>CAMGYJ010000006.1:1212908-1570415 GCA_946122785.1 Linum tenue | reverse complement strand
AATTTCTTTAGAGACCTTTTTTCTTGCAAATTCCAACTCTATGAGGTTCCTCTCGGTCACACGATTCCAACGCAACCTCCTTCCCCTCATTGGCCATCGGTGCTGTGAGAAATTGAACTTTTAACCGAACTTTTCGTGAGCCCACAAGCCTATTTGGTTTAAAATGAAATTTCTTTCGAGACATTTTTTCTTGAAAATTTCTACTCCATGGTGTTCCTCTCGGTCACACGATCCAAACGCAACCTCCCTTCCCCTCATTGGCCATCGGTGCAATGAGAAATTGCACTTTAAAACCGAACTTTCGTTAGCCCACAAGCCTATTTGGTGAAAAATGAAATTTCTTTAGAGACCTTTTTTCTTGCAAATTCCAAGTCTATGGCGTTCCTCTCGTCACACGATTCTAACGCAACCTCCCTTCCCCTCATTGGCCATCGGTGCAATGAGAAATTGCACTTTTAACCGAACTTTTCGTTAGCCCACAAGCCTATTTTGGTGAAAAATGAAATTTCTTTTAGAGACCTTTTTTCTTGCCAATTCCAACTCTATGGCGCTCCTCTCGGTCACACGATTCCAACGCAACCTCCCTTCCCCTCATTGGCCATCGGTGCAATGAGAAATTACACTTTTAACCGAACTTTTCGTGAGCCCACAAGCCTATTTGGTGGAAAAATGAAATTTCTTTAGAGACCTTTTTTCTTGCGAAATTCCAACTCTATGGCGTTCCTCTCGGTCACACGATTCCAACGCAACCTCCCTTCCCCTCATTGGCCATCGGTGCAATGAGAAATTGCACTTTTAACCGAACTTTTCGTTAGCCCACAAGCCTATTTGGTGAAAAATAAGAATTTCTTTAGAGACCTTTTTTCTTGCAAATTCCAACTCTATGCGTTCCTCTCGGTCACACGATTCCAACGCAACCTCCCTTCCCCTCATTGGCCATCGGTGCTAATGAGAAATTGCACTTTAAACCGAACTTTTCGTTAGCCACAAGCCTATTTGGTGAAAAAATGAAAATTCTGTAGAGACCTATTTTCTTGCAAATTCCAAGTCTATGGCGTTCCTCTCGGTCACACGATTCCAACGCAACCTCCCTTCCCCTCATTGGCCATCGGTGCAATGAGAAATTGCACTTTTAAACCGAACTTTTCGTTTAGCCCACAAGCCTATTTGGTTGAAAAAATGAAATTTCTTTAGAGACCTTTTTTCTTGCAATTCCAACTCTATGGCGTTCCTCTCGGTCACACGATTCCAACGCAACCTCCCTTCCCCTCATTGGCCATCGGTGCAATGAGAAATTCCACTTTTAACCGAACTTTTTCGTGAGCCCACAAGCCTATTTGGTGGAAAAATGAAATTTCTTTAGAGACCTTTTTTCTTGCAAATTCCAACTCTATGGCGTTCCTCTCGGTCACACGATTCCAACGCAACCCTCCTTCCCTCATTGGCCATCGGTGCAACTGAGAAATACACTTTTAACCGAACTTTTCGTGATCCACAAGCCTATTTGGTGGAAAAATGAAATTTCTTTAGAGACCTTTTTTCTTGCCAATTCCAACTCTATGGCGTTCCTCTCGGTCACACGATTCCAACGCAACCTCCCTTCCCCTCATTGGCCATCGGTGCAATGAGAAATTGCACTTTAACCGAACTTTTCGTTAGCCCACAAGCCTATTTGGTTGAAAAATGAAATTTCTTTAGAGACCTTTTTTTCTTGCAAATTCCAACTCTATGGCGTTCCTCTCGGTCACACGATTCCAACGCAACCTCCCTTTCCCCTCATTGGCCATCGGTGCAATGAGAAATTGCACTTTTAAACCGAACTTTTCGTTAGCCCACAAGCCTATTTGGTGAAAAAATGAAATTTCTTTAGAGACCTTTTTTCTTGCAAATTCCAACTCTATGGCGTTCCTCTCGGTCACACGATTCCAACGCAACCCTCCCTTCCCCTCATTGGCCATCGGTGCAATGAGGAAATTGCACTTTAACCGAACTTTTCGTTAGCCCACAAGCCTATTTGGTGAAAAAATGAAATTTCTGTAGAGACCTTTTTTCTTGCAATTCCAACTCTATGGCGTTCCTCTCGGTCACACGATTCCAACGCAACCTCCCTTCCCCTCATTGGCCATCGGTGCAATGAGAAATTACACTTTTAACCGAACTTTTCGTGAGCCCACAAGCCTATTTGGTGAAAAAAGTGAAATTTCTTTAGAGACCTTTTTTCTTGCCAATTCCTAACTCCTATGGCGTTCCTCTCGGTCACACGATTCCAACGCAACCTCCCTTCCCCTCATTGGCCATCGGTGCAATGAGAAATTGACACTTTTAACCGAACTTTTCGTGAGCCCACAAGCCTATTTGGTGAAAAAATGAAATTTCTTTAGAGACCTTTTTTCTTGCAAATTCCAACTCTATGGCGTTTCCTCTTGGTCACACGATTCCAACGCAACCTCCCTTCCCCTCATTGGCCATCGGTGCAATGAGAAATTGCACTTTTAAACCGAACTTTTCGTTAGCCCACAAGCCTATTTGGTTGAAAAAATGAAATTTCTTTAGAGACCTTTTTTCTTGCACATTCCAACTCTATGAGGTTCCTCTCGGTCACACGATTCCAACGCAACCTCCCTTCCCCTCATTGGCCATCGGTGCTATGAGAAATTGAACTTTTAACCGAACTTTTCGTTAGCCCCACAAGCCTATTTGGTTTAAAAATGAAATTTCTTTCGAGACATTTTTTCTTGAAAATTTCTACTCCTATGGTGTTCCTCTCGGTCACACGATTCCAACGCAACCTCCCTTTCCCCTCATTGGCCATCGGTGCAATGAGAAATTGCACTTTAACCGAACTTTTTCGTTAGCCCACAAACCTATTGGTGAAAAATGAAATTTCTTTAGAGACCTTTTTTCTTGCAAATTCCAACTCTATGGCGTTCCTCTCGGTCACACGATTCCAACGCAACCTCCCTTCCCCTCATTGGCCATCGGTGCAATGAGAAATTGCACTTTTAACCGACACTTTTCGTTAGCCCACAAGCCTTATTTGGTGAAAAAATGAAATTTCTTTAGAGACCTTTTTTTCTTGCAAATTCCAACTTCTATGGCGTTCCTCTCGGTCACACGATTCCAACGCAACCTCCCTTCCCCCTCATTGGCCATCGGTGCAATGAGAAATTGCACTTTTAACCGAACTTTTCGTTAGCCCACAAGCCTATTTGGTGAAAAAATGAAATTTCTGTAGAGACCTATTTTTCTTGAAAATTCCAAGCTCTATGGCGTTCCTCTCGGTCACACGATTCCAACGCAACCTCCCTTCCCATGAAGTCTATTGATCCTACTCTCCACGAATGATAAGTCCATTAAGCACCGATTTGTGCCAATTTATTTTCGGATGGATTTTTTTGTAATTTATGGGGCGACGAAGAACCATTTTCTTTGGATTTTGAAGGCTACAGGTCACGGATTCGGCCTGAGACTATTTTTCAACGATGATTAAGTCCACTAAGCACCGATTTGGGAGGATTTATTCAGGGTCAAGTTTTGGCAGATTCCAAAGGGGTACCATCACAGAATTCGGGTGATTTTTTCGAAATGCCATTTTCTTTCGATTCTGGAGGCTACAGATCACGGAATCACGCCGAGGCTATTCTCCGCCGATAATGAAGTCTATTAATCCTATTCTCCACGGATGATAAGTCCATTAAGCATCGATTTGGGCGAATTTATTTTGGAATGACATTTTCGTAATTTATGGGGCGACGAATGCCATTTTTTTTGGATTTTGAAGGCTACAAGTCACGGATTCGGCATGAGGCTATTCTTCAACGATGATTAATTTCTATAATCACCAATTTGGGCGGATTTATTCCGGTCAATTTTTGGAAGATTCCAAAGGGGTACCATCACATAATTCATGCGATTTTTTCGAAATGACACTTTCTTTCGATTCTGGAAACTACAGATCACGGAATCAGGCCGAGGCTATTCTTCACCGATAATGAAGTATATTGATCTTATTCTCCATGGATGATAAGTCCATTAACCACCGATTTGGGCCAATTTATTTTCGGATTCCATTTTCGTAATTTATGGAGCGACGAAAGACCATTTTCTTTGGATTTTGAATGCTACAAGTCACGGATTCGGCCTGAGGCTATTCTTCAACAATGATTAAGTCCATTAAGCACTGATTTGAGCGGATTTATTCCGGGTCAATTTTTGGCAGATTCCAAAGGGGGTACCATCACAGATTTAGGGCGATTTTTTCGAAAAGTCATTTTTTTTATTCTGGAGGCTACAGATCACGGAATCAGGCCAAGGATATTCTCCACCGATAATGAAGTCTATTGATCCTATTCTCCACGGATGATAAGTCCATTAAGCACCGATTTGGGCCAATTTATTTTCGGATGACATTTTCATAATTTATGAGGCGACGAAAATGCCATTTTCTTTGGATTTTGAAGGCTACAGGTCACGGATTTGGCCTGAGGCTATTATTCAAAGATGATTAAGTCCATTAAGCACCGTTTTGGGCGGATTTATTCGGGGTCAATTTTTGGCCGATTCCAAAGGGTACTATCACAGATTTCAGGCGATTTTTTCGAAATGTCTTTTTCTTTTGATTCTGGAGGCTACAGATCACGGTATCAGGCCAAGGATATTCTCCACCGATAATGAAGTCTATTGATCCTATTCTCCACAGATGATAAGTCAATTAAGCACCGATTTCGGCCAATTTATTTTCGGATGGCATTTTCATAATTTTATGGGGCGACGAAAGACCATTTTCTATGGATTTTGAAGGTTAAAAGTCAGGGATTCAGCCTGAGGCTATTCTTCAACGATGATTAAGTCGATTAAGCACCTTTTTGGACTGATTTATTCTGGGTCAATTTTTGGAAGTTTCCAAAGGGGTACCATCACCGATTTTTGGGCGATTTTTCCGAAATGCCATTTTCTTTCGATTCTGGAGGCTACAGATCACCGAATCAGGCCGAGGCTATTCTCCATCGATAATGAAGTCTGTTGATCCTACTCTCCACGGATGATAAGTCCATTAATCACCGATTTGGGCAAATTTATTTTCGGATGGCATTTTCGTAATTTATGGTGCGACAAAAGGCCATTTTCTTTGTATTTTGAAGGCTACAGGTCACGGATTCGGCCTGAGGCTATTCTTCAATGATGATTAAGTCATTAAGCACCGATTTGGGCGGATTTATTCTGGGTCAATTTTTGGCAGATTCCAAAGGGTACCATCACAGAATTCAGTGCGAATTTTTCGAAATGTCATTTTCTTTCGATTCTGGAGGCTGCAGATCACGGAATCAGGCCGAGGCTATTCTCCACCGATATGAATTCTATTGATTCTATTCTTGCACGGATGATATTGTCCATTAAGCGTCGATTCAAGCCAATTTATTTTGGAATGGAATTTTCGTAATTTATGGGGCGACGATATGGCCATGTTTCTTTGGATTTGAAGGTTACAAGTCACGGAATCTGTATGACGCTATTCTTCAACGATGATTAAGTTCATTAAGCACCGATTTAGGCGGATTAATTCCGGTTCAATTTTTGGCAGATTCCAAAGTGGTACGGTACCATCACAGATTTTTGAGCGATTTTTCGAAATGTCATTTTCTTTCGATTCTGGAGACTACAGATCACGGAATCAGGCAGAGGCTATGCTCCACCGATAATGAAGTCCATTGATCTTATTCTCCACGGATGTTAAGTCCATTAGCCACCGATTTGGGCCAATTAATTTCCGGATGGCATTTTCATAATTTATGGGGCGACGAAAGCCAATTTTCTTTGGATTTTGAAGGCTACAAGTCACTGATTCGGCCTGAGGCTATTCTTCAATGATGATTAAGTCCATTAACCACCGATTTGGGCGGATTTATTCAGGGTCAATTTTTGGCCGATTCCAATGGGGTACTATCATAGATTTCGGGCGATTTTTTTTGAAATATTATTTTCTTTTGATTATGGAGGTTGCAGATCACGGAATCAAGCCAAGGATATTCTCCACCGATAATGAAGTCTATTGATCCTATTCTCCACGGATGATGAGTCAATTATGCACCGATTTGGGCAAATTTATTTCGGATGGCTTTTTCATAATTTATGGGGCGACGAAAGGCCATTTTATTTGGTTTTGAAGGTTACAGGTCAGGGATTCAGCCTGAGGCTATTCTTCAACGATGATTAAGTCCATTAAACACTTATTTGGGATGATTTATTCCGGGTCAATTTTTGGCAGATTCCAAAGGGGTACCATCACAGATTCTAGGCGATTTTTCCGAAATGCCATTTTCTTTCGATTCTGGAGGCTATATATCACGAAATCAGGCCGAGGCTATTCTCCATCGATAATGAAGTCTATTGATCCTACTCTCCAGTCTCCACGGATGATAAGTCTATTAAGCATCAATTTGGGCGAATTTATTTTGGAATGACATTTTCGTAATTTATAGGGCGACGAATGCCATTTTCTTTGGATTTTGAAGGCTACAAGTCATGGATTCGGAATGATGCTATTCTTCAACGATGATTAATTTCTTTAAGCACCGATTTAGGCGGATTTATTCCGGTCAATTTTTGGCAGATTCCAAAGGGGTACCATCACATAATTCAGGCGATTTTTTCTAAATGCCATTTTCTTTCGATTCTGGAGACTACAGATCACGGAATCAGGCTGAGGCTATTCTCCACCGATAATGAAGTCTATTGATCTTATTCTCCATGGATGATAAGTCCATTAACCACCGATTTGGGCCAATTTATTTTCGGATTCCATTTTTGTAATTTATGGGGCGGCGAAAGGCCATTTTCTTTGGATTTAGAAGGCTACAAGTCACGGATTCGGCATGAGGCTATCTTCAACGATGATTAAGTTCATTAAGCACGATTTGGGCGAATTTATTTCGGGTCAATTTTTGGCTGATTTCAAAGGGGTACCATCATAGATTTCGGGCGATTTTTTTTCGAAATGTCATTTTCTTTTGAATCTGGAGGCTACAGATCACGAAATCAGGCTAAGGATATTCTCCACCGATAATGAAGTCTATTGATCCTATTCTCCACGGATGATAAGTCTATTAAGCACAGATTTGGGCCAATTTATTTTCGGATGACATTTTCATTATTTATGGGGTGACGAAACGCCATTTTCTTTGGATTTTGAAGGCTACAAGTCACGGATTCGGCCTGGGGCTATTTTTCAACGATGATTAAGTCCATTAACCACCGATTTGGGCTGATTTATTCCGGGTCAATAATGAAGTCTATTGATCCTATTCTCCACAGACGATAAGACCATTAAGCACCGATTTGGGCCAATTTATTTTCGGATGGCATTTTCGTAATTTATGTGGCGTCGAAAAGCCATTATCTTTGGATTTTGAAGGCTACAAGTCACGGATTCTGCTTGAGGCCATCCTTCAACGATGATTAAGTCCATTAAGCACCAATTTGGGCGGATTATTTCGAGTCAATTTTTGGCAGATTCCGAAGAGGTACCATCATAGATTTCGTGCGCTTTTTACCGAAATGCCATTTTCTTTCGGTTCTGGAGACTACAGATCACGGAATCAGGCTTAGGCTATTCTCCACCGATAATGAAGTCTATTGATCCTATTCTCCACGGATGATGAGTCCATTAAGCACCGGTTTTTGTTCAATTTACTTTCGGATGCATTTTCGTAGTTTATGGGGCGACAAAAGGCCATTTTCTTGGATTTTGAAGGCTACAGGTCACGAATTCGGCCTGAGGCTATTCTTCAACGATGATTAAGTACATTAAGCAATGAATTTGGCGGATTTATTCCGGGTCAATTTTCGGCATATTCCAAAGGGGCACCATCACAGATTTTGGTCGATTTTTCCGAAATGCCATTTTCTTTCGATACTGGAGACTACAAATCATGGAATCAGGCTTAGGCTATTCTCCACCGATAATGAAGTCTATTGATCCTATTCTCCATGGATGATAAGTCCATTAAGCACCGATTTTGGCCAATTTATTTTTGGATGACATTTTTCGTAGTTTATTTTGCGACGAAAATCCATTTTCTTTGGATTTTGAAGGCTACAGGTCACGGATTTTGCCTGAGGCTATTCTCAACGATGATTAAGTCCATTAAGCACTGATTTGGGTGGATATATTCCGGGTCAATTTTTGGCAGATTCCAAAGGGATTTCGGTAGATTTTTTCGAAATGCCATTTTATTTCGATACTATAGACTACAGATCATGGAATCAGGCTTAGGCTATTCCCCACCGATAATGAAGTCTATTGATCCTATTCTCCACGGATGATAAGTTCATTAAGCACCGATTTTGGCAAATTTGTTTTTGGATGGCATTTTCATAATTTATTGGGCGACAAAAGACCATTTTCTTTGGATTTTAAGGGCCACAAGTCACTAATTCGGCCTTAGGCTATTCTTCAACGTTGATTAAGTCCATTAAACACCATTTCGGGCGTATTTATTCTGGGTCAACTTTTGGCAGATTCCAAAGGGGTACTATCACAGATTTAGGGCGATTTTTCCGAAATGCCATTTCTTTCGATACTGGAGACTACAGATCTCCGAATCAGGGTTAGGCTATTCTCCACCGATAATGAAGTCTATTGATCCTATTCTTCACGGATGATAAGTCCATTAATCACCGTTTTGGCCAATTTATTTTCGGATGGCATTTTCGTAGTTTATGGGGGACGAAACGCCATTTTCTTTGGATTTTGATGGCTATAGGTCACGGATTCGGCATGAGGCTATTCTTCAACGATGATTAAGTCCATTAAGCACGGATTTGGGTGGATTTCTTTCGGGTCAATTTTTGGCTGATTCCAATGGGGTACCATCACATATTTCAGGCGATTTCTACGAAATGTCATTTTCTTTCGATTCTGGAGGTTACAGATCACGAAATCAGGCCGAGGCTATTCTCCACCGACAATGAAGTCTATTGATCCTATTCCCCACGGATGATAAGTCCAATAAGCACCAATTTTGGCCAATTTATTTTTTGATGGCTTTTTCGTAATTTATCGGGCGTCGAAAGGCCATTTCCTTTGGATTTGAGGGCCACAAGTCACGGATTCACCCTGAGGCTATTCTTCAACGATGATTAAGTCCATTAAGCATTGATATGGGCGGATTTATTCCGGGTCAATTTTTGGCAAATTCCAAAGGGGAACCATCACAGATTTTGATCGATTTTTCCGAAATGTCATTTCTTACGATACTGGTGACAACAGATCTCGGAATCAGGCGGAGGCTATTCTCCACCGATAATGAAGTCTATTGATCCTATTCTTGACGGATGATAAGTCCATTAATCACTGATTTGGGTCGATTTAGTTTCGCATGGCATTTTCGTCATTTATAGGGCGACGAAAGGCCATTTTTTTGGATTTTGAAGACTACAGGTCGCGGATTCGACCTGAGGCTATTCTTCAACGATGATTAAGTCCATTAAGCACTGATTTGGGCTGATTTATTCCGGGTCAATTTTTGGCAGATTCCAAAGGGATACCATCACAGATTTAGGTTAATTTTTCCGAAATGCCACTTTCTTTCGATACTGGAGACTACAGATCACGGAATCAGGCTTAGGCTATTCTCCACCGATAATGAAGTATATTGATCCTATTCTCCACGGATGATAAGGCCATTAAGCACCGATTATGGTCAATTTATTTTTGGATGACATTTTCGTAATTTATTCGGCGACGAAAGGCCATTTTCTTTGGATTTTGAGGGCCACAAGTCACAAATTCGGCATGAGGCTATTCTTCAATGATGATTAAGTCCATTAAATACAAATTTGGGCGGATTTATTCCGGTTCAATTTTTGGCAGATTGCAAAGGGGTATGATCACAGATTTGGGGCGATTTTTCCAAAATGTCATTTTCTTTCGATACTAGAGACTACAAATCACGGAATCAGGCTAGGCTATTCTCCACCGATAATGAAGTCTATCGATCCTATTCTCCACGAATGATAAGTCCATTAAGCACCGATTTTGGCCAATTTATTTTCGGATGGCATTTTCATAATTTACGGGGCGACGAAAGGCCATTTTCATTGGATTTTGAAGGCTACAGGTCACGGATTCAGCCTGAGGCTATTCTTCAACGATGATTAAGTCCATTAAGCACTAATATGGGCGGATTTATTCCGGGTGAATTTTTGGCAGATTCCAAAGGGGTACCATCACAGATTTCGGTCGATTTTTCCGAAATGGCATTTTCTTTCGATTCTGGGGACTACAGAGCACGGAATCAGACATAGGCTGTTCTCCACCGATAATGACATCTATTGATCCTATTCTCCATGGATGATAAGTCCATTAAGCACTGATTTTGGCCAATTTATTTTTGGATAGCATTTTCGTAGTTTATTGTGCGACGAAATGCCATTTTCTTTTGATTTTGAAGTCTACAGGTCACGGATTCAGCCTGAGGCTATTCTTCAACGACGATTAAGTCCATTAAGCACTGATTTGGGCGGTTTATTCCGGGTAAAATTTTGGCAGATTCCAAAGGGGTACCATCACAGATTTCGGTCGATTTTTCAGAAATGTCATTTTTTTCGATATTGGAGACTACAGATCACAGAATCAGGCTTAGGCTATTATCCACCAATAATTACGTCTATTGATCCTATTCTCCACGGATGATAAGTCCATTAAGCACCCATTTTGGCCAATTTACTTTTGAATGGCATTTTCGTAATTTATTGAGCGACGAAAGACCTTTTTCTTTGGATTTTGAGGGCCATAAGTCACTAATTCTGCCTGAGGCTATTCTTCAACGATGATTAAGTCCATTAAACACCAATTTGGGCGAATTTATTCCTGGTCAATTTTTGGAAGATTCCAAAGGGGTACCATCACAGATTTCGAGCGATTTCTCCGAAATGTCATTTCATTCGATACTAGAGACTACAGATCTCGAAATCAGGGTTAGCCTATTCTCAACCGAAAATGAAGGCTATTGATCCTATTCTCCACGGATGATAAGTCCATTAAGCACCGATTTTGGCTAATTTATTTTCGGATGCCGTTTTTTCGTAATTTATGGGACGACGAAAGACCATTTTCTTTGGATTTGGAAGGCTACAGGTCACGGATTCGACCTGATGCTATTCTTCAACGATGATTAAGTACATTAAGCACTGATTTGGGTGGATTTCTTCCGGGTCAATTTTTTGCATATTCCAATGGGGTACCTTCAAAGATTTCAGGCGATTTCTCCGAAATGCCATTTCATTCGATTCTGAAGGCTACAGATCACGAAATCAGGGCGAGGCTATTCTCCACCGACAATGAAGTCTATTGATCCTATTCCCCACGGATGATAAGTCCATTAAGCACCGATTTTGGCAAATTTATTTTTCGATGGCATTTTCGTAATTTATCGGGCGTCGAAAGGCCATTTTCTTTGGATTTTGAAGGCCACATGTCACTAATTCGGCCTGAGGCTTTTCTTCAACTATGATTAAGTCCATTAAGCACCGATTTGGGCGGATTATTCAGGGTCAATTTTTGGGAGATTATAGAGGAGTACCATCACAGATTTCTTGCGATTTTTCTTAAATGTCATTTTCTTTCAATTCTGGAGGCTACAGATCACGAAATCAGGTTGAGGCTATCCTCCACCGATAATGAAGTCTATTGATCCTATTCTTGATGGATGATAAGTCCATTAAGCACTGATTTTGGCCAATTTATTTTCGGATGGCATTTTCGTAATTTATGGGGCGACGAAAGGTCATTTTCTTTGGATTTTGAAGGCTACAGGTCACGGATTCGGCCTGAGGCTATTCTTCAATGTTGATTAAGTCCATTAATCACTGATTTGGGGAGATTTATTCCGGGTCAATTTTTGGCAGATTCCAAAGGGGTACCATCACAGATTTCGTTCGATTTTTCCGAAATGCCATTTTCTTTCGATACTAGAGACTACAGACCACAAAATCAGGCTTAGGCTTAGGCTATTCTCCACCGATGAAGAAATCTATTGATCCTATTCTCCACGAATGATAAGTCCATTAAGCCCCGATTTAGGCCAATTTATTTTCGGATGGCATTTTTATAATTTACGGGGCGACGAAAGGCCATTTTCATTGGATTTTGAAGGCTACAGGTCACGGATTCAGCCTGAGGCTATTCTTCAACGATGATTAAGTCCATTAAGCACTAATATGAGCGGATTTATTCCGGGTCAATTTTTGGCAGATTCCAAAGGGGTACCATCACAGATTTTGGGCGATTTTTCCGAAATGCCAATTCTTACGATACTGGTGACAACAGATCTCGGAATCAGGGTTAGACTATTCTCCACCGATAATGAAGTATATTGATCCTATTCTCCACAGATGATAAGTCCATTAAGCACCGAATTTGGCCAAATTATTTTTGGATGGCATTTTCATAATTTATTGGGCGACGAAAGGCCATTTTCTTTGGATTTTGAAGGCTACAGGTCACGGATTCGGCCTGAGGCTATTCTTCAACGACGATTAAGTCCATTAAGCACTGATTTGGGCGGATTTATTCCGGGTCAATTTTTGGCAGATTCCAAGGGGCCATCACAGATTTAGGTCGATTTTTCCGACATGCCATTTTCTTTCGATACTGGAGACTATAGATCACAGAATCAGGCTTAGGCTATTCTCCACCGATAATGAAGGCTATTGATCCTATTCTCCACGGATGATAAGGCCATTAAGCACCGATTTTGGCCAATTTATTTTTGGATTGCATTTTCGTAATTTATTGGGCGACGAAAGACCATTTTCTTTGGATTTTGAGGGCCACAAGTCACTAATTCGGCATGAGACCATTCTTCAACGATGATTAGTCCATTAAACACCGATTTGGGTAGATTTATTCCTGGTCAATTTTTGGCAGATTCCAAAGGGGTATGATCACAGATTTGGGGCGATTTTTCCGAAATGCCATTTTCTTTCGATACTGGAGACTACAGAGCACGGAATCACGCATAGGCTATTCTCCACCGATAATGAAGTCTATTGATCCTATTCTCCACGGATGATAAGTCCATTAAGCACCGATTTTGGCCAATTTTTTTTTTGGATGGCATTTTCGTAATTTATTGGGCGACGAAAGACCATTTTCTTTGGATTTTGAAGGCCACAAGTCACTAATTAGGCCTTAGGCTATTCTTCAATGTTGATTAAGTCCATTAAGCACTAATTTGGGTGGATTTATTCTGGTTCAATTTTTGGTAGATTCCAAAGGGGTACCATCACAGATTTCTTTCGATTTTTCCGAAATGTCATTTTCTTTCGATACTAGAGACTACAGACCACGGAATCAGGCTTAGGCTATTCTCCACCGATGAAGAAGTCTATTGATCCTATTCTCCACGAATGATAAGTCCATTAAGCACCAATTTTGGCCAATTTATTTTCGGATGTCAATTTCATAATTTACGGGGCGACAAAAGGCCATTTTCTTTGGATTTTGAAGGCTACAGGTCACAGATTCGGCCTGAGGCTATTCTTCAACGATTATTAAGTCCATTAAGCATTGGTTTGGGTGGATTTATTCCGGGTCAATTATCGGCAGATTCCAAAGGGGTACCATCATAGGTTTTGATCGATTTTTCCGAAATGCCATTTCTTTCGATACCGGAGACTGCAGATCTCGGAATCAGGGTTAGCCTATTCTACATCGAAAATGAAGTCTATTGATCCTATTCTCCACGGTTGATAAGTCCATTAAGTACCGATTTTGGCCAATTTATTTTCGGATGCCATTTTCGTAATTTATGGGGCGACGAAAGGCCATTTTCTTTGGATTTTGAAGGCTACAGGTCACGGATTCTCCCTGAGGCTGTTGTTCAACGATGATTAAGTCCATTAAGCACTGATTTGGGTGGATTTCTTTCGGGTCAATTTTTGGCAGATTCCAATGGGGTACCATCACAGATTTCAGGCGATTTCTACGAAATGCCATTTTCTTTCGATTCTGGAGGCTACAGATCACGAAATCAGGCCGAGGCTATTCTCCACCGACAATGAAGTCTATTGATCCTATTCCCCACGGATGATAAGTCCATTATGCACCTATTTTGGCCAATTTATTTTTTATGGCATTTTCGTAATTTATCGGGCGTCGAAAGACCATTTTCTTTGGATTTTGAAGGCCACATGTCACTAATTCGGCCTGAGGCTTTTCTTCAACAATGATTAAGTCCATTATGCACCGATTTGGGCGGATTATTCAGGGTCAATTTTTGGCAGATTCCAAAGGGGTACCATCACGTATTTGGTTCGATTTTTCCGAAATGCCATTTTCTTTCGATACTAGAGACTACAGATCACGGAATCAGGCTTAGGCTATTCTTCACCGATAATGAAGTCTATTGATCCTATTCTCCACGGATGATAAGTCTATTAAGCACTGATTTTGGCCAATTTATTTTTGGATGGTATTTTCGTAATTTATTGGGCGACGAAAGGACATTTTCTTTGGATTTTGAGGTTCACAAGTTACTAATTTGTCTTGAGGTTATTCTTCAATGTTGATTAAGTCCATTAAACACCGATTTGGGCGGATTTATTCCTTGTCAATTTTTGGCATATTCCAAACGGGTACCATCACAAATTTGGAGCGATTTTTCTGAAATGCCATTTCTTTCGATACTGGAGAGTACAGATCTCGGAATCAGGATTAGGCTATTCTCCACCGATAAAGAAGTCTATTGATCCTATTCTCCACAGATGATAAGTCCATTAAGAGCATCGATTATGGCCAATTTATTTTCGGATGACATTTTCTTAGTTTATGGGGCGACGAAAGACCATTTTCTTTGGATTTTGAAGGCTACAAGTCACGAACTCGGCCTGAGGCTATTCTTCAACGATGATTAAGTCCATTAAGCACTAATTTGGGTGGATTTATTCTGGTTCAATTTTTGGCAGATTCCAAAGGGGTACCATCACAGATTTCGGTCGATTTTTTCGAAATGCCATTTTCTTTCGATACTGGAGACTACAGATCACGAAATCAGGCTTAGGCTATTCTCCAACGATAATAAAGTCTATTGATCCTATTCTCCACGGATGATAAGTCCATTAAGCACCGATTTTTGCCAATTTATTTTTGGATGACATTTTCGTAATTTATTGGGCGACGAAAGACCATTTTCTTTGGATTTTGAGGGCCACAAGTCACTAATTCGGCCTGAGGCTATTCTTCAACGATGATAGAGTGAGGATAGTTAGCTCAGACTGTCCATAGGTTTGGAATAAAATCGAGAAGTAAATCTCGGATTTCTATCCGACACAATTGACACTTGTATCCCATGCAGTCTCACAATCTCTTCTACATACTTCCTTGCTAGAGATTTCAGTGAACAAATAGATATATAGTGGGCCGACTTGGTTAGTTGATCCACAATCACCCACACTATATCATTTTTTCTTTGGGTTTTAGAAATCATAGACAAAATTCATGGTATCCTACTCCCATTCATTCTGGAATGGATAGAGGTTGCAACTTTTCTGCTAGACCTTGACTTGCACGGAGCTACACCACAAATTAATCCCGACTAGAGCCCAAGTTTTTAAACCCTAGTCGTGTGCAGTATAGGGCAAGTATTTAACTGTCAAATCCGGGCCGGTCCATGTACCCCTACTTTAATCGCTTAAGTTGTTATTTAGCAAAACAGTTTTGGGTTTAAAACTAAAAACTAAACAAGCAAGGAAAGTAAATGGAGGAGGATTCTACTCGAGAGAGCTTCACCCGGGTATTGCTCCCCCTAGTCTCATGCTAAGAAGTGACAAACAAAGCTCTAGTGTGAAGGACGTGTTCATACACTGCGAGGTGGGCGCAACTAGCTAGGGACAAACTCTCTTAGTCGATCAATGAAGGAAAATCAACAAATATAAGCTAGGGGAACTAGCTCTCTTAACCGTTAGGTCAATGATTGTAATTCATAGCTAGAGAGCCTAGCCCTCTTTATCGATCAACCAAGGAGATCCCTAACTCTCTTAGTTAGCTAATTGAGAATCGTTTCAACAAGTTAGAAAGCTAACTCACTTAACCTTTCGGCTAAGGGTGACAACGATAGGCTAGGAAACCTAACCCTCTCAACTAGCCGACTAAGGAATGCAAACCAAACCCTCGGAACTTAATCCAAGCGGCGGAGTGACCAATCCCGGTGGAATCTCAGCCCTACTCCGATACTTGAGATTTTGGTCTTAAATCGACCTAAAGGAGGTTGCCCAAGTGGCTAAGAAGTCTAGCTTCCTATTGGACCAAAAGGGGATTTCCACCCTCTAGGTCAATTTTACCCAATATTGAGTTAAAGTTAGCACACCCAATCATTCATGAATAATACCTCAAATATCATATAAAACACTCAATCAATACAATAGGTTCATGTTCTTACATCCTAACACATAGAGAGACTAGGATTCAAAATACCCAAGTGAGTAGGTAGGCTATTCCATAGCTAGAAAAAGGAAAACAACAAAAGGGGAAGAAAGAACCAGGAAGTGATGTCAATCTTTCCTCCTTGTTGCTTGAGACACCATTGAGATGAATAAATCTTCAATCCTCTAGCTAGGAACAAGCCCAAAGCTCCTTCTGCCTCTTTTGATTTACGATATCTCACTCTAGAAGAAACCCTAATCTCTCACTAGAATCCTCTTTATTCTAAAAATGAAAACCTAACCTCAAATGAAGCTCTCTCTTCCTTCATCTCAAAGCCCTTTTTATACTGAGATCGGGACCAGTTCAAGGCCTCTGTTCACGGCCGTGAACACCTCAACGCATCAGTGAAATCGGTGCGTTGCGACGAAACGCACCGCTTCACTTACATCATAGCAGTTCACAGTCAACGGCTCATGTTCACGGTCTTAGCGACTGTGAACTCCCTTGGCGTCAGTAACTTCTGGAACCTCGCTGGATGCCTCGATGTTCACGGTTTGTGGTTCCAGTTCATGGTCCTGGTGATCGTGAACTCGCAGCTCTGACCGTGAACTGCGGCTGGTTCCTGGACGCTGGCGCTTCACTGTCACGGGGCAATTGTCACGGTCGCTACTTGGACTTTTCTACGAGTTATTGCGCTTTTTGACCTCCAATCATCTCGAAACTCGTCCTCGAACCTTCCATACGTGCTAGGACCTGAAATGTATCAAAACAAGCACAACTTAGCGTGAAATATATCGAGGGACGATGAAGTGCAAAGCCAAACTATCAAGAAATGATGCTCATCTTTCACTTCCTGGCATAACAAACATGTCAACACATGTTCTACCACCTCATTCTTCATTCTAGGCTACCAATAATAAGGCCTCAATGTGTTGAAGTTTATTGGTTTAGGTACCAACTTGTAATTATCCAATGCCATGTATGTCTATGTAATTGTTCTTTATGCGTGTTTCCTCATATATATAGATAGTCGAACCCTCTGTACTTGGTTAAGGAGTTTTGGTGATTATAGTGAAACCTTTTGGAGAGCAGAGACTCTCCCGTGGATTAGTCCCAAGCTTCAGGGATACAACGTTAAATCCGTGTGTTCGTATTATTCAGTTTGCTTATTTGACATGGTATCAGAGCCTCTGATATAAAAGGTTAGTTCTTCCTCTTGGCGGGTTTGATTGCTGCAGCTGGTTATTCTGTTTGGGATTTGGCTTGTTCCTTGGTTCGGTCGACGTTTTGGTTCTTGGTGGGTGTCGGCTGTTGTTGTCCGTTCTGCAGCTAGGGTTTCGTCCAGATTGGTGTGCTCGGGCAGGGTTGTTTTTTTTTATGCAGGTTGCTCGATTTGTTGGCACTGGTTTTTGGGTTTCGGGGTTTTCGCATCTCGTTTCTTCCGTTTGGCTTTTGGGGGTCTCTTGGACTTTGTGAAAATGGACTCTTTGTCAATCAAGTTTGATGGTACCAATTTTGCTATTTGGGAGTTCTAGTTTCGCAATTTTGCGGCTGGAAAAAGGCTCCTTTCGGTTTTGACGGGGGAGGCTAAGCCCCCGGCTGCTGGGGCGGATGATCGGGAGGCGGCAGATTGGCATGCTGGGAATGCCCAATTGATTGTCTGGTTACTCGGTTCGGTGGATGTCCCGACTGCTCTCAGTTTACGTCGGTTTAGCACTGCTCACGAGATGTGGGCGCACATTTGTTCGACACATGCCCAGAACAGTGCCTCTCGACAATTTGAATTGGAAACTGAGATCTCTCGTATTAGCCAAGGCGATCGTAGTATTCGGGAATATTATCAGGATTGTCTTCACCTATGGACCGAGTACGATCTTTTGACGGCGTCTCTTGTTCCCACTGAGGCCTCGGCGGCTGTTACTGCTGAGCGTGGTCGCACTCGTGTACTTCAGTTCTTGGCCAAACTTCATTCCGAATTTGAACCTATTTGTGCTTCGCTCATTCATCGTAACACAACCCGCATTGAGGATGTCATTGCTGAACTTATGCGTGAAGAGACTCGGCTAAAGAGTCAATCCCGGATTGATAATGCCCACTCGACTCAGGAGTCCGCCTTTGCTGTTGGGCGCCAGGCTGCGGCTTCTCGTCCTCAGTTCTCTAAGCCCAGTTCAGGCGAGGTTGTTTGTCACTTTTGTCGTGAACCTGGCCACGTGCAGATACATTGCAAGAAGCGCAATTTTTGCAATTATTGTAAGAAGACCGGTCATATTGTTCTGGAGTGTCTGACTTTGAGCAGAAGAGGCAAGCTTCGTCCTCCACCTACCGCGGGTTCCTCTTCCGCTCGTGGTGCTGCATATCCCGTGACGTTGGGAGCCTCCGATGTGACGTCCTATGTTGGGTCTAGTTCGACCTCCACTTTGTGTCCTGAACAAATCCGTAAACTTGTTCATGATGCTCTTCAGGAGGCATTATCCTCGGCGTTCGCTACCACTGTTCACCCGGGTAAGTCTCTTCGTTGGCTCATAGACTCTGCTGCATTTAATCACATGACGCGCCATCGTACTGCTTTTGAGAACTTGCATCCTGTCGATTCTATGCGCCTACAAGTGGCCAATGGGGATACTATCCCTGTTCAGGGGTCGGGTACAGCTCGTTCAGGATCGATCACTCTTCCCCACACTCTCTAAGTTCCTCAGCTCGGTCCTAATTTAATCTCAGTGGGGCAATTGGCGGATGAAGGTTGTGATGTCTTCTTTGATTCCACTGGTTGTGTTGTGCAGGACCGGACGACGGGGAGGGTGATCGGACGGGGAAGTAAGGAGGGACGCATGTACGTACTTGATGATTTGCATGGCCTTGGTGTCTCACGTGCATGCATGGAGAGTGGTTGCACACCTGGGCTGGCTTTGGCGGCAAATAGCGCACAAGAGGGGAATAATGCATGCGGGGAAGCCGTAAAGTTTGATGGGGTGGAGGATCATGTTGATCATCATGTACGGGTTGGAAATGGGTCTTCTTGTGGAAATTTGAGTTTACAGAATAATTGTTTAGTTGATTATGTTGGATCTTCTGCTTACAGTTCACATATTTCAGTTGGCAACTCTTTGTGGGAATTATGGCATCGTCGGTTGGGACACCCGCATTCGGGTAGGCTTAAAACTATGTTCGGCAAAATTTGTTACCAGATTCTTTGAATTTGTCGAAGTTAGATGGTGTTTCAGATTGTGTGAGTTGTGTGGAAGCAAAGTTATCGCAGGCTACCTTGTCTGATAGTGACACGGTTTATGAAAATCCTTTTGATATGGTTCACACAGATCTTTGGGGTCCCTCCCCGGTCACTTCTCGGCTGGGTTTCAGATATTTTGCTTTGTTTGTTGATCACACTACCAGATATACGTGGGTCTATTTTCTTAAACGAAAATCGGAACTTGAAACAGTGGCAAGAGAGTTTATTCAGATGATTCGTACTCAGTTTGGGAAGACAATTAAGATTTTCAGATCCGATCCTGGGGGAGAATTTGTCTCTAATGATCTCCTTCTGTTCTTCAAGTCGGCTGGTATTCTCACACAACAGTCATGTCCTGGCGTTTCTCAGCAGAATGGTGTGGTTGAGCGTAAACATCATCATGTTTTAGATCTTACCCGTGCTATTCTTTTCCACTCCCGTATTCCGACAGGCTTTTGGGTGGAAGCAGTGCACTCGATTGTTTATTTGATCAACCGTTAGATCACACCTCTTCTAGGACAGAAATCTCTGTATCAGGTTATGTATTCCAGGCTGCCAGACTATTCATTCCTTCGGGGTTTTGGTTGTACGTGTTATGTCCTGTTACCAAAGAAAGAAAGGCACAAGTTAGCTCCCAAGGTGACTCATTGTGTGTTTTTCGGATACAGTGACAAACACAAAGGCTACATGTGTTATGATCCAGTTGGTCGTCGTATGCGGATCGGGTATCATGTAAAATTTGTGGAAACGGACATGTATTACTCTTCCACTCATGTCGAAGCAAGCACAACTACTTCATTGGACTTTCTCATTTCTCTGCCGGATTTTGAGATACCCCACTTAGGAGCTCCATCTCCTCAAACCACGACCAGTACTTTAGGATCCCAAGATGATGAAGGGTCACTTTCCCCTGGGGTTTCACAGCTCTCCCTTTCGTCCAGTAGCTCGCCCTCTTCATCCGAGTCTGCGGGCTCGTCCTCGTCATCCTCATCGGGGAGGCTCTTCAGCTCGGCTTCGACCAGTGATGGTAATGATTCCCACCCTCCCACACCCCCGATGGTTCCCTTACGGCGGTCGACACGTTCCACGTTGGGACAACCACCCCTTCGTATGCAAGACTTCGTAGGTTTTTCTACTTCCCCCATCATTATTCCCACCTGCTACTCTCAAGCAGTTTTGGATCCGAGGTGGAATGCGGCAATGCACGTCGAAATGGATGCGCTTGAGGAGAACAGAACGTGGGATCTTGTCCCTCGTGAAGACGGGATGGCAGTCATTGGTAGTCGATGGGTTTATAATGTGAAAATGCTCTTGATGGCGAGATTGAATGGTTTAAGGCTCGAGTTGTTGCTCAATGGTTCAAACAGGAATACGGTATTGATTATGAGGAGACTTTTGCTCTTGTTGTCAAAATGCAGACAATCCGGTGTGTCTTTGCTGTGGCGGCCATGAAGAGTTGGCCTCTCCTTCAACTCGACGTCAAGAATGCTTTTCTTCACGGTGATCTGAAGGAGACTGTGTATATGGAGCGACCTCCTGGCTATGAGAAGGGCGATTCTACGATGGTTTGTAAATTGAACAGGTCATTATATGGTTTGAAGCAGGCACCTCGTGTCTGGTTTGAGAAGTTTCATGGGACGATACTTCAGGCTGGGTTTACTCAAAGTCAGAACGATCTGTCTCTCTTCACTCGTCGTACGATTGATGGTATTGTGGTCCTTCTGATTTATGTTGACGACATGATTGTTACGGGCAGCGATGCAGAAGGGATCCGAGAGTTGACTAAAGCCTTGCTGTGTGCGTTCAACCTCAAAGAGGTGGGCGAGGTCTCGTATTTCCTTGGCTTGGAGGTGCACCGCTCGTCGCATGGTCTTTTTGTGTCTCAACGCAATACATTCTGGATTTGCTGGAGTCCTCTTAGTTTGCTGATTGTGTACCGTGCTCTACTCTGATGGAGCAAAATCTTAAACTCAGCCGCGAAGGGGGGGAAGTGATGGAAGATCAGTCTGTTTATCGCAGTTTAGTAGGAAGTCTCATTTACCTGACTCACACTAGACCTGGCACTTCGTATGTCGTACAGGTGGTAAGTCAGTATATGGGTGTGGCTACTAATCTGCATTTAGCTGTTGTTCACAGACTTCTGCGTTATTTGAAACAGACACAAGATGTTGGGTTATTCTTTCCGGCGAAAGATGATCCCAAGATTGAGGCATTTGCAGATTCAGACTATGCAGGGTGTATAGATACTCGGAGGTCAACATCGGGCTGGTGTGTTCGATTCGGACAATCTTTTGTGAGTTGGAGATGTCGCAAACAAGATAGAGTGTCTAAATCTTCTACAGAAGCAGAGTATCGGTCCATGTAAGAGGTAAGTTCATAGTTGGTTTGGCTATTTCGGCTACTAGGCGAGTTGGGTGTTGAGTGTCCAGTTCCAATGCGTATATATGGGGACAACACAAGTGCGATTCAGATCGCGATCAATCCTGTTCTACATGACAGGACAAAGCACATTGAAGTTCATGTTCATTACATTAGACAGTTAGTGGCAGAAGGAAAGATACAAGTTGGGTACCTCTCTACAGAAGATCAAACTGCAGATCTGTTGACAAAGGCTGTTGCTTCAAGTAGGCATTGGTATCTGTCGTCCAAATTGATGTTGCGCACCGCACATCAATTTGAGGGAGGGTATTGAAGTTTATTGGGTTAGGTACCAACTTGTAATTATCCAATGCCATGTATGTCTATGTAATTGTTCTTTATGCGTGTTTCCTCATATATATATATATATATATATATATATATATATATATATAGCCGAACCCTCTGTACTTGGTTAAGGAGTTTTTGTGATTATAGTGAAACCCTTTTGGAGAGCAGAGACTCTCCCGTGGATTAGTCCTAAGCTTCAGGGATACCACGTTAAATCCGTGTGTTCGTATTATTCAGTTTGCTTATTTGACACAATGAACGGTAGATCTTTGTCGTTCCTGGAAGGGTCGTATAAGAGGAGGAATAAGCTTCTTCAAGGATCTCTTTCTGCAATTCATCTAAATTCAGAATACACAATCTCCCATTCAGTGTTAGAATCTCATTTTGAAGAGGAAGACAAAGAGAGAGCGAGAGGACACATTTAAAAGATGGGGAAATGAGGTATTGTGTAATAATTGCCCTTTTGCTTTGTTTAGTGGGTCTTCTTGACCGTCTTCTATTGAGTTTTGATTTATTTAAGGAAATGACATTATAGTTGACAGATTTTTTTCCATATCAATCTAAAATCTTAAATCAATATTATCGTTTGGATGAATTTTTCCTGAATACGATTATACTAATTTCTTAGATTTAAAGGGTATTTGATAATGTCAATATTTTTGTGGTTTTTTATTTAAAGTTTGAATTGAAAGATCTCACGTGCCGGTAGTTCGACCATAAAGCATCATACCATAGGCTAAATCGATAAGTGATATTTAGCAACACGAAACGATTTAACCACGGTTAAATTATGACTTCAATATAATATACTTTATTATCAACTTTTTCGATACGATTTTACAATCCTTTGGTTCAAACAATTCTTTTACTCTGGTGGAAACAAAAGTTTTAAGGCACATTTTGAACTATCTACTGCAAAAAGCACAAGTCAGTTAGCGATTATGAGAATATGCGGGACATACTAAACTTTATCAGAGACATTTTCTTTCATAGAGGTTGATTTGTTTCTTAAAAAAAGGTTGATTTATATGTATTATGAGAAGTAACTTTAATATTCAACTATATGGTTTAATTAAGTAATGAATGACAATTAGTTATATTTATTTCTCTTTTATTCAATATAGTATTTATATCATATTTTTTCGCTTTTCATTGAGGTCTAAACACATTATGCATAAAATTAATTTAAAAAATATTATGAACATAATTAAAATAGAAAAAATAATTTAATGCATTTCA
The DNA here is from genome assembly GCA_946122785.1 of Linum tenue. Taxonomy (NCBI): domain Eukaryota; kingdom Viridiplantae; phylum Streptophyta; class Magnoliopsida; order Malpighiales; family Linaceae; genus Linum; species Linum tenue. Next base: position 1,546,818 of record CAMGYJ010000006.1, on the reverse strand, counting down.
AATCATCTATTATATCAATTATTATATATCATATTCCTCACAAAATTTTCTCCTGTGCCAGTAAGTTATAACATAAGTTCACAATACGCGATGGGCCGAAGGACCCATCACCAAGTCGTCGAGTCACAATATAAGCCCGTCCACTTCTACAGACACGCTTAGCTGCACGTCTCCGATCCCAATTCCCGCATTTCCCCCAAATTCTCCCAATCCGAAATCGAGTCCGGTGCTTAGGGTTCTCGCGAACAGTTCCGATCGGAAGAGAGAAAAAAATGGCGATGAGGAGGTTCTATAACGAGATTAAGGGGCTGAAGGTGAAGGAGGTCCCTGACCACGTGAAGCCGATGCTCTCCCTCGATTTCGTGAAGAAATCTGTGCAGAAAGGATTGGACAATTACCACGCCAAGTACATCCAGACCAGCTCCATCGACCCGCTATACCACGTCTGCTTCGGCGGGATGATCTTCTCTTATCTTGTCGCCCTCCCGGAAGAGCGCCGCCATTTGGAGCACCAGCAGCATGCCAAAGAGCACGGCGGTCACTGATCTTTTCCTTCGATTTTCTGCAATTCAGGTTGTGTGCTATTCGTTCTTTTTGTTTTCCCGTGAAAGATGGTGGGCATTCGTTGGCAATATTCATGAGTTGGATTAGTATATATGTTCTGTTTGTCCGCGAATCATTTGCATGAAAGCAATCGGTGCGGTAGTCTTTTGGTGGTTGTTGTTTATGTATCTGGGCGAGATTTGATTTACCCTTTAGATCGTGAATTGTACATCAATGAAATATGGTCTGATTTTACTGCTCAATTAGTGTACTTGATTGATTCAATCGGGCTACTGCCTACTATTATACCTCGGGAGTTTGTTCATCTTGAATTGGGGAATTCAGTAGTTTGTTAATGCTAATTGGGGATCAGCAAATGCTCATCTATCTTTTCCCCTTGGTAAGTGATGTCTGTTGTATGATTCTCCGATGTTTGAGAATGTGGTCTTATGTGTGTGCGCGCAAATTATCTCCATTTTTCGTGTTTCCTTTCATTATCTAAACTTTGAATCTTTAGAGCTGGGTTCTTTTGACTGAATATTGGGACATCTCATAACTCTAGTTGATGATAGAGTTGAGAAGGAAAAATGGATCATTGTGTCCATGGTTGTCTGCTTGTTTATGTTTACTTACTACAGAGAGATGTCGTTTGGAATTTATGCCTGTGATGTGAAACCCTGAAGAAGTCGCTGAATTTGTTGTGCACTTAAGTCAGGCGCCATTTTGAGAGATAAATATATTCCACGGTCCTCTGAATTTGTGTTGTGTTTTGCACGTTTTGTTGAACAAGAGGAATTAATAGGGAATCCTGACTATGATTGAGCATGGATCCTGAGGTCCTTTCTCTCTGTTCTGGGTGGTTATCTGATTCTTTTGGGTTTGTTCTTATCTTGTTATTTCTGTGTTTCATCTTATTGTGCTCTTGTTTGGTGAGTACCACACCAAAGTAGAAGCGCATAGCCACTATAGGAAGTCTTCGAATTGGCTATGATTTCTTCCGATAAGAGCTTTTGTTAGCCTATATGTACTCGTTGGTTGCTATCCAACGTGGCAGGTGCGTGTTTGCCAACAGCTAGTGCTGGTAACTTGGACATCCATAGTATGACTAGTAGACTTATTTGTTGTACTCTATTTGTTTGCTTATTATCCACTAGCGATCTATGCTGCTGGTTGCTATGCTTGCTTCTGTGAATCTATAAACATTGATACATGGTTATTGTTCATGCAGGATTTGGTGGGGAGAATGGGTTGAGACGCGGTGTTTGTTAAGGTTGTTATATGGTAATTTTGGAGTTTGTAGGCTGGAAAGAGATACAGCTACCATTTGGCTAATGACGGCTATATGAAGTCATGAAATAAAATACATTTGAACTTGTTATTGCCTTTGATTCTCCAGTACTATGCAAATCAAGTGCTACCAAGGGAAACATTACTGTTTTCATATTTTTGCTTCTGTTTACTGCTATTGCTACTTTTGTCATGAATTGGGAACTTAGATTGTACATTTTGGCTATGCCAAGTCCTTCCAATGTGGGCTCTTTCTGTTTCTTATGGTGCTTCCAAAACTATGGTGGTAGTGGGATGGCTCGCAACGTGGTTCACCTAATGCTAAATAATCCAGTTTTGAAGTGTGTTTTCCCTTTGAAGAGTGAGGCTGATTACAAAAGCGGCTTCGATGATTAAGAGCTAAGTTGGATTATCATGGAACCTCAACAAAGTTTTATTTGAGGTGCCAAGTCAACTTTCAGGTGGCTGGTTGACTTCATAGGGAAGTGGTGGTGGATCATGGCATAATGCATGAGATAGATCTTGTGGTACCTTGAGGTGCCATGGCAATTCTGAGGTGGTTGGTTGACTCACTCCTACTGTCACCCTAGAAAATGGCCAAGTATAACCAATTCCTAAAGCGTAGTATAGCGGGTCGGGTTTTAATGTCAACCCGGGTCCTAGATGTGATGACTACTCGGTGAATTCTTGTTATTTAGCAGTGAACTTTTAGTGAAACTCAAGCAAACAAAACAGAAAGCAAGTAAACGGTTTGTTGTCAAGTCAAGAGAGGTCACCCGGATATGGTTTCCCCCTAGACTGCAGTTAAGTCGGATTGCATTTTACCAAGTTCAGTTTTCATGAAAGTTATACTGCGAAAGGTTCTCAATTAGCCTGAAGTCTCGACTAAAGGTCTCCAGACCCTCTCAATCTGAGTCTCTAGCGGGCGACTAACCTCCACCGGAGTAAACAGATTGAGGCCCTAATGAACCAAACCTCCACTACCGAATCGACTTCGGTACAGAATAGCGAATTGGCTCCTCGACTAAAGTCACCAATTCGCTACCTTCGATTAAGGGTACTCTATCAACCTAGGCAGATATTCTTATTCCAGGTTAAAGCAGAAACAACAGGAATTTGATCAGGATTCAAGTCATTCAATCAATCAAACCTCAATCGAATATAATCAATTCACAAACACTGTACTTGGGTTCATACAATCAGACCTAGCATACAAATCTAGGGTTCTCCATACCCAGATGAATGGGGAAACTACTCCATAGAGAAAGAAGCAAAAGCAGATTCAGACACGGAAATCATACTGTGAAGTTGGATTCCTGCTTCTGGACGTTTAATCGCACTTCTCCAAGCTCAAGACGGGCTCCAATGGTGTTGAAGATCGATCTATGGCGCTTGAGAACTCTGGTTCGTCGCTTTCTCTCTCTAGGTATCGGTTTCTCTCTCAAAAACTCGGAACCCTTTGAAAATTGGCATTCTTCCTGTTTTATCAGCTGCCTGTCGCGATACCCGGTCAAAATACCCGGTCGGGTATTTTATGGTTCGACCGGGTATTTTATGAAACGCACCGTCTGACTAAGGGAAAAATACCCGGTTTACCACCAAAATCCCCGACCGGGGATTTATCGCCATCGCCCGGGCCCCCTTCTGCTTCTCACGGGTGCCCGAAGGAGGAAATACCCGGTCGAGGCCAGAATATACCCGGTCGGGTATTTCTTCCTTTGACCGGGTATTTTGGTCCAGCAGCATCCTTTGTCCAATCTTCGCTCCTTTCGATCCAGAACTCGTTCCTTCGCCTCGATTCCAACGCCAGGACCTGAAATATGACATAAACACACAACCTAGCGTAAAATCGGCTTAAAATACGAGATTCCTCATCACAAACGACTTCAGAATAGGGGTGAAAACATGTATGATTATCGGTCTATCAAACTCCCCCACACTTAACCGTTTGCTTGTCCCCAAGCAAACCAAGTCAGACACTAGGTAAGCTTACATATTTCAATCAACCAACACTGGGGACAAGTCATAAAGGCACAAAACACGTGAATCGCACTGGTTTTCAAACATCAATACATGCACAACCTCAATGACAACCTGGACAACCACCACAAAGGACATTCGAATGCAGCAAATCGAGTAAAGGAAGAGTCTCTCGTATGTTCACTAGCCAACCTAGACTTGATTCAACTACCTACTCAAAACAGTCAACTCATGCATCCAACTCAAAACATCAGAATAGAGACCGAGCAATCTAGGTCCTCACCGGGGTACAAGAGCATATAGAAAATGGAAATGAATCGCTCACTCTCGACCAGTGGGGTCAGGACATTTTTTTGATGCGAAAGATGCGCATGCTATTTCTCTCAATCCCTATCATCTCTTCACCATGATGGCAGCCTCTAAATGCTAGAGTTCACATATGGGGTGTCACCACTAACTAATCAGGAGGTCTTAGACACAGGTTCAAATGACTGGCTAGGGTCTTGGACATGGGGAAAAGGCCTTTAGGTGGTGGAAGTATTCATAGCAAAAAGGTTCCACATTTTCCAAACACACAATCACAGTCAAACAACCCGGTATTTCCTTTCTGCTATTCTGCATTACTCAACATCTTAAGAGCACAAGAGTGAAGGAGGCATAATCATCAGCATTTCCAAGCCAGACTGCTAAGAACCACTGCTTACTGGGCATTATTCAGATTTTTGGTAGTGGCTCTCTTTTACTTTCATTTTTTTCTTTTCATTTCTTAAGAGAACCACCACTTCTGCATAAATTACAAACACCTGCCCAATTTTTAAGCACTACCTCCAACACTCACATAGACTTTAGCAGAAACAGCAGAGAATATATAAAACCACTCTGTGGAACCTTCTAAAAGATGCAACAAGGGTGATTTTTTCATTATAGACCAAAAGAAAGGATAACACACGGCTCAAAGGGGCTGACTAGGGGATATGACACATCAGGACAGTCAGTTTTGGGCGTGGGCTAATCCTATGCCCCCATCATCTTAGCTAGTGACAACGTGAATGCTACACATCATGGAAGAGGGATCTATCGCACAAGAAAGAAACGAGCAGGCTCAAATCTCACATGGCTACCTATATGCTCTATCTCACATTCTGATACCCTGAACTAGATGCATAAACGACTGTCAAGGATAAGTAATCAGATCAAGTCAGATCAAGTCACAGTTGCCAAGCAAACAGTTGAAAAACTAAACCCCTACATCGTTCTACTGCACATCTCAGTCCTCATCATAGGTTGTCCTAGTCGCAAACAAGTTGTCATGCATTAATCCGAAAACCAATCAATTCATCCATCAAAACACAGTGCCAATATGATCAAACAGCAGTACTTGGAGCCCTCAAATCGTAAGATTTGGACAGTGGACTAGGCTCCAAGCACACAAACAGAGCTAATGCAGTCAAAAGATAAACATTCCCCCCACACTTAAGATCGACATTGCCCTCAATGGAGAAGAGGGAAGGAAAGGGGAACGATGTTACCGGTGTGCACAGACTGCAGAAGACTGGAAATGGACCAGTCGGCATGGGACGGACTGGAGAGAGGACCAGTCGGGAACACAGGCAGAGCTAAAAGAGACCAAAAAGCTCAAACACATACGTTAGGTCCAACGGTCAGCCCAATAAGACATCATCCAGAACAAATGAAACAAACCAAAACAAAACCAAATCGCAATCCGACTCGAAACATAAGAAAGAAAGTCAAACCGTGGTGGGGTTGCCTCCCCACAAGCGCTTCTTTACCGTCTTTTAGCTGGACGCCCATGGTGGATACTCAGGGAAGTGCAGGAACAGGTGCCTCCAAGAGCGGATCCACATCGCTCTTGAGGTACAGCTTCAGGTGGTGACCGTGCACCCGACGGTTGCAACCACCAGCAGAAGTCAGCTCGACCTGGCCATCTGGCAAGATGCAGGCGAGTGAGTACTCGGATGGCCAGGGTGGTCGTGGTGCGGGGGGTGGGACCAGCTCATAGTGGTCTCCACTCTTCTTCCGTGCAGGCTTAGCCACTTGCGGCTTCGGCCGCCACTCCTCCTTGAGCTTTTTGTTCGAAGGCGAGGCTGGATGGAGTGGCGGCGGAGGAATGAGAGGCGGGTCCTGCAAAATGAGAGGTGCAGAAGGATACACGACAGGCTCGTGTATCTGGTCAGAAATAGCATGCACAGGCGATACAGAAATCATAGCACAATGATCAGACTCAGTCACAGGAAAAACAGCCTGTTCATTTCCAGCACGCAAGATCAGTTTACCATCATGCACATCAATCAGTGCCTTGGCGGTGGCAAGAAATGGTCTACCTAGAATCAAAGGCACATCCACATCATCATTTATATCCAGAATAACAAAATCAACAGGATATGTGAATGCACCCACATTAACAAGCAAATCTTCTATGATGCCCCTAGGATGCACCACAGAACGATCAGCTAGCTGAATGCTCATCCTAGTAGGGCTAAGTTCACCTAGGTCTAGCTTTTTGAACAATTTGTATGGCATGACATTAATGCTAGCGCCTAGGTCCGCCAAGGACTTTCCTACATGCATGCTGCCAATAGTAAGAGGGATAGTAAAACTCCCTGGATCCTTACGCTTCTCGGGCAGCTTGTTCTGCAGGATAGCAGAACACTCCTCGCTCAGCAGCACTGTCGAGAGATCCCCAAGTTTCTTCTTGTTGGTGCAGAGATCTTTCATGAACTTAGCGTACTTGGGCATCTTCGACAGTGCCTCCACAAATGGTATGCTGATGTTGAGCTGCTTCAACATTGCCATAAAATTGGCAAACTCAGTCTCCAGCTTGTCCTTGTGAAGGCGAGTGGGGAAGGGAAGCTGGGGTACGTGCTCCTTCACCACTGGTTGTGGCTTGGGAGCAGGGGCTTCCTTCTCCACCCGCACTTCTGCATCACCGGCTGGAAGTGCTGAAGCAGGTAATGGTTCCTCCTGCCTGGTCGGGGCAGGATCAGCTGATGTAGGCCTGCCGCTCAGGGTGAAAATGGCATGTGCGGTCTCGTGCGGGTCCCGTGGATTGGGGATGGTGGTGGCAGGTAGAGTCCCCGGGGCCCGAGCAGTAAGCTGGCGCGCTAGGACACCGACTTGGTGCTGTAGATCTTGCAAAATAGCACCCTGGTTCCTCTGCCCTGCCTCCAAAGAAGCTATGCTCTGGTCCACCCTTGCGAAGTTCGCCTGGCTGGTGGTCATGAATGTCGCCAAAATGTTCTTCAGATCAGCCATCTGATTATCGGGAGCTGCGGCTGCTGGAGGCTGAGCAAACTGGCCCTGGGGCTGCTGGAATGGCTGCCCTTGCCTAGGCTGGTAGGGCTGCTGCTGTGGTGGTGGCCCTTGCCTATCCTGGTAGGGCTGCCTCTGCTGAAAACCACCTGCTGGGGCTGGGAAATCAGGTGGTTTGTTGGTGTTGTTGCTCCAGGCGAAGTTGGGATGCTGGCGCCATCCCTCATTATATGTATTGCTGTATGGGTCGAAGCGCCGAGCATTGGCGATGAAGGCCACCTGCTCTTGGGGAGTAGAGGACTCCCGCATAGCCTGACAGTCCTCCACCAGATGGTTTGGACTCTCACACCACTGGCACTGAGCTACCGGAGGCGCAGCTACACCTCGGCCCGGAAGGAGACTGTTAGGCTGCTTCAGGGTCTGCACCAACTCAGCCACCTGCTGCTCTAACCCGGATCTGGCCTCCATAGCATGCACACCACGGTCCCGGGAGTGCCTGCCTCTGCTGCTCTGCCCCCAGGAATGATCGCGGGCAGCCAAAGTACTGATCATCTGGTTCAGCTCGGGTGGAGTCTTAGTAAGGATATCCCCTCCTGGGCATAGAGACTCGATCACCCTCTGGCTGTCTGGGGTGATGGCACTGTAGAAGTTCCCCACTGTGAAAGCATCGCTGAAACCGTGATGGGGACACTGCCAGAAGTATCCCATGTACCGCTCCCATGCATCACGAAGTGACTCATCTGGCTCTTGGCGGAAGTGAGTGATCTCCCGCTGGATCTCCGTGGTCTTCGATGCCGGATAATACCGGTGCACGAACTTGTCAGCCAGATCGTCCCAAGAGGTGATGGACAATGGGGGCTGGGTCTCCAACCACCTCTTAGCATTCCCCGCCAGAGAATGGGGGAAGAGGTGAAGGCGGATTGCATCATCCGGAACACCATTCAGCTTGAAACCGTTTGTCAGCTGCAGAAAACGGGAAAGGTGTGCCCGGGCTTCCTCATCCTTCAAGCCATGGAACTGGATAGAGGATGTGATGAGCTGAATCCAGCCTGGCTTGATCTCGAAGTTATTTGCTGGGATGGGCGGATAGAGGATGACCGGGCGGATGTCAGCAATCCGCGGAGTGTAGTAGTACTCCAAGGTGGGACCCGGCGGTGGTGGTGGATGCTGATTCACCGGGGGAACCTGTCGAGCATTCCCCGGTTGTGGGATGTCTTCGCCCTCCATCTCGTACTCTTCCTCAGAATCGCTGGTCAAGTGGCCGTCTATGCGCTCCACCGTAGCCAGTCTAGCTCGCTGTTGTTTCCGAAGTTGTTTGCAGGTGCGCTCAATCTCAGGATTCAACGGCAGTAAACTTCCCGACTGGCTACGGGTCATGCACTATCTGCACACAATCAAACAAAGCAAACCCCGTGAAGGCACAAGTGGGAAAGACAAAACTCAATGCAAAAATGAAAATGCCAAAGTAACAGAAATCACTTTTCTTCAACAACCTAGCCGTCCCCGGCAACGGCGCCAAAAACTTGACTCACTCCTACTGTCACCCTAGAAAATGGCCAAGTATAACCAATTCCTAAAGCGTAGTATAGCGGGTCGGGTTTTAATGTCAACCCGGGTCCTAGATGTGATGACTACTCGGTGAATTCTTGTTATTTAGCAGTGAACTTTTAGTGAAACTCAAGCAAACAAAACAGAAAGCAAGTAAACGGTTTGTTGTCAAGTCAAGAGAGGTCACCCGGATATGGTTTCCCCCTAGACTGCAGTTAAGTCGGATTGCATTTTACCAAGTTCAGTTTTCATGAAAGTTATACTGCGAAAGGTTCTCAATTAGCCTGAAGTCTCGACTAAAGGTCTCCAGACCCTCTCAATCTGAGTCTCTAGCGGGCGACTAACCTCCACCGGAATAAACAGATTGAGGCCCTAATGAACCAAACCTCCACTACCGAATCGACTTCGGTACAGAATAGCGAATTGGCTCCTCGACTAAAGTCACCAATTCGCTACCTTCGATTAAGGGTACTCTATCAACCTAGGCAGATATTCTCATTCCAGGTTAAAGCAGAAACAACAGGAATTTGATCAGGATTCAAGTCATTCAATCAATCAAACCTCAATCGAATATAATCAATTCACAAACACTGTACTTGGGTTCATACAATCAGACCTAGCATACAAATCTAGGGTTCTCCATACCCAGATGAATGGGGAAACTACTCCATAGAGAAAGAAGCAAAAGCAGATTCAGACACGGAAATCATACTGTGAAGTTGGATTCCTGCTTCTGGACGTTTAATCGCACTTCTCCAAGCTCAAGACGGGCTCCAATGGTGTTGAAGATCGATCTATGGCGCTTGAGAACTCTGGTTCGTCGCTTTCTCTCTCTAGGTATCGGTTTCTCTCTCAAAAACTCGGAACCCTTTGAAAATTGGCATTCTTCCTGTTTTATCAGCTGCCTGTCGCGATACCCGGTCAAAATACCCGGTCGGGTATTTTATGGTTCGACCGGGTATTTTATGAAACGCACCGTCTGACTAAGGGAAAAATACCCGGTCTACCACCAAAATCCCCGACCGGGGATTTATCGCCATCGCCCGGGCCCCCTTCTGCTTCTCACGGGTGCCCGAAGGAGGAAATACCCGGTCGAGGCCAGAATATACCCGGTCGGGTATTTCTTCCTTTGACCGGGTATTTTGGTCCAGCAGCATCCTTTGTCCAATCTTCGCTCCTTTCGATCCAGAACTCGTTCCTTCGCCTCGATTCCAACGCCAGGACCTGAAATATGACATAAACACACAACCTAGCGTAAAATCGGCTTAAAATACGAGATTCCTCATCACAAACGACTTCAGAATAGGGGTGAAAACATGTATGATTATCGGTCTATCATTGGTTGAATTGAAAATATGAGGGAAGTAGGAAGAAAATGAATGGATTTTGTGAAGTAATTGTGATGAGTATTTTTTTTTTCTTTTTTTTTTTAGCCAAGTTGTTAGAATAACAATATTCGATTTTGGAACATTCATTGTCATGACATTTGGGAGGTATAGGAGGCTGAAGAGTGATAAGAAATATTTTGAAAGCTTGTCCACATAGGAAAATCAAATCATCCTAGTTGAGGTGGTTATAAGATGATAGTTAGACTATTAGATATGAATTTCTCTATAATCATTTAGGGGTTGTTTGCTTGTAGGATTTCCTACAAGCAAACGCCCTCTAAAATATTATCATTAATCCATTAGATTTCGGATGACACTATAGTGGATCTGATTTCTTTGCAATAGATTGTTGGAGAGTCATATCAAAATAAATAAAAAATTCATATTTTCCTTTTCAACATATAGTTTGAATTTCAGATAAAACTCATACAAAGTTTAAAGAACTTAAAACATAATTATTATTTAACTTTGATAATCTTTTAAATGATTGTCCTTTCCTCAATTTTTTCGGTAAGTAAAAATGTATATAATTTATACAAAACTTTTCAACGCTCAAAATGAAAAATATAAATAAAATTTTGATCTAAAGTCACTTGTATTACCAAGAAAATAAAGATACAACTTTCACATGATCATAAACAAACTGCAAAAATCAAAACTGCCCAAGAAAACATAATTTTTTTTATAACCAAATTTGAGTGCGTAGAATTATATATGTATCTATTTTAATCTTTGTCCCACTTATATCGAATGATACTTTGGGGTCGTTTGGAGAACAAGATTTGGATGATGGATTTATTGAATCTATAGATTTAGCAAAATATTATGTTTTTTTGCTACCTTTTGTATCGTGGATTGTAGATTTAGAGATTTTAAATCTCTAAAATCTAGAGATATCAAATCTCTTCTAATTAGAGACTACATCTTGATTTTAGAGTTTTCTCTCTTTGACTCTTTCTCTTCCTTTTTTTAATTTATCCCACTAAATATCCTTATTGATAAATTTTGTCAATATTTTTTGAGCCATTTAATTATTTTGGTTAAGGATAAACATGCCATTTTATAAACAAATATAATTTATTTTTATTGTATGTTAATAATCGCAGTTATCAAACAATGAACATTTTCAAATCTTTTTTCAACAATTCGGAGAGTTCAAATCTTTGGATTGTTTAGAATCTAGAGATTTAGACTCTAATTCTTCAAAACGACCCTTTGTGTATTATCTCTTAAAATATATTAAAGGGGATTGAAAAAAAGACCTCGTCAACGTCAGACTCCAAGCTCTCCCTGTTATTTTCGGAATCAGGCAGTTTTGCCCTTTTTAATTCCCCCTGTCCCCCGCGTTTTTCTGAGAAACGGTTCTCCAGTCCCGACTATTCGTTTTTTAATCAATGTTACCCTTCAATTTTTAAACTGAAACAACTGCATATAATTGATGAATTTAAAAAATGGAATAGGTAGACGTTTATTTATAGGATTTTTAGGAATGTGTGAATTTATTTTTATGAAAGCCTGTATGTATGGATTATTAACTACACTTTTCATGATAATTATTATTATATGGCTTCTACAACAGTTTTTTAACCTGATATTTTTTCACTTTACGCTTATTATGTTATTTTCTCTAAGAAATTTATATATAGTAATATATATCTATAATATGCATCGTATTTTTTTGTTTTAATATTATAGATTTCACATGCACATAAAATATTACAATTTTGACATCTAAATACGAGATACATAATCCTTTCATTTATTACAATTTTAACTAAACTACTATTGTTATCAATAAAAAATTGACAATTTATATATTATCGCATGTTTTCATACAAGAAAGGCTAACAAAGTAACATACTAAATAAGCGAACGAGCTACGTGTAGTCTAGGAAGAAGCTACAGCCCACTCGATTTTCTTATCTAAGATTATAATGGGCGTATTCGTGTCTTGAAAAAAACATTAGAAAGTGATAGGATGTGCCTATTAGTCCTCCTCCAAAATGTAGGCTCAACTTTTTTTTTTTTGGTAGAAGGCAGACGCTAACCGCGTCCTATATCATGTCATTAATCAAACGGTTCCTGGAAATTCTCATAGAATCATGGTACAACCAATAACAAAGGTTTGGGTCGCTCACATCGAAGGGATGTGTGCCAAAAGAAGAACCATGACCCTTAGTAGCTAAGAAGTTCGCTGCGAAATTACATTCACGATAAACATGATTAATCTCAACAGACCACTTCCTCAAAAGTAAGCTACTAAACTGCTTCGCGAGAAGCCCGTGACAGTGATCAGTACGATCTCTGTTTTTTATGATGTCCAACGATGTTCTAGAGTCCAAATTAAGCTCAATTTTCATGTAGCCAAACTTCCAAGCTAGTTCCAGGCCCTCTGCTGCACCCTTCAGTTCCGCCCCGGTGATGGTGCACCTCCAAAGATTGCAAATAAACGCCCCCCCATACACCTTCCGAGATGATCTCTCAGCAGACCACCTGCAGCTGCACGTCCAGAAGGTTGAAGAACAGATCCATCGGATTTTACTTGAATCCATCCTTCTATAGGAGGTTTCCAAGAAATCTCGTGGCTTGATTTGGTGGCTTTGGGTGACAATTGACATCAAGCTCTTCTAGGCATTCATTAGAGCCTGACTATTGATGTTGATCCACGCTATGATTTTATGAATAAGACCAGCTTCACAGAATCTCTTCCCATCCGTCACTTCCTCATTCCTCTGCTTCCATAGACTCCATCAGATAATGCCGAAGTCCACTCCATTCTCAGGATCCATCATATTTCTATTCAGCCATTCCTGGAAATTCAGGTTCTTGTCTTTAACTGCGAGCTTGTTGCCAAAAAAAACTCCACACGGCAGCTGTCTTTGAGCAGGATCTGAGGATGTGTTCTGTAGTTTCATCAGTTGTCCTACAGAAATTGCAGCTCCCATTAACAGTCAGCTTCCTCTTCTCCCGTTCCTTGTTGGTAAGCAGTCTGTTGTGACTGGCAAGCCATAAGAAGTGTTTAATTCGACTAGGGCCTCTCCATTTCCAGAGATCCTTCCATGTTTGTATCGGTGGATCCTCGTTCTCCCTAGTCACAAGGAGGTAGGCAGACTTGAGTCTGAATCTTCCATCTCTCTCGATTCCCCACACTGTCTTGTCCTCACCAAGCCCTGGTTTTGGTGCTTCAGCGCCTGCAATGAGATCAATGACGTCATTAGGAAGGTAAGATCTCATTCTCGTCCAGTCCCACTCACCTGAATCATCCACCCAGCTTGCCACTGATGATGCGATCTCCTTCTCCGTCAGAGCTCTTAATGCATGCTCCTCTAGTGTCATATCACAAGATATCTAAGGGTGAGTCTAGAACCCTTTTGTTTCCCCATCTCTTAAGCTCCACAAGGTAGCCTTCTTTATGTAGGGCATATCTTTCACTATTCCCTTCCACAAGCTTGAGTGGCTGCTCTTTTTCATAGAACAAATCTTGCCCTCCTTGTGGTGAAAATACTTACCCTGCAAGACTTTAACCCACAGATCAGAGTCATTGTTAAGGATTTGCCATGATAGTTTTACCATATACGCCAGATTGAGGCTTCTAGCAAACCTTAACCCTAGTCCACCCTGATTCTTTGGTTTACACACAGTATCCCAAGCAATCAGGTGCACTTTCTTCTTCCCCTCACAAGTACCCCAGACAAATGCTCTAATTTTTTGATCAATTGCATCACAAACAGAACAGGGAATAAAGGAAGTTTGCATTGCATAGGACGGTATAGCATTCAAAACAGTAGTAGCAAGTGTGACCCTTCCAACTAGAGAAATTGTTTTTGCTTTCCATGTTGATAGCTTGCTATCCATTTTTTCAAGAATGTATTTGTATGTTAGTTTAGACATTCTACCATGAAACACAGGCACCCTTAGATATCTACCTAGGTCCATAGTAGAGTGAATTCCCAACTTAGCACAAATACTTTGCCTAGCACTACCTCTAATGTTCTTCGAGAAGTAAACCCTGGATTTCTCTTTACCAAGAAGCTCCCCTGAGGCTAAGCAGAAAGAATCAACTCATTTCATGATAATCTCAGCCTGCCTACAGTTGGCCTCAGCAAAAAGGACAAGGTCATCCGCGAAAAACAAATGGGAAAGGGCTGGACCACAAGCTGATAATTTAACCGATTTCCAATTCTTGTAACTAACTTCTTGAATAATGCTATGGCTAAGCCTTTCAACGCAAAGAGTGAAAAGGTAAGGGGAGAGAGGACATCCCTGAAGCAAGCCTCTGCTTGGTTTGAAGCTTTCTGATCCCCCCCCCCCCCCCATTCCATAGCACTTGCATTTCCGAAGTTGTGACGCACTCCATAATCATTCTTATGAAATTTTCTGGGAGGTTAGCACTTCTTAGGGTCTGCTCCAGGAATTGCCAGTCGATCATGTCGTACGCCTTGGCAAGGTCCACTTTCAGGAGCATACTTCCTTTCTTGCCCGTCTTCCTAGCCATCGAATGCATAGTCTCCTGCAAAATGAGGATGTTGTCAGTTATGTGTCTAGCAGGAACAAAACTCGTTTGGTTTTGATGCACAAGAACCGGCATCAGAGCCTTAAGTTTGTTAGCTAAACACTTTGACACGACTTTGTAACCCACATTACAAAGGCTAATTGGTCTAAACTGGTTCATAGAGTCAGGGCAGTCAGTTTTAGGAATCAAAGCCAGAAGGGTTTGATTCATAAGTCTAATTTTAGTGGGAACATTAAAGCAAGAAATTATGAAAGATGTGAAATCACTCCCTATTTGCTTTCAACACTTTTGGAAAAAGATGGCCTGGTAGCCATCTTTTCCTGGTGGCTTCAGACCATTCATCTCCATGACAGTAGCTCTGATCTCATCTGCACTGGGAGGGCTGCTCAGCCTAGCTCTCTCTCTATTTCCAATGCTTGGAAATGCAACAGGGACCAGAGAGGGAGCCGTCTATCCTTCCTTAGTATAGAGAGCCACAAAGAAATCTCTGGCCATCTGTTGCAGAATGTTGGGATCAGTAATCAAGTTTCCCTCCCCATCACAAAGTCCCAAGATCTTGTTCCTTCTTCTTCTACTCAGCGTGGAATTGTGGAAAAATTTAGTGTTCTGATCTCCTTGTATAATCCAGTTGGCCCTTGACTTTTGCGGCCAAAGTATCTCCTCCTGCCAAAGAGTTTCCTCTAGCTCTTCTCTCACATTCCTTTCTTGCAGTCTAGATTGAAAGCTAGGGGATCTCTCATTCTTGGCTTCCAATGCTTGAAGTCAACTCCAAAGACTCTTCTTCCTCTTGAAAATATTTCCAAACACGTCTCTATTCTAGTCGCTGAGTTTACTTGTAAGGTCATGCAAGGCAAAGGGAAGTGCATTACCAGAGGTCCAAGCTTTGTTAAGGAACGGAAAAAATAATCATGAGTAATCCAGGGTGCAAGAAAAAGGAATCTCCTCACCAATTTACTATTGTCCACTGGGCCTTCATTGCTCAACAGTATTGGCCTATGGTCTGACTTAAGTTTTGTCAAGTGCAAATTGGTTGACTTCGGAAACTTTTTCAGCCATTCAGAGTTGCAAATACACTTGTCCAGGAGTTCTTTGAGCCTAGACCCTCTAGTGAACCAGGTAAATTTAGGGCCAAGGAACCCCAAATCCACTAGTTCATTATCATCCAAGCATTTATTAAAAGCCCTGGCCTTTTGCAAAGTTGAAGGGGGCACCACCCACTTTGTCCGTTAATTTTGAAATGGAGTTGAAATATCCAATCAAAACCCAGGGAACTGTGGTTCCTCTTCGGATTCTGCCAATTTCGTCCAAGAGCACACCGCGGTTGTGTTCATTTGGTCTAGCATACACTACCGTGATTTGGCAGACAAGCTTGCTCTCAATTGAACACTTCAGGTTGATGAATTGCTTGTGACAATCCACTTGCTGAAGATCCAATTCGTCCTTATTCCAAAGTACCCATATTCCTCCACTAAAACCAATGGCATCCGAGACCTTCCATGAATCAAAACCAGGGATTTCATCACTTTCTCAGCTTCATCGCCACTGACTCTAGGTTCCAAAATGAAAACAATGTTTGGTGCATAAGTTTTCATATAAAAATCCATGGTAGAGCGAAATTTCAGGTGTTTTGCACCTCGACAGTTCCAGGAAAAAATCTAATCATAAGATATAGAAAAACTTCCCTTCACCAAGCTTTGCAGCTTACTTTCCAGTGGAGTCGACAACCATAGCCGTCTCTTCCTTGCCCTTCAGGTTTTTTGCACTATCTTGTTGGTTCAAGGCTACATTGTTGCAGTTTCCTTCCCAGCAACATGGACAAAGTCCAGCTTTTGGGGTTGACTGCTCCCACTATCTGGGGGTGATGATTTCTTCTTTTTGGACACCTTCTCTCTTTTTGGTGAGGGATCCTCCATTTTAGGTTGGTGTCCTGTCGTTCCATCCACATTCTGCTCCTTCTCTCCTTCTTGCTTTCTGCTGTCACTAGTTTTCTGTTTTAGACTCAAAGGAGTTTTGCTACCCCCTTTGAGTTTTTCGTTTTTCCTCCTTTACCACTACTTTCCCTCTCCCTGCTCCAACTGGGCTTGGTTTAGAGTCCCCACCAGTCTTAGCATCACTACAGGACTTTGTATCCGCTTTCGAGATCACAGGTGAGGTTTTTTGGTTTTCTTTCCTTAAAGAATCCTTTGATTGATGCATTTTCTTCGATTTCACCTGATGTGGTTGTTGGACTTTCTACCTCTTTTTCTCTGTGCTAGCATTCTCTTTCCCCATATTGTCCTCCACATTAGTATTAAGTGCGATAAATCTAGATCCTCCCACTTGTTCTTCTCTTTTTGGATGTCCTTTTCCCTGCAGCTCTTTTTTTATCAACTCCTTTTTGTGGATTCTTCTTTCTCTTTGGTCTAGTTGCAATCATCCACGGGCCAAAGTCTTCCAGGACTTCCGGACGTATCTCCTGGC
Organism: Linum tenue; assembly: GCA_946122785.1. Classification (NCBI taxonomy): domain Eukaryota; kingdom Viridiplantae; phylum Streptophyta; class Magnoliopsida; order Malpighiales; family Linaceae; genus Linum; species Linum tenue. The sequence goes on along the minus strand of CAMGYJ010000006.1, from coordinate 1,529,829 downwards.
TCACCATCTGCGTTCCTTCATCGACTATCTTTTGTTCTGGTGTGGCATTCGCCATCGATGCCAACTTGGGGCATATATCCTCCAAGTGTCCGTAGTGGCCGCATTCATAGCACACTTGTCAAGACCTTCATACTCCACCCTTCTCACTCTTCTCTTTAGTCTATATTTCGGGACCAACCGCTTCCTTAGGTCGATTTCAATGCAGATTCTGGCCTAGTTTCCTCTAAACCCGTTGACTGTATTGTAATCAATTTTTACCACCCTCCCTAGTCTGCTTCCAATGCTTTCCAGAATCTCATCATCGAAATACGCCATTGGGAGACGTGGGAGACGAACCCACACCATGGTTTTGTTGATTACATCATAGTCTGGATCAAAGTCCAGTCTCCAAGGCTCAGAAGCAATATACTGATCATCCACCGTCCATGGACCTCCATACAAGGCACGGTTGTAATCCCGCTGTGATCCAAAAATGACCTGATAATAACCATTCCCTATATCTCCTATCTTCACTGATCCTGTTTTTGCCCACATCGAATGCACTCTCCTATGAATGAAAGCAAACGGGAGGCTCTTACCAAGGATTCTGAAAGTGATGGTTTTGCTCCAACGATGGCGCACCCTTGCAACTAGGGGTGACAGTTCGGTTACCGGTTATCAGTTAACTGACAGGTTAAACCGATAACCAGGCGGTTATCCACTAACCGATAATCGAAGTAACCGAACTTCGGTCGGTTATCGGAGGCTGGACGAAATAGTTTTTGGTCTTAAAAGTGATTTGGTTAACCGATAATCGAGATAACTGAAAAACTGAAGCCTATTTCGGGCGGTTTCGGTAGGGGGAGTAGGTATTTCGGTTAACCGGTAATCGATAACCGAACTACCACCCCTACTTGCATATGTACTCTTTTTGATGCAGATGGTTGGGCAGAGCGGATCGTCTTCTGCTTCCTCACAATGTGATTCGTCCGACATGAGGTCGTCCCCATCTGGGATAATCGGCATCGGTTCATTTTCGAGGACGGAGTCATATAGGAGGCCCTTCCTGGTTGATTTCCTTCGTTCCCCTCGTTGGGAGAGCTCCCGAACATTTGATTTTTCTCTGACATCTCCATTTCTGTATCGACATCTTCCTCTCTTGCAGTAACCATCGCAACCTCCATATCTACCAGTCCTAAGAAGTTAGTGATCGAGGTTGCCTTCGCCTTCTTGCTCGGCTGTGTTGGCGTCGTTGCTGGAGATGAATCTGGCGATTTTGGATCCGGCAAAAGTGCCTCCGATGGAGGCTCCATTGAAAAAACGGGAAGAAACTGTAACAATCTGAGAAAAGTGGAAGAGAGAGGTCAGAGCTTTTCTCTCTCTTACTTTCCCTTCTTTCTCTTTTCTGGGTTATGAATTTCCGTCTTCGCCGGCTCAGTCCCTTGTAGGCTCAACTTTAGAAACATGTTGTATATTGTTATTTGCCGGCCTTTTTTAGTCTAAATCCTGAATTCGCCACTCTACCAAAAAAATAAATTTTTGTTTGATAGAACTCATGTATTCTTGCTTTCTCAGTCACAAAGTAATTGTAGTGAAATCAAAATTTAATTAATGTACTTTCAGAAGTGATAAAAAAAAATTCACAAAAAACAAAGAAGCGATAAAAGAGCGGAGCTCGGCGGTTGTGGCGGCAGAAACCGGAGGAAGAAGAAGTGAGAGCTTTCTTCAGAATTGCAGTAGCGATAACCGCGGACTTCAATGGCGGGATATTTCCGGAGCGGGGTTCGGGTTGCGGAGCGGGTCGTGGAGCGGGGAGGTCCGGTCGACGTACATGGCCGGGAGTCGCATCCCGGCTGCGGCGCCGTCCCAGTTCCAAATCGGCAGCGCGAAGGTGGGGTCGCCGATCAGCTTCCCCAAGATCCTCTCGTGGAAGTAGAGCAACAACGGCGACCCTTTGGTTTCCCGCCGCTGCGCCAACTGCGACACCACCTCTACCCCTCTCTGGCGGAACGGCCCCAGAGGCCCCAAGAAGATCATCCGGAAGATCGAGGACAGTGATTGCAGTTGGATCTCCAGCGCCAATCTCCTACCATTCATCCTAAATCTCGTTACGCTGATCTTCAATCTCACGAGTTAGAATCGATGACTCGATTTCGACGGAGTCCATTTCCTCCCTAATTCCGCAATCGTGCGCTCTGGCAAATTGCTACCCAATGCCCTCGTGCATCCCTGCTCATGGCGTTTCCCCATCCCTGACACCCTTTCCAGTGGCTTTTGCCTATTTTTGCAAGTGTTTCAACGGAGTTGTGGGCTGAACCTTCCGGCAGCGAGCCTTACCGGCGAACGGCGAGGCTAGTGGGTTGTGGACGGTTACAATTCTGACGGAAAGCGGTTACAAGTCCAATCCTACCCTGCGTTAAGCTAAGTGGACGGTTATAATTTCTTACTTAGCTATATATTATTATCATTATTATTATTGTTGTTGTTGTTATTATTATCCCCTTGTTTTTGGTATTTTTTATGGGGTTGTATTGTTTTTTACTCTGGTGAGGAATTACTTGTCGTACATAAAGTGTATTTCCTCCACTGGTTGGGTTTGGTATATTTGTTTTCCTAGCTTGTGACAGATTGGTTCGCATAGCTTGTGGAGCATGATCGAGGTGGAGCAGTGCTAGAAGAAGTGCGAGTCTTGAAGGCCTCTTTTGCTTTTGTTTGTTTTGTTTTTCTCCTCGTAGTACTAACAGGGCTGCCCATCGCGTGGCACAAACGGCCCTTGCATCGGTAGCGACCCAGTTGGTTGACTACCGCATTTATATTTCCACTGCATTGTAACGAACTATCTATTACAAACTATCTATGACAAAAAAAAAAACAAAGAAGCGATAAAAAAAATAAAAATAAATTATGCTGTAAAATAAACTACCTGCCCTTTGGGCAGGGGTCTAAGCTTTATATCTAGGGCAATGTCTATTTTTTACCCAAACCTTTTTCAAATTCTTTTATTTTAACCAAACCTATTGAATTCCTCAAAATTATTCAAACGTTAACTCTCTGTCAACTTTTCTGTTAGTAATGCTGACTAAGTATGACCATAATGAGTTGACTTTCTACGTGGCGGTCAGAATACCATCATTTACTATTTTTAATAAAAAGATTATCAAAAAACAAAACAAAATCCCACCTCTCACGTGGACGAAATAAGTAACGGTAATAGAATGAATGCCCAGATTTTGATAAATTATAATACGTTTGGATAATAAATAGAATTTCTATAGGTTTGGTTAAAATAAAAGAATCTGAAAAAGGTTTGGGTAAAAAATAGACATTGCCCTTATATCTATGCAAGATAGGGAGAGCTTTGGCAAAAAAAAATATAAAAAAAAAGGGAGAGCATTGGGATTGGGCGAGGACCGAGGAGAACTAATCGAGAAAGAAAAAGAAAAGAAGCAGAAAGGAAAGGAAGGAAGCAGAAGCGCAGCAGCAGACAGAACCATCGCCCATCGTCTAATTCCTGCATCCAATCAATCATCTCCTGTTGTGCGAAAGCCCCCCATCAGCAGGTCAAATCCGTCTTCTTCCTTCAACTCACAAACCCCAGAATTTCAAATTCTAAAGTTCGAGCCTTTTTCCTCTCGGTCTTTCAGATCAATAACCCTTCTCTTCGCTCTTCGCTTCCTTTTCTCTTACAACAGCTGCAAGCCCTTTCAATTATCGATCTTGCCTCCAAATTCTTCAGTTTTACAGGGTACCTTCTCTTCTTCCTCGCATATATACTTTAGTTTCTTCAGATGTAATGTGGCTGCTCATTTTCGGTTTCTCTCCGTTCAACTCCTCCACCGCTGGTCCAATTGATCTTACTAAAGTTTGCAGCGCTGCAATGTGATATTTCGTTTCATTATTTTATACTGTTTCTATAGGGATCAATTACCAATTGTCATGATCTCGGTCTTATGTGTTATCTCTAAGTAATTGCTAAGTTGTGCTTATAGTTTCAAGAATTGGGTTCCTTTTTATCAACGCATTTGCTAATGTATGGAGAGGCTATAGATTTGCTTTGCTAGGATGAAGCTCAGCTGCAAAGTTTGCATCTTGTTATATGCTTCTTTATGCTTACATATTTGTCCTACTCTTTTCAGCTCTAAAATCTGAGATATTGATATGCATAGCATCGCGAAGAAAGTAGCAGACCAGGCATCTAAGAAACCTACTCTCTCCAAGTCAGAATTTGGATCCTTGTTAATTGCATCATTAAAGTCAAGACGTGGTAGCAGGGTGGCCCTCAGTAAGAAACAAATATCAAAGAAAGTTACTCGTCCTCCAAGTAAGGTGACTAGGAAAGGTGTTAGGTCTAGAAAATTGGTTCGGGGTAAAAGTGCACGCAAACCACTTCATAAAAGGTCCGGGAAGAAGTCAGAACCGTCTACTGCTATCTGTCCTGAGTTGAATGACAAGAATCCTAAGAAGGAGACTGCCAAGAGAAAATTCAAAAGGAGAAGGATAGATGGAAGGCTAAGGAATAATGTAGAGCTAGATGAACCATCACGGTTGCAGAGGAGAACAAGATACTTGATGATTAAAATGAAGATGGAGCAGAACCTTATAGATGCTTACTCTGGTGAAGGATGGAAAGGCCAAAGGTAAGATATTTTCTCTCACATTCCTGTTGATTTTGAGAAACTATAACTAATAACTAAAAGATCAAAGTGTTTCTATGAGATATTAATCTGCTTTAGTGAATTTCTCTGAATATGTATATAAAATGGGTTTTGAAAGATTCGTATGTCTGATTAAGCTTCTTAAGTTTGTGAAGAAGCTACTTTTCTCAGATGAAGTTCTTTAATAGATCAACACTAACCAGACCAACTTAGGTTTGATTCAGATGCCATTGACACTGTAATCTTTGTTACACCAACTTAGGGTATTAATTGGGAAATGATTAAAGGAAAGAAACAGCAGACATTTCCTAAGGCACTTCCTCTTTTTATATGAGCTTCACCAATGTATCTGCCTTAAATATTTCGAGTTGAGTTCTGACTCCCTGAAACATACCCGAGAGAATCAAAGTTGGGTATGCTTGTTTTTGGAATATGCAACTGAAAGAAGGGCCTGCTGAAGGGAAACTTATGTGCGCTTAACTCTTACACTAGAAATTCTGCTGCAGTCGAGAGAAGATCAGGCCAGAGAAGGAACTACTAAGAGCAAAAAAACAGATTTTGAAGTGCAAACTTGGAATACGGGATGCAATCCACCAACTTGATTTGCTTAGTGCAGTTGGATGTATTGAAGACTCAGTTATGGCCCCAGATGGATCAGTATCCCATGAACATGTAAGCATGCATAATCAGTATCACAAATGGTATATTTCTGTTCATGGCCAGGAGTATCATAAGTTTTGTGCACTCATGTTTTCAAAACTTATCATGCTCAGATCTTCTGTGCAAAGTGCAAATCAAATGACGTGGTCCCGGATAACGACATTATACTCTGTGATGGGACATGCAATTGTGCCTTCCATCAAATGTGCCTTGAACCTCCACTTCACACCGAAAACAGTAATCTATCCATTGTCGTATACTGTGATTTGAATTTGGATAAAAAGAAAAGGAGTGAGCTTCTTCCTAATGCTTTTGCTCTATCGAGTTCTTGCAGTACCCCCTGGAGACCAAGGATGGTTCTGCAAGTTCTGCGAATGTAGAATGGAAATCATAGACTCAATGAATGCACACCTTGGAACCCAATACTCAACGAGTTGCGAATGGCAGGTTGTTTGAGTGGACAGAAGGACCATAAAATATCTTTCTTTGGGTATTTTCTAACTAAAATATGGGTTTTTTTTTTTTTGCTGAAGTAGGATCTTTTCGAGGAAGAGGCAGCAGCTCCTGATGGTGGGAACATTTTAATTCTTGAAGAGGAATGGCCCTCGGATGACTCTGAGGATGAAAATTATGATCCAGAAAGGAGGGAAAATAGCATGAATGGTGCAGGAACGGATGAGTCGGATATTGCTAGCAGCTCCACTAGCTTGGGTTGGTCTTCAGATGATGAAGCTGTTTCTGGATCCAGAAGATGGGATATGGAGGGAAAAGAATTCAGAAACCAGTCAATATATAGTAGCTTAGATTCTGATGAATCTAGTGATGTTGAAATCATGAGCGGCCGCAGAAAGCGCAGAGCAGTTGATTATCGGAAATTGTATGACGTGAGTATTATAAATCTTAAAGATTCGGGTAGATCCTTTTGCCTTAGATATAATAGCGGGATATCCACAAAGTCCAGAAGGCTTGAAACTTTCTACCTGCTAACATATTCATTTGGACTTCTGCTTGCATTAGGAAATGTTTGGAAAAGATGCTCATGTAGCTGACCAACTCAGTGAAGATGAAGACTGGGGTCCTAGCAAGAGGAAAAAGAAGGAAAAGGAGTCAGATGCTGCAAGCACGCTTATGACTCTCTACAAACGTAAAAAACAAGCAAAAAAGGATGAGACTTTGGAAGGAAAAAAGGACCTTCCTAAAGAATCTCGAGTTCGAAGGGCACTATCGAGAATTCCACCTAGTGCAGTTGAGGTACCAACATTCCGTCCCTTGTTGTCTTTTTCCCCGGTTCTGATTCTTAGTTTTGCTGAAATGTCATGTCAACATTTTGCACTCTCTGTCAGAAATTAAGGCGGGTTTTTGAGGAAAATGAACTTCCCTGTGGAACAGTTAAACATAAGCTTTCAGAAGAGCTAGGTCTTGAACCTGGAAAGGTATGAACAAACCAATGCATTGAAGTTATGTATGGGATTGGCGTTGATGGTGATACCCAACTGAGTGGACTAAATAGTTCTTACTGTTATTTACTCCTTCCCCCCTACTGATTTTCACCGCTTGGAGTTGCAATTCCAGGTCAGCAAATGGTTCAAGAACGCAAGGTACCTGGCATTGAGATCCAGAAAGGTGAGTTGGTGCTTGATTTTGCCAACAGATTTCCTATGGTGTACCTTCTGTTCTCAAAACCTTGGAGCTTACTGGTGATTCTTTTATATGTCAAATGGACAAAACACCAACAGTGCAGTGATTCCAACCCTAAGCTGTCTGGTGAAGCAACAGAAAACGAAAATAAGAGTGGAGGCGCTGAAGTTTCAGATGCCGTAACTGAAGTCGGGCTACAGACAACAAGGACTTCAAAAGATGTATTCCCAAAGAAGAAGCTAAGATCTAATTGCGGGCTGAAGGAAAATGATCAAAAAGAAGTTTCCCTTGAATCACAGGCAGGAAATAGTGAGGTATTGCTGAAAAAGCATTTCAGCAAGTGTGATCTAGGACATCATAATTCAAGATTCCACTGGAATCAAGCTGTCAGCTATATAACCCTTGTTTTGTCTCTCGTGTAACGATTGAAAGAACATTCATTTTCCCTGTTTCACACAGATGGAAGCCCAAAAGGGTGATGATCCGAGCTTGAAGACTCTGCTAGAAGAAAAATCAAGTACAGGGAAGAAGCATTCCTACTCAAAATATTCGGAGTCCCCGTCTCATCAACTTGCCGAGAGTGAGATGGAGAGACTTTGTAGAGCCAAAGACACCCTAGAGAACATGAGGCAGTTTCTGGGGAGTCTACCAATCAGCAAACGTAGGAGGTCCAAGGCGCTTGTTTTTCGAGAGAGGGTGGTTTATGTGCCTACTGCTGAGCTAAAGGATAAGATTACGACAGTTGGATAAACCTCAGTTAAGCCTTTCAGAGAGCACCTTTTTCTCTATATGCATCTAGGCATCGAAGGTTTTAATTGAGAAATTGACAAAGTTTAGCAAATCATCAGTGAGTATAGCAGTTTGAGATGGGCTACTAACCACTTGTACATTTTATTTACCTAGCATTCCGTCTTTTAGATATTTTTTAGGGGTTAATTGCATGGTTGGTCACTGAAATTACAAAAAACGTTCGAGTTTGGTCACTCGAAATATTTAAATCCATTGGTGGTACTTCAGATTACTCAAACCGTTCATGTTTGGTCACTCTCCGTCCAACTCCGTTAACTTTGACTGATGTGGCAGTCAACTCTCAAAGTTGACCGTTAACTTAGTTAGTGACGTGGCAACTAAAAAATCATTAAAAATAAAAAATAAAAATTCATATTTTCCACCCCATTATTACATACATTAAAAAATAAAAAAAAACTAAAAAAAACTAATACCCTACCCACCCAACCTCCACCGCCGCTTCAATCCTTTTTACATGGCGAACAGGAAGAGCAAGAAGAAGAGGATTGAGCTGGGGATCTCCTGTATGCTGAACACGGAAGTCTCCTCTGTCCTCGCCCTGCTCCGCCGCCCGACGGCAGACCCCACGGCGACGCAATTCCTCTCTCAGGAGGAAAAAAACTCCGACACCGCGCTGTCGGCGCCGGCGAACCCTCTCTGATTACAAGGGATTTGCTCGGCGGCGGCGGCGGCAGTACTAGCTCCGCCGTCGGTGGGTCGGACGGCAATGAGTTTAAGGAATTGGACCTCGACGTCCAAGTCCCCGCTGGCTGGGAAAAGCGCCTCGTTTTAAAGGTACTAAAACCCCAAAGATGAAATTTCCTTCCTTTTCCATTTTCAGCTTCACTCGTCCTTCGAGACCAAGCAGAATTCGGTCCCAATTCCGAATGTAACGTCAGAATTCAGGCTCTGTTTTCATTGCTCTGTTTTTTGGGCTAATGAATACCCATGCCTCTGTTTTCTCAAGAACTCCTTCTCCAAAGATAAACTACTTTTTTTTTGTCAATTTAATTGATATTATTATTGTATCATTGAATGGTACGGTAATTGAGAATTGAGATTATAATCTTTGGATTTTGGTTTCTTTGAGAAGAATAAGTCGGGTAGGAGTCATTAATGGCGGGGTTGGAAGATTTTTTGGGGGAAATCAAGTGGGTATCATTCGAAGATATTTATGAATTAATTTGTGGAGATACTCTGTTTTTTTCATCTGGTGCAGACAGGGAAGCTGTACTTGCACAGAAGCAACGCATCATCAGCTTCGCCGTCGTCCTCCTCCGACCACCACAGGCACAAGTTCAGCCAAACGTTCCCCAAGCTCCAGGATTTGAACTTCCCGCCGTCGCCGTCGAGAATCACGCTCAACCTCTTCGACGAGAGCAGCCTGGAGCTGAAACTGACCGCCGCGGTAGCAGCCAACTACCAAAGTGTCTGCACTCTGGACAAGGTCAAATCAGCGCTTGAGAGGGCGGAGAGGGATCCCGTATACGCCGCGGTGGCGGGAAGGAAATGGTTCCCGGCGGGGAAGTCGTCCCTGTCCCCTTCTTACTCGTCGTCGTCTCTGTTTCTGGCTTCAGGGGAGGAAGAAACAGAGGAAGCAGGTTCCCATGTGGAAAGGATCGAAGCGGCGGTGGAGGTTGGGTGGGTAGGGTATTAGGTTTTTTATTTTTTTATTTTTTAATGAATGTAATAATGAGGTGGAAAATATAGAATTTTTTTTTATTTTTAATAATTTTTTAGTTGCCAGTTACTAACTTAATGGTCAACTTTGAGAGTTGACTGCCACATCAGTCAAAGTTAACGGAGTTGGACGGAGAGTGACCAAACGTGAACGGTTTGAATAAACTGAAGTACCACTAATGGATTTAAATATTTCGAATGACCAAACTTAAACGTTTTTTGTAATTTCAGTGATCAACCATGCAATTACCCCATATTTTTTAACTCAGCAAATATGAAATACATTGTCAAGCCTTTTTCTAAAGCTGTGTAACTCTTATGTTCTATATATAACGAAGTGCAAGTTATTGCAATAAACAGATAAGTTACTCAAACTTTCACTTTTGGGGAAGTTGCTATACAAGTGATAGCCATAATACATTCCTTTCAGTCACTCCAGACTCAAAAGACTAGCAAAGAAACAGAAATATCAGAAGCTGTTGATGTCCATCTTGTCCAACACCCGGACTACCAGTTCCTTTTGTTTGTAACTGATCTAAATGCATGGAAAAGTAGCTGCAGTTCATCTGTTGAAGCACACCTATGAAAGCCTAAATTACGGCAGAAACTTCTTCATATCAGTTCAAAAGAGATAAGAGAAGCACATCTGCAGAGTCTGGCAGTCTGCCAGTAGAGCAAATGACTGTATGAGGAATACGTCCAACAAGATATGATCACACAATCAGAGTATGATGGCTTCCTTGAGCTAGAGATTGGATTACACAAGGAATGTGCCTACGAGTAGTTACTTCAAATCTAGCTATATTACAGGAGGCATCCACTCAGGCTATTTTCATACGGTCACACGGGGTCATCGAAAACGCAACCATTTCGGGTCAACGGATCGGGTTGTAATTTGCCAGGTCTAGGAATACGGGAGGGAGAGTGGAGTGGAGGGTTAGAAATTTAGGTTTTAGAAATTTATTAGGGGTATACTGGTCATTTTTTGCGTAACTGTGGGCGGGAAATGGCAAATAACAACTCTCATTAATACCATCCACTTCCAGCGTCCATGGCAGCCAAATATACTTACTAATCTTAGATAGCCCCAAATGGAGGACCTCTCAGGGACACCAACTTCAACATGGCGTCCAGACGCTCATTCTCTATCTTCTCTCTCAGTTCTAACTTCTGGGTTTCAGGGATTTGCTGTACAAAAGAGATTCCCACAAGGCAATTAGTTCACCTGACGAAACCAACACAATTAACTACTATAACTAGACATTTTGTTACCTTTGTCAACCATAACATGTAAGATGCTGAACAAATTGCTTGTTCTTCAAAATCTTCAAACTCATCATCACATCCTTCCGAGCATGAATTGACGAGGAGCAACTCCTCATCCAAAAACACACTGACGTTCACTTGGATGCTAGATTGGCTTTTTTGTGGGGAAGACACGTCGTTGACATCGCTTGTGAAATGCCTTATCCATAATAAGGAGAGAAAGCGACGGTAGAGCCATAGAGCCTATGAACAAAAAGGGATTTGGGGTGGGCGTTAGCTTTGGAGGAAACTCTGTGTTGAGTTCAGGTTACAATGGAAACAAAGTGATCAGAAACAATTCCACAACTACTTTAATTTGCAGAACGCAGTAATCGATTTTCATGTTTGTCAAGATCCCCTATATTCACATATTTTAAATGGGCTTGAGAAAAATACCTCCCTTCCTAAATAACGCTTTATTAATTCTTCATTCCAGTCAAGCTCCTCCTGATAGAAACAGCAGCATCAGAGTTATTAACTCACAAATTGTGCAATCTCGATTAATTACAAAAGAATTAATAAATGATGGCGGTGAATATGAAAGTTCAGACATTATACCTGCCAGATCAAATAAACTTCAACACAAGAATCACACGACCCCTCTTCTTGCTTACGGCAGCAATCCTCTAAAATTCTGATGATTAGCCGCTGCAATTAGGTGATAACTCAAACTGTGACAAGATGCTAGGAATGTCGTGGAATGAATACTCGTAAAATTATACATAGCTTTCTCTCATGAACTCTCTTTTAAATGTTCAAGGATTGTACTCACCATGCGATAATGAAAGCAAGAATTATCAGCAACATGTAACCCAGCCCACGTTTTGGATTTCTTCAGTTCCTGAATCACCTGGAGAAGCAATTTTTGCTTAAGCTGACAGACAGGACACCTAGATAAAGCAGCTCATAGATGACTGTGAAATGCATCAGCAGGTATGAACCAAAATACCCACAAAAGTTTCTTAGAATGAGAATGTATAAAAACCAGGAGAAAGTTAAAAAAAAAACTGCCCAATTCAAGACAGTGGGCTGAAATTCTTCCATACTAGTCATACATGAGGGCCAAGTTGTCATGACGTTATAGGTAACAAAACATGCCCAATCTAAGAAACGAACCTGTTCTCTATCCATGTAAGAAACCAACCAGCAGCGATGATTCCATGCACGATAGTTCATCTTTGATCTCTGCATAGATAGCAAGGCAGAAAAAGTTTAGAGTAGCAGTCAATAGCACACACGCCCAAGAATTAGTAAACCAGAGCTGTGTTCAAAGCCACTAGTATGGAGTGAAAAATGAAAGTCTAGCAATACATGCATACACCTAGTCATGTCTGGAAAGATCCAACAATCAAACATGAAATTAATAAACTTTAGAGATGATGCTTTCTTTTTCCCCTTTTCTTTTCCAATTTTTAAAATTTTGTAATGCAATTGTCACGGAAATAGTATGCTTCTTTAGTATTATAAGTTGTTAAACCTTCACGAATCACTACTATGCAGTTCTTGAAATTAATATAAACCTCTGCTATCTTCTCCACCAGGTCAGATTCTTCCCTCAAAATCTCTTGCAAAGTTGTACGATTTCTGGCCATATTCTTGATCACCCACCTCCTGCCAATAACCGAAGGAAAAATGCATAGAACAAGTTAACAACTCATGCAGTTCAGCAGATAAACAACAACACAGGAAGAGAATCAACTAGTACTTCATAGATATTACCTATGGCTCCATGCTTGCTCGCTCTTGGGTGAATACGAAAGGACAAGGGCAGACAAGCGGAGCTCGTCAGTGAACATTGACGCTTGTGTCTTCTTCGATACTATTAACTTTCTGCAATTTGCATCAAGAACAGTCATTCATTCAACGAAAAAGAACAGTCATTCATAAAAATAAAATAAAAACAAGAACAGAGGGGCACATTGGGCATAAACAAGCTGCAATTAGAGGGTTTAAAACACAGGTGCGAATCTACCATTTCCGGATCATTACGATTCAAATCAACCAGACCCGTATAAATATAGAAAATTTCAAATTGCTTACCTGGAATTCCAAGCAGTCCCGAAATCAGGGCTTAACAACACAAGTGCTTTGCTGCATTTCATAACCACAATTCCTAGAGCTTCAGCAGAAGGAAGAGATAGGTCGCCGAGTTTCCTGTATTCTGCAATTGCATTCATGAATTGTTCTCTGGCAGCCTTGTACAATAGGAGAACAACCTCCGAGGAAATGCCCAGTTTGTGATCTCGAATCCAGAAGCTCCCATCTCCACCATCCAGCGCATCCGAGGCTTCCGATCGTGAGCTACCAGCTTCAGGATCTTTCTCTAATGTCGCAAATTGCGAAGGGTGAATGAACCCTACTTCGTTGCTGAGCACGAAGGAGCACCAAAGCAGCCGGAAAACAAAATTGAACATAAGGTTGAGCGAATAAATTGAACGAAGGGGAAACTTCCTGAATCGAATTTGACGACGGTGCTTACATGAGGGGATCGGAATCGAGAATGCATTCGAATTGATTCAACAATTCCGACATGGTTTCGCTCTGAATAGTACCTTCAGGCTTCAGTCATCATTACGAACTCCAGCGTCGATTTATTAGAAATTGGAAATGGAAAGAAACTAATGAAGTCAGCCCTATCATTCCAAACCCAAGTTGGGAAGAAAGAAGACTCCGTCGAAACTCGGCCGAAGGGGAAGTGTAACACTCAGGTCGGATGAAGGATCGATTCCGGCGATTGATGTGTAGGATTGCTTGAACGGAGAGAGGAATTGCAGGATTAGAAGAGAAAGGGGAATGATTAAGAAAGAATAGAGTAGGAGAAGAGAAGCAGAAGAGGAAGGGAAGAAGTAGGGAAACAGTTATGGTAAATTTTATTCGATAATCAGTTCAGTACACAGCTTACCTATTTATATGACTTGCTCAATTACAAAGCAGTCCCCAAACTTATACATTTTACCATTCACTCCTAATCGTTACAATCCCGACCCCTTGAAAACAGCCTTGTCCTCAATGCTAGAGAACAAAAGGAGACAACATAAACCAAAGCAATGCGAACAACAAGTAACCGAGCTGAAAAACTATTATAGAAGACAGGTTGCCACCTGTGGCAGAAGAAAACATCGACTGTAGACTGGAGTTGCGCCATCTTATAGCTCAAAGAAGTGACAATGAGCACCCAGCAGAATGGACTCTACACCACTGCTTTACCAATATAGTAGTTATTCATCTCTTACAACAAGCACCATTACCGTCGAACTCCTCAAGAATGGAAACCACAAGCAAATGCAGCTTATGCAACCCAGGAGAATTAACAAAAGTGCAGCAGTACACCACACCACCAAGCTCTTAAGCATCACCACAATCATCTCCAGTCCCTTACAGCCCTTGAACCGCCAAGTGCCCGTAAGTGCAGTACCACAGAGTTCCACCCCGACAACAGTTAGAACTACAACCAACCAGCACTCTTTATAAGGCTCCTTAAAGTTGGGAGTTGGACCCCTGCCATGACCTTGAACACCAACAATATCATAGCAAAAATGCACTCCACACAATGCATATGCAGCACCAACAATCGACATAGGTTCATGATAGCAATTAAATTTCCAGCCATGTTGAAAATCCGGATCAAACAGCTCCATGGCCCCTGGAGCATCATCTTTATATGGTTCTTTGATATCAGGACTACTACCCCTGCCACCAGAAATTACCCAAACACTATAATAAGTGGGATAAATCCGATACTCATAATTCCAGCTGCCATGCTTTAGTTTTTCCCTGCAACCCACTGATTCAGGCACGAAACCATACCCCTTAATGGAGTTGCAGTAGTTCACCACGACATCCAGAGTCCTAAAATCAACATCACTTGGACAAAAAATGAAATCAATGGTTTGCCCAGCAATAGCCTTAGCATTGGCAGCCAAATGAGAGATTGACTGCATAGTGAAACTGCCATTTATATTCAGTAACTTGAACTCTGGTTTCTGAACCACATCTGTAGCTAATATATGAGCTTTTGCCATCAGTACCTCACCTTCAGCCTTGAGTTCATTTTTTGCCAAGTTTGACCTTTTCAGGTTCGATTCTGATTCCATGCTACTGGGAGACGATTCAGTTGTTATGTCAATTCCCATTGTGTCCAAGACTGCAAGGTACGGAGTTGTGTCCTTATGCTCATCATACTCATCGTCTTTCCCCATTTTTGTTACAGCTAAACAATCACCAAAAACATCTTCACTTGTCATACCCGATGCTGCTTTATCAGGAGTATTCAAAGCCTGTTCTCTCGTGCTAACAGGAGAAGTCAATACATCTCCATCTACACTCCTCAAATGATTCTTCCTGCTGCTGGCCTCAATGGCAACTTCCTCCGACCGAGCTTGCTAATAAGCTTCAGCTAATGTGTGGGGCTGCAGCATTTGAACCACGCTCCTCAATACTTCTTCTAGCCCGCTAATAAACCTCGAAATGAAATACTCTTCATCTAGGATACAAGTATATCTAACCAGCCGAGATCGTAGTTCTTCAAACTTTTCTTGGTATTCCAACAATGAACCTCTTTGCCTCAACTTGTTGAATTCAGCCAGTGTTCCACTAAATGATCCATCAGCAAAAAGTTTACATAGGGCGGCTACAAACTCACCCCAAACCAGCTCCTTACGGCCATATCTCCACCCCACAAACCAGGTTTCTGGCCCGTGTTCAAAGTACCTTGCCGCCAGTAAAACTCGATGTGCATTCGGAGGGCTATACTTCTCGAACACCCTTTCACACTTACTAACCCATTCTCGTGGATTATTACCCGAGAAGAAAGGAATACCTGAGACGAATTTCGGTGCGACATTTTGTCGAACAGGTGGAGGAAGGCTTTCTGGGATCTTCAATGCGTCACCACCAGCTGGAAATTCTCCATGGCAGACTGAGAAATAACCCTCCGGCTTGTTAGTGTTGTGGTATATGATCCACGATTGAACCTCTCCCAACAACTCGAGTTATTGGGATCAACTGGTTCTTGACATGGTATCAAAGCCTTCTGTGACCGAGAGGTCTTGTGTTCGGTTCCCGGTGACCCCATTTGTTAAGCACATGGTATTCTTGTCTTCAAACCTGTGCAAACTTCAGACCCTTGTGAGTGGCTTTCGTTTGAGGGGGCGTGTTAGTGTTGTGGTATATGATCCACGATTGAACCTCTCCCAACAATTCGAGTTATTGGGAGCAACTGGTTCATGACACGGCTGACCTGCTCCACGTACAGCTGATTCCCGGCCATCATCCCGATTCCCCAACTGACCTTCTAAGCCGTCAACCAACCTAGAGGACCATGGCCGCCTCAATCCAGCCAATGTTGACTAGGCAAGATTTCCCGTCACCATGCTCGTGGGCGAGGGAGACAGAAACGCAGCAGAGTCCAGCCAAATTTCCACTTCGGGTAGCATCGCCATGATTTCCAAGCGCGAGCTGGGCATCTTTTCGAAATTGGCTTGCATTGGCGCGATGGAAGAAGAGAGCGTCGTCGCCGACGGTGCCGGAGAATGGCTCTGATACCACGTTGTAACACTCAGGTCGGATGAAGGATCGATTCCGGCGATTGATGTGTAGGATTGCTTGAACGGAGAGAGGAATTGCAGGATTAGAAGAGAAAGGGGAATGATTAAGAAAGAATAGAGTAGGAGAAGAGAAGCAGAAGAGGAAGATCAGAAGCAGAGGAAGGGAAGAAGTAGGGAAACAGTTCTGGTAAATTCTTATTCGATAACCAGTTCAGTACACAGCTTACCTATTTATATGACTTGCTCAATTACAAAGCAGTCCCCAAACTTATACATTTTACCATTCACTCCTAATCGTTACAGGAAGTGGACGGCGAGAACTGCCGGCGAATAAAGATTTTGTTTCTCCCCCGATTCCACTTGGCAATAGCTGCCTTCACAATCGCACCCTTCAACCGCGCGATGGTTGATCTAGTTTGTTGGGCTGGGCCAACTGCCTACCACTTGAAAATGTCTTAGTACTCGAAAGTCGAATCCCATTCATATTTTGACAAGCCCGCTATAAAAGAGGAAATACTCCAAAACTACCGTTGTTTTAAAAAAAAATTACAAAAATACCACCTATTTCCAAGAATTTCCAAATCTACCACCATCCACTATAAACCGCACCTCGAAGGTACGGTTCTCATTTAAACCGCGCGGGCAAGGGGCGGTTTGCCATTGGGTAGCTAACAAAACGCGTCTCCACGTGGCGGTTCATGCAACCGCACGATGGGAAGGCTATCTGATGGCCTAACCGCCTGCCAGCGAAGCGATCCGCGTCACCCACGGGAAACCGTTGCCCTAAAGCACGGTTTGCGCGTTGGGAAGCGTAAACCGTGTGCTGGAGGTGCGATTTTTGATGGGGTAAAAAGACCAAACCGCCCCTCCAGCACGCGGTTCCTTCCCTATGTAAACCCACCCCTTCCTCTCATTTTCTGCACACCAAAACCCCAATCTCCTCTCTCTCTCTCTCTAAGTTTCTCACTCTATCCATCCCCCTCCCCACCCAAAAACCTTGGAAGTAGTTGTTTTATTGGTTGCGGCTAAGTCTGATCTGTCTTCCAAAAACTTTTCTTTGGTTTTCACTAAAAACCGTCGAATCTCTGTCCGGATCCTGAAAAAATGGCCGATTTTATCCAAGAAGAGGGTATTTACTATGATGATTATCAACCGGTACGTAATCATTTTACCCAATTTTTGTTGTTGTTATAATGGTTTATTTAATTTATATACTAATTGATTTATGTTTTTGTTATGCTATAGTAGGTTGGGCCGGATGTTGAGATATACAATCAACGATATTATGTTGTTCAAGGACCGATTGATCCGACTATTTTATACGATCCATACAATCATAGTTCAAGAGACGTTTGGAACGACCACAAGGTACATATTATTTATCATCACTTGTAATTTTTATTTTGTTAACGTAATTTATTTGTTTGTACAGTAAATTACTTAATTGTTAATCGTATTGAATATTTTCAATAATTTAAATCAATGCGATCAACTCTTCTAGTGACATCCATGCAGGTAACCTCAGTGCACATTTGATGGAGCTCTTCAAGCATCGGTCTCGTACGGACTTTCATTTTATAAAAATTGCCACCCACATAACTTATACCCTTTTCGGTCTCTTCCTTTTAACCATTCCACCGCAACCCAAGGGTGAACCTTTGGAATGTCATCTGCAATAAAACTCTAATTAAGTTACTAACATAAAAATCACAAATGACAATGAAAAGTAATACAAAAAAAACTTACGAATTAACGTTAATCGCAAAAACTAAATAATTTAAAGGTGCACAACTGAAATTTGAAGAAGAAGAAGAAGTGGAGTGAAGATTTTGAGCTTTCTGGACCTGCCTTTTATAGGCAAATTTTACACTTCAAACCGCAGGGGGAGTGGTTTTAGTCTGGCATGCAGCCCCCACCCCTGCAACCTCCTACATGCCGACATGTGGATGTCGAGTGACGAGGCACAAACCGCTGATGGGGGTGCGTTTTATGTGTCGACATGGTAAACCGCTTCCCTATGGAGCGTTTTACCATGCCGACATTTAACCGCTCCCTGAGGAAGCGGTTTGTGCTAGGGTAGCCTTGAAAACCGCTCATTCGAAGAGTGTTTTTTCTACAATAGACAAACCGCTTGTCGACCAGGTGGTTCCATGGTAAACCGCCGCCTGGATGGGCGGTTTCTATTTTACCGCCCCTGAGTGGAGCGGTTTTTAATAAACAGTGGTAGATTTGGAAATTCTTGGGAATGGGTGGTGTTTTTGTATTTTTTTTTAAACAATGGTCGTTTTTAATTTTTCCCCTATAAAGACAGGCGAAACTTTGTTTCTAATTTGAGAATTTCTATTCATAACTCACCTGGGGAACGGATCACATCAGTAAACCTATGGTCAGTAACCATGAGTAACCTGTCCACATCAGCATGACATCAGTATCCTCTCTCTCTTCTGGAAAGTCTTTTATCTATTCCCCTTTAATCTTTAACGGACGATTTGTCTCTCATTTTAAGTCAAAATTTAATTTTTTGCACAGATAAATCAGATTAAATGTGTTCTTTATAATGATATCCACTTTGATATATTTTTAGTACAAAAAAAATTGAATAATTTTTTACTAGTCATTACCATATGGTATGCTCCTATTTAATACCATATGGTAAGAAAACGTACCATGATGGTATGAAGTATGAACATACCACTATGGTAAGAAGGTTGAATACATAATAATAGGAGTATACTAACTGTCATTTACGACTTTCATCATTGTTTACCACAAGTTACCAACCACATACCAAAGTGGTAAAGTATGATAAATTTTTATCCAGTATTTTTTTCACCAAAAAATTTATAGATCCAATAGATCATGATGAACTCGTTCCTTCTCAGCAAACGTTTTCAAAAACGACTTAAAAACGAAGAAGTTACCATATGGTATGTAGTTGGCAAAAAAAAAATTTCTCGAAATATATTGAAAATTGATCTCGTTTTGTAGAGCACAACGAACTCGTTCCATCTATGCAAAAAAAAATTGAAATCCGAGTTAGAACGAAGAAGATAAGAGCCGATTAAAAAAATTAGGGAAAATAAAATGCCTTTAATTGACAACCCTTAGATCTGAATTTTCTGGACCCACTTAGATTTAAAGGTTCAAATTTGTTACTCATAGGTCAGTAACCATATCCTAAGCCACTCACCTTACCTCTTGTTTCAAGTATTTAAAGATGGTTACCTCATATGACAACTAGTTGGTGCCCGACCCCTTGACTGACGTTGTTGTTTTTATCATATGCATATTAGTTAGTATCATCTTCAACTAAATTAATAATGTCAACGTTTTAGTTTGATTATTCATGTTTTATTATAGCTTAACTAAATTTAGGTTGGAATGTATATTACTCTATATAAAGCCTAAATTTCCTTCGGAATGCACGTTTTCTCTAAAGCACTCAAATATTAATTGAGGATGACTCTATCTAACATACCGTTTGATATAAATGAATTCCATAAGTTTTGAGGAATTCATTTTGAAATGAAATATTTATGTGTTTGATATTTTAAAAAATTCATTTTCAATTCTAATTTTTGAATTCTGTGGAATTGGAACTAGTTACAGCAATTCCGAGGAATTGAGATGGAATTTCCAAATGAATTCCACAAGTATTTACTAATTATAATAAAATCACATAATTATTCTCTTTTATTAACTAAATTACTTATACATATGGCATACCAAACACAAGAATTCATTTAACAATGAATTTTACATGACAATTCATTTTATTTTTACCGATTTGATCATGATGAACTCGTTCC
Organism: Linum tenue; assembly: GCA_946122785.1. Classification (NCBI taxonomy): domain Eukaryota; kingdom Viridiplantae; phylum Streptophyta; class Magnoliopsida; order Malpighiales; family Linaceae; genus Linum; species Linum tenue. The sequence goes on along the minus strand of CAMGYJ010000006.1, from coordinate 1,509,768 downwards.
TTCTGAGCAAACGTTTTCAAAAACGACTTAAAAACGAAGAAGTTACCATATGGTATGTAGTTGGCAAAAAAAAGTTTCTCGAAATATATTGAAAATTGATCTCATTTTGTAGAGCACAACGAACTCGTTCCATCTATGCAAAAAAAATTGAAATTCGAGTTAGAACGAAGAAGATAAGAGCCGATTAAGAAAACTAGGGAAAATAAAATGTCTTTAATTGACAACCCTTAGATCTGAATTTTCTGGACCCACTTATATCTAAAGGTCCAAATTTAGTTACTCATAGGTCAGTAACCATATCCTAAGCCACTCACCTGACCTCTTGTTTCAAGTATTTAAAGATGGTTACCTTATATGACAACTAGTTGGTGCCCGACCCCTTTGATGACGTTGTTTTTTTTATCATATGCATATTAGTTAGTATCATCTTCAACTAAATTAATAATGTCAACGTTTTAGTTTGATTATTCATGTTTTATTATAGCTTAACTAAATTTAGGTTGGAATTTATATCTCTATATAAAGCCTAAATTTCCTTCGGAATGCACGTTTTCTCTAAATCACTCAAATATTAATTGAGGATGACTCTATCTAACATACCGTTTGATATAAATGAATTCCATAAGTTTTGAGGAATTCATTTTGAAATGAAATATTTATGTGTTTGATATTTTAAAAAATTCATTTTCATTCTAATTTTTGAATTCTGTGGAATTGGAACTAGTTATAGCAATTCCGAGGAATTGAGATGGAATTTCCAAATGAATTCCACAAGTATTTACTAATTATAATAGAATCACATAATTATTCTCTTTTATTAACTAAATTACTTATACATATGACATACCAAACACAAGAATTCATTTAACAATGAATTTTACATGACAATTCATTTTATTTTTACCGATTTGATTATGACATACCAAACACAAGATTTCATTTGAAAATGAATTCTACATAGCAATTCATTTTACAATGAAATGAATTCTCGATTCATTTGGTACCAAACGGTCTGTAAGTTTCTTTTTATTAATTCATATGGAATTTATTTATGGGTAATGTCTATTTTTTATCCAAATTTTTTTTTCAGATTCTTAATATTATCCAAACCTATCGAAATACTAAGAATTAGCCAAATGTTAACTTCCAGTTAGCAATTTTGTTAGTAATATTGACTTGGCAACATGATACTGACCTGGAAGAGACATATGAAGGTCAACATTCTAAAATTTTAGTATTTTAACTAAGTTTAGAGTTACACAATTATTAATGATAACGTAAAAATGGCTAATATTTTAATGCATTATGAAAGATTTGGATAATTAATAGAATTTTAATAGGGTTGGATAATATAAAAAATCTGAAAAAGGTTTGGATAAAAAATAGACATTACCCTTTATTTATTTATGGAAGTGAAAGAAATTTCACTTTATAAATAATTAGTGATTGCGAAATAGGCCTTCCAAGTCCTGACCCAAGTTTTCATCTCTCTCGCTCTTTTTTTTTAACAAACTTTGAGATCCATTGATGAAAAAAGGCCCAAGAGGGATACAAATATACTAGCGGCAACTATATTAATTTCCTTTTCTACGCATTTTCCCTTTTCTCTAAGGGGTCATTGGATGGAACATTGTGATAGATCAATTGTACCAAATTATCTCATTATGAGTTAATTGGGCCTAATTGACCCATTTGGCATACAAAAAGAGGAATGAAGCAATTTAGGGCTGGGACAATCAGCTTTGGCGCGTTATGGGGTAATTACGTGGTGGAGGGGAGAAATTTTAGATTGTCCCGTTGTGTGCTTTTTATTTTCAAAGTTGTCCATGCATTTTATCTGTAAACCCAAATCTTATTGCAATTCATCATAGAAACTACTACTTTCAGCAGCGTTTCATCTTCTTATCGAAGCTTGGCTACTAAAAACCTGCAATTCGTCCCAATTACTGCAAAAACGAATGGTTTAAGAAACCTATTGTACTAGTATTAAAACGGAAATATCAAATATTGACCCCAAAACGGTAAGCCGATTTATTTGTACATAATAGTTGAATGGTTCAACCACAACTTTAATATAAAAATCTCATACCACTAACTTTTCCAGCATAACGTCCGTTAGGATTTAAAAAAAATAGTAATCTCCAAAATATGTAGCTCCAAGCCTCCAACAAATGCACGTATTAATGTTTTTTTTTTTTTTAACAAAAGGTAATCATGTATTGATCCACAAACGATAGTTGCATTCTGGAATTCAGCCAGGTCTGAAAATCAAAGGTACGACATAGCCGGATACAAAGACAGGACCTTTCTAGCCACAGAATGGGCTACCCTATTGCTATCACGACCTACAAATCGAATACTAGAGCCAGAATGAGTGTTGATATAAAGAACTACTTCTTCGAGCACTGCACCCATCCGATAGTCCTTGACGTCCGCACTGTTGATTTTATCAATGATACTTTAGCGTCGCCCTCAAAAGTGATATCCGCAAACCCAAGGTTCCTACACCACAAGATAGCCTCTCGGAGCACCAGCAGTTCCACTACTATAGGGTCATCCAGCACAGGGAACTGCATCCCCTTTGCCAGAATGACCTCTCTAGCTGCATTGAGAATAACCACTCCACCTGTCGAATGAGACCCATTCCTGGTAGCACCATCCCACCTACATACTAGGCTAGCAGCTCCCGTCAATCCAGGCTGGTTCAAGGCCCGAACCCGGGCCGGAGCACTACTACTGGGAGGCAAACTAACCCACTCATCATACTGTTGGTTAAACTGCCTCATCAAAGCAGGGAAACTGACTCACTCCTACTGTCACTCTAGAAAATGGCCAAGTGTAACCACTTCCTAAAGCGTAGTATAGCGGGTTTGGGTTTTATTGTCAACCCGGGTCCTAGATGTGATGACTACTCAGTGAATTCGTATTATCCTGCAGTGAAACTTTAGTGAAGATCTAAACTAACAAGCAAGCAAAGCAACTAAACGGTTGTATTCAGGTTAGGAGAGGTCACCCGGATATGGTTCCCCCTAGTGTGCAGTTAAGCCGGATTGTAATTACCAAGTTCAATTTCTATGATAGTTATACTGCGGAAGGTTCTCAAACAGTCTGAAGTCTCGACTAAAGGTCTTCAGACCCTCTCAATCTGAGTCTCTAGCGGGCGACTAACCTCCACCGGAGTAAACAGATTGAGGCCCTAAGAACAAAACCTCCACTACCGGAGTAAAACCGGTACAGAATAGTGAGTTGGTTCCTCGACTAAAGTCACCAACTCCCTACCTTCAATCAAGGCTGCTCTATCAACCTAGTCAGATATTCTCATTCTAGGTTAAAGCAGAAACAACATGAATTTGATCAGGATTCAAGTCATTCAATCATTCAAACCTCAATCGAATATAATCAATTCATAGAAACAGTACTTGGGTTCATACAATCAATCCCAACATACAGAACTAGGGTTTCCCACACCCAGATGAATGGGAGAACTACTCCATGGAGAGAGAAGCAAAAGTAGAATCAGATGCGGAAATCATACTGTGAAGATGGATTTATGCTCCTGGACGTTGAATCGGCACTTCTCCAAGCTCAAACCAAGCTCCAATGGTGTTGAAGATCGATCTAGGGCACTTGGAGGCTCTTGTTCGTCGCTTTCTCTCTCTAGGAATCGCTCTGTCTCTCTAAAACTCCAATCCCCTCTCAATTTGGCTGAAATCTGCCTAAAAGGGCATCAGTGGCCAAAGCACGGTCGAGGGCACGGCCGTGCTTTGCCTCAGCCCGCCCGTGCTTTGGCTAGGGTTAATTACACGGCCATGTGTTGGGAGAAACACGGCCGTGCTTTTGGGAGAACACGGTCGTGCTTTGGGAGAACACGCCCGTGCTTTGTCTCGGCCCTGCCCGTGTAATCAGCTCATGTCTGCCAAACTCGGATTTGCTCTCGGCAGTAAAAGCACGGGCACAGAACACGGCCGTGTTTTGAAGGCCTCCTGCCCGTGTTTTCACTGCCGAACCTGTTCTCCTATATTCAATGCTTCGTTTCTCCCTCGTCCGGACTCCGAATCAGTCGCCGTTTGATCCCAGACGCTCGTAGTCTCGTCCTCTTTCTTTCCATGTCAAACTTGCACGATTCTTTGTCCATTAAGTGAGGTATAAATCCATTCTTCTTCAGGTCATGCCAGAGTTTCTTCTCCCGAATCGCCAATTGATCTCTGATTGACTTGAAACTTGCGCCTATGCTTCACTTTATGTGCTAGGACCTGAAATATGACAAAGGAACACAACCTAGTGTAAAATAGGCCAAAGAAGCAATAATGCAAGCTTAAACGATCAAGGAACAAAGGGGAAAACCTGTGCAAATATCGAGTCATCAGAAACTGAACTGTTTACCCTCAAAGACAACCCAATTGCGAGACCGCCAGATCCTCCAGAGGACTGTTACTACTTCCATGAACAGCCTAGGCTGATTAATCAAAGCCAACAACCTCTTCAGAAAAAAGGGAAAAGTCTCCCGAGGCAATCCCTCCCCTAGATACTCCAGTCCCGAATAATCCCACAGAGCACGTGCCACCGAGCAATAAAGGAACAAATGTTCTAAAGTTTCAGAAGCGCCCCAACAAACTGGGCAACGGGGATGAACTGGGACCTTCCTTTCGATTAGTGCCTCCGTAGTAGGAAGGGCCCGATTGAGGATTTGCCAAACGAAATGCACGTATTAATGTTTAATTGATATGACATGACTAAACGTATTGAAACTCTAGTACCCATTTCCCGGCTTTTCAATTCATTATCACCATCATAAAAAAGTATGAAGTTTTGCTTCTTAATTCAATATTATTATCTTATTTCCATGATATGCACAAATAATGAAGGTGACAATAAATAGCACAAATGCAATTGCATGAATGTTATGTTCTTATCCACCATTTTGTTTACATTTTTTTCTTTATTTTAAATTATTTTTCAATAATATTTTTCTTTGCAAATATTTTCTTTCTTTTTGTTTTTGGTCATGTCATTTAGCAATGGAATTTTATTATATTAATTTCTATATCTTCCGGGGACACACTCTCCCAATATTCCGTCTAATTTCTCTCTATCTATTCCCAACTAATCTTTCCCATTATTTTAGCAACAAAAATCCATTTTTTTCCCAAGCACAAATACGTTAATACCCATATAAATTATGCGGCTGATGTGACAGAATTTTTCTATTGACATTCCCTTTTATTTATTTGTAGATTACAACGTATACAAAGAAAGACTGAAAGAGAGCCCGAGGTGCTGACCCGCAGCGAGGCGGTCCATCTTATCCCGATCGGAATGATATAAGTGTTGCGTACAAGTTCCGGCTAGGAAAAATGGACGAAACTTTGTTTCTAATCTCAAAAACAAAAATAAACACAAGGAATCGAAGCCAAATCCAAGAACGCAGCTTTCATCTGGTTATGTTCCTCCTCTTTTACCACCCTATCCTGTCCATATACGGTCGGTCCGACCCCGAATTTGACATCCATATGCTTTTGATCTGGCTCTCTATAGGATGACAATGGGTCGGGTCGGGTCGAGTTGGGCACGGATAGTGTATATCCGTTACCCTACCCATAATAGTTCGGGTTTTACCCATACTCATACCCACATGTGAAACGGGTAGAAAATCAAAATCATGTCCATACCCGTTCGGGTTTCGAGTATCCACGGTTATCTATGGGTAATAATTTCTCTTCATAACTCTAACCAATATGTTAACATTCACACATATTATCACATTACGTAAGAGGAAAAGTATGATAATAATTCACTAGAATGAAAAAAATTAATTAAAACTACACAATTTCATGAAAATATTATATTTATATGCTAAATATAAAATATGTTAGAGAAAAATAATGATTATTTTTAGACAAAATACATATGCATATGTATAATCGGGCGGGTTCGGGTTGGATAGTGAGAAACCCATGCCCACCCATTACTCATAATATTCGAGTTCGGATTTTACCCATAGCCAGTAAATGTTCTTTGCGTTTGGATTTTACCCTACCAAATTAGACCGAATTCGGACAGATATCCACGGTTACGATTATTTTTGCCATTGTATCAGTCCATATTGCTTCACCACTCTCTATAACTGTGCATGAGAATGGTGGACTAAGCACATACGCTTTCGATTTAACCAAAACACGAGGGAGAACTTGGAGCACAACTTGTTTTATAAGAACATACTCGTCACCCTTGGAATCTTTTACCCTACACTACAGAGTAGCAATAAAATTTAAAGAACGAAATGACCACGCAAACACAAAGCTCACATGGAAGGAAGGAAGGACATAGATAATCTCCTTATGTTTGGCGATAGAAAGCACTAAGGGTGAGGAGAGAATGTGACAATTACAACATACGCAAACTTCACATCATCAATGTCGACACCAGGAAAGACTTGTATATGCTCATAAACTTCGCCACAAATGCTGCACGGACAACGAAACAGAACACAAATTCATCACCCACAAAAAGGAGGCACACAGTTTGTTTGTATAATAATAATATGTATGTATGATCTGAAATTACCTTCGAGATGAAATATGGCTTTCTGACCCAATCGCATTCTATGTTCCTGTTCAATAACAAATCAAATAAAATCCAGACAAATGTGTCTCTAGAAAACTACCACCATAACCCGTATAAACATATTCTGATTGAATTAGCAGATGAACTTACATAATATGCAGCCCAATGACAGACCTCATGCTTCAAATCATCATCCAGTTTCTTCAGTAACTCATATAGAAGCCTCTGTTCATAACAAAAAGGACATCATTCGTTAGATGGACTCAGAATAATGAGAACGGAAAGATTATATGGGTAAACTTCTCTACCTTCAACAAAATCTCAGGAGGAATACAGTTGACAAGTAGTTCATACAACTTTCCTCGAACCTCAAACAATCTATCAAATTCAAGAGGTTGTATGATTAGAATCTAGGGGAAAGAGAAGCCAAAACTGTGAAAGCTACGGACATAATGTTCGTTTTCTCTGTCATACCTTTTAGGACTCTGCTCCTTCATTATGTCGGAGGATATGGTGGAAACATACTCTTCCCACTCCAATGGAGAGATTTCTTGATTATTTTTGAAAGGGTACCTAGATCATGAGAGGGGTAGAAATATTAGCATACAAAAGAACAGACTTAAATGAATGAAAGTACACATAGTGTAGAAAACTAGAGCTTAACTGTTGAACCCGACAAGTCTCGAATGAGAGTATGGCTCTCCTTAAACTTCGATTTGATTTTTCAGCTATACGAGCAGTAAATCCGGGTGGAATTTCCAGCCCTTCTTTCTTCCCGATAAAGTCCAAGACCCTAACAATCTGTTATAATAAATTCCACAGAAAGCAAAATACTAAGGCAAAAAGCAGCCAAGGAATAGACAGTTCTGTTTAACACCATTGAAGAAGAAGAAAAATTCCAACCTGTTCCTGTGCAGGAGCATTTATACGAACATTCAGACAACGGGAACGAATAGCTTCAGTAACCTTTGAAGAACTGTTACAGCAGAGAATTAGCCGGCAGGAAGTGCTATATTTCTCCATAGTTCTTCGTAGAGAATGTTGGGCCTCTCTTGAAAGCTTGTCAACCTCATTAAGCACTACCACTGATGGAAAACAAAAGAACATACCTCAGCACAAACAGAGATCCAGCAACTCCATTTTGCTATTATTAGCTACATGCTCCCTAGTCTAATGATCACTAATTCAGATAATATATGAACGACTTTGTTAAACAACACGAGGAAACCAAATCCGGTATGTTGTATATGCCTATCACTCACTTCTATACTTGCCACTTCAATTACACAAAAAGACTACGTCTATAAGTAGACAAAAGTAACAAAAAAGCAGTACCAAAAAGAACAAAACAGAAGGTATGCACAAATCACATGAGACAGGAAAAATCAATTACCTTTGAATGTTTTCTTTCCTTTCGAGTCAATTGGCCTATTCCGAGCCATCTCTTTGATAACATCCTGCACAACATATCTATCCTGGAAGCCCGCATCACTAGGACTTAATTCCACGTGGTTTGCAGTTGATAATGTAGTCAACTCGAGATCAATTGTTCTATTACCAGCCTGAAACACCATGGATTGCCAACCAAAAGGTAATGAACACACATTGGTGAAAAATCAGAGAAAGAAATGAAAACCTCGAAAGGCGAAAGGGTGCATCTGTGGACAGAGATAGAAATTGAATGCCCATTTTCTCGATAGCCTACTATGGTCACATCTAACATTTTCAACAGCGAAGTTATGTTTTAGTTGTTCAATCCACGTATAATAAGCAAAACCAGTACAATCACCATCACGAAAACCAAGCCAAAATACAAACGAAAACCACGTATAAATAAACGATTTACACTTACATCGACTTTCCATGTCCTATTCTCCACCTTCACCTGCCGTTAAAAAATATCAAGCCATTAGCAGAGTAGGAAAATGAACTGTACTGCTTCGTTCTCCTATTGAGCACATGCAATGATTTCAATCCCAATAAGGGAAACAAGATATAGTAAAATGTTTCACCTTTTCAACACCAGGGCCATATATTTGACGGAGCAAACCCATGATTAGAGTTTTCTTCCCAGACCCAGAAGGGCCATAGAAGAGCAAATGGGGGCAATCCTGCTCGGCTACCTGAAAAGCAATTCGAGGGTAAGAAGTCAGAATAACAATACGAACAAGGGACAAAATAAAAAGAGTTGAATGAACCGTGCAAGAGTAGTGAACGAGTACTAGTTTCTTGAGGTTTTGGGCTATGTCTTCATGAACGATCACTTTGTCTAGGGTTTTGGGTCTGTACTTGTCCACCCACAACATCTTCGAATCTTGCCTTCACCTGCAGAGGATTGCACTATACAAACTTCAACAGCTTACGAATAACATACCCAACATCAGTCGGAACTCCAAAACGAAGACGAAAATAGGAGAGAAACGAATAAACGAACGGCGACAGTGGAAGGAAGGGCGGGAAAGAGAAGGCGGCGAAAATCGTTCTCGGTGGAGAGTCACCTTCCCTCGATTCCGAAAGTAAGTGACTGCGTGATGCTTAGATCAGCGACGGTGAGAGAGACGGGCAAGGAGCGAAACAGAATGTAGGAAATTAACCACCGGGGCTGCAACTGAGTGCAGGAAGAACTGAGAGTAAAATCTCCCGACTCCTGAAAGTTTTCCCGGATCCGGGTAAAACCGCGACGCCTGACTGCGTGGGCCCGCCCGCGTAGGTGGTCTCTCTCTCTCTCACACCTTTTTGGTGGGAAGCTGATCTGAGTTTCCCGCCTAAGCACTTCATTGGGCCATTGTGTTCCATTTTAACTCGTCACTCAGTGACTTGAATGGGCCCAGCAAGAATATATCCATTACAAAGATTGGACCATAGTCCTTTTCTGGCCCACGAACGGTCGGTTCATAATAAATGAACCGGTCATTCCAACCGAAACCAAAGGGGGACGACGAGATGAGATGACACAGGATTGGAAACGAAGTTGAGCCTTGAGCGTGATGTTGAGCTTGTTCGATTCGATTGGATACAAGACCAAATACTCAGGCAAAGTAGCGCTCCAAGTTCCACAAGTTTCTGGACACGTTCTGGAAGGCTGAAGGAATCAGTGCTGGCGACTCACCTGATTGATACACTTGGAATTTCCAGAGACTCTCCCGACGCTGTCTGCCGCGGCGGTGCGAAGACTGGCACCAACGCCGGCAATTTTGCTCTTGTTTGAGGAGCTCAATGGGTTGCTTGATCGACTGGCTTCTGGCAAAAAATGGTTTGTATTTCTTAATTGAAGGGCAATTGTGGACTGATTTTGATTTTGAAGTTAATGTCCTGATGTACAGTGCGGTATGACAAACCGTGCCATGAATGTCTAGATGTACAGTGTAAGAAATAAGAACAAGCAATATGTGTTCACATTCGTATTTTCGCTTGTGCGTTCCTTGTTTTCCTTTTAGAAATTCTTGGCTACTTCTCTCTCCAATTGTTTATATGGACTTGAGACACTCTCGGTCTCACCTTTCATACAACTTGTTCATTCGAGTAATGGCACAACAACAAAGCCTAAAGAACATGGAGGCCCGCAAGATGACATACCAGCATGCCCGAAATCCTCCAAAAGGGGATAGAAAAAGAAAGTTCCTTTACAACCAAAAGTTAGCTCTGCTTCAAGATGTATCTTCTCAGTTTCAAGGGTAGCAACTTGTATTCGTTTTTCTAATCTATTATTCCTTTCTTTTCTCAATTGGCTATAATTTTATAGGTACTTCCTCTACCTTTCCGACACTTCAAAGAATAAGTAGCTTGAGGAAATTGAGGAGTCTTCTGATTGGTATTTCTGGGATCTGGACCTTGCATCCATGAAAGAGTTTCAAGTCTCTCTTCTCTTTATCAATTGTTCTTCTCCATATCTGCTACACTTAGCTTTGTGTTTCTAGATATTATCCAACATTACCACAATCAAATATGCAAGTACAGTCGAGGGCCTCGAGAAAAAGTACAACCCAAATGAGAAGTGGACTCGATTTTGTGGTTGCTCTGTCAACTTCCACCATTCGGTTCAGTCTCTGTAATATCTCTAGATTCACTGCTCATGTTTGATTTTCCAGTTGGTACCTTTAATCACTTGCTCGAGTTGCTTAACAAAGTTGTTATCTAAAAAAACCTATGTTCATGTCACATAGAACACTTGAGTGGTTGTCTTCAATGGAGATTACATTGAGAAGGCTGAGGCTTGGACTGTTGATGGGTGGAGGGAAGATCAGCAGTAATCTTGCTCCTGCAACCCATCTGGTTGTTCTTTTCACTTTCTCTTCTTTCTTACCACATACGAAACAAGAGATTGAATGTGTCCCGGTGGGAGTGGTTGTTGGACTCCTTAGAGAAAGAGGAGTCGTTGGAAGAAGATGCATACAGCTTGAAGCGCACCGAGTTTGAAAGAGAGGACTGGTGATGAATGGTAGGAGACTTTGCGGCCTAATGCGTTTAAGTTTTATCTGGGTTTCTCTTTCTCATATTGAATGCTTGTTATATTGCATCTTCTTTTCTTTCCATGTTTCAGATAATGTAGAAGGGAATTGATAAAGGTTGTTTTTAAAATTAAAAAAAAAAACCTTTGGGCATGTTTAGCAAACAAACATTATTTTGACTAAAAAAACGAAAAATACTCAATTTTCCACAGTCTCGAATTCATCGTTGACATTTTCGAGTCGATCGTCAAGAATACATCCGAATCATGAGTAGCGACTCCGACGAGGTAAAAATCTGATTTTTTTATAAAAAAAAACCCAAAACCTCCCAATTGAAGGTGATTTTCGGTTGGTACAATCGAAAATTGGCTTCGGTTGTGAGGTTTTGGTTTTTGGATTTTTTTTGTTTATATCAATAATTTTCTATTCTTTTACTACTATTTATGGTTCGGTCCATAATATAATTTGTTGGATTTGGTTTATATTTTCTTTAGACGATTGATAGTAATTTTTAGGACGACCTTTAACCATTCAGACGTAGAAATCTCGACAACCAGGGAAGATAAGGAGAGAGGAGAGGTATAACTAGTTTTGGCAGACCATTATCACGAGGCAAATGGCAGAACAAGAGGAAAAGAGGGACCGTTTAGCACAGACAAGAAAGGGAAACCAACCAACTACCCTTAGAAAGAAGAACAAGGGCACGTGTTCTGAATAAGCCGTTGAGACGAAATCTTAAAATCAGAGGAAAGTATCGCAGCTGATAGTGATGACGACACCAACGATGAAGGAGGGTTACTATCCCACCTCTCTTCCTCCTCGACTACAAGCTCTCTTAATGTCGCATCAACCGGCGATCCCATCGAAAATGAAGGCACATAAAAATCATGGGTGTCCGGAATCCATTTGTCGCCCCATATATGAACTGATGAGTCATTACCAAATTCCCAATCGAAACCCACTATATAGAAACTCCTGATCCGAAATGAGATTTCGTCAAATATAGCTCGGGCGGTATCCCAAGTGAGCCTCCAACACCGACGACTTCCTGTAGTATTTTGCCTTCATGATTTGGGCCGCCAATGAGTTTGGTTTTTTATAGAGATTCCACAACTGGTTTTGTAGCATGGCTGTATTGAAACCCCTTAGCTCCCGAAAATCCATTCCATCCTTTTCCTTCGGCCAAGCTAGCTCCTCGCGCTTAACCCAATGGGCTCGGCGTTCAGAACCTCGTTGTCCCCACCAAAAGGTGCATATCAGCCCTTGAACCTCTTCCATGACCCCCTCAGTAATTCTGAACGTCGTCATCGCATAAGAAAACTGTGCAAGAGCTACTGATTTGATAAGCACTTCTCTTGCTGCTGTAGAAAGTGTTATCTCCTTCCATCCCTTCATTTTTTTCCCGACCCTTTCCTTAATCTCAAGAAAGAGCCGCTCCTTCTTAGATCTTCCTGCTACCGTAGCCAACCTTGGATATTTTTCATGCTTCTCTACTCGTGGCATACCAAGAATCCCAATAGGAACCATCTGATTATGCATCTGAATGCTTGCACTGAACGATACTGCAGACTTCTCAAAGCTCACCAACTGTCCAGACTCACGCTCATAATCCTGCAATATTCTTTTCAATTCCTGGCTCTCCTGTGCAGTCGCCCAAGTGAAGAATATACTATCGTCCTCGAAGAACAAATGGGACACAGTCGGAGCCCCTTTTGCAAGTTGATAGTCGTGAATTCTCTTTCCATAAGAACCTACCCGGATGTGCTTTCTTATCCCTCTAGTAACATAGTATTTTTATAGTTCTAAATAGTATCCTCTAAAACAGAAAATGAAGGTGAATTCCCTCACTGCCATCCTTTATTACGATCATATCATTTTCAACTGGCGCAAATTGTAACAGTGATTGATCATTCAAAGCTTTGAACTTCGTACAAAAGGGTCACCAAAAGTTTAACTTTTAACGACACGGCAACAAAAGTTTGAACTTGTATGAAATGATCACTCTGTTTAATTTGTGATTGTTTTGTTCTAAGTACAACGTTTTATTATTGAGTAATTACAAATTAAAAATTTGTTACCGTTTTTTGTTAAATGTAGAGATTTGTGACCGTTTATACTAACTATCCTTAAATGATTGAATATTAACATGAGAGATTAGGATAGGAAATGAAGTTTTGATAGAGGTTTAAATGGAAATGACCAGAAGTTCAAGGATCAAAAGCATGAAAGAAAAACATTCTTTTAACAGTCTGGTAAACTTTTGGTGCTGGTTTAGTGATGCGCCTGGCAAACTCATCATTCCCTCCATTCCTGCTTCACACTCTCTTTCTTCTCCAGCTCCATTTCTTCATTTGCTATTTTTCTCATTCCCTCTTCTTTTTTTTTTTTTTTCTTTCTTCGGTTTGCGCCTTTTCTCCTCTCTCTCGCCTTCTCATCTCCGCCCCACTCCCCCCCTCCTTCATCTCTCTCCCGTCCCTTTTCCTCTTTTTCTCAACTGCCAGCTTTTCCCTCGTCTTTGGGCTGCCTCCCCCGCTCAAAAGAAGGGTAGGGAAAACCCAAAAAAAAAAAAAAAAAACAGGGAAAGAGATTCATAATTGCTCCATCTTCGTCCCTAATTCGGTTGCTGCTGCTTGCTGGGTTAGATTGGATCTGGAAGTCCCTTTCATTTCCTCTCCAACGACATATATCCAGGTAGACTTCATCTCTTCTCCCACATTCCTTAAATTCCGTTTTTGGTTTCTCCCTCTTGTATGCTTTCCCGTGGACTCCACTGTCGAAATCCGGGATGGGAAAGGTTATGAATTGATGAGTGATATTACAGTGAATCTGAGTCTGCCTTTTTTTTCTTCTTGTCTCCACGCTGCTTGTTTTTGTTTTATTTTGTTTACACTCCTGGCTTTACGGGGGCTTCCATTTTTGCATTTCGAAATGCCAACGTCCCCCTTCCTGACCCCGGTAGCTCAGTTTGTAATTGATCGAATTCAGCACTTCCGCCATGGAATCCGTCCGAGTTTGAGTTCGTTTCACCCCCCTCTTCTTCTTCCTCCTTATTGTCCGTTTTTATCCCCGGGCGAAACTGTTTGGCGGGTGTTGATTGTGATGGGGGGCGGTGCGGGATGTCGATGTGTAGCAATTCGAGATATGCATAATAATGGTGTCATACAACCAGTACAAACTGGGTTTTCTCATTCGCTATTATATTATTAATTATTCATTCGATTAGAGTGCCTTTCGCATTGAATTTTAGGCGTTCTTATTGTCATTCTGATTTCTGTGCCCAGTAATGATATCTCATTTTGGATTTACCGGCAAATTTGCGCGAAATGTGATCCCCTCTTGCGGGGTAAATGGGTTTTGTACTTCGTCGGCACCTAGTTATAGCGGGGATTCCGGGCTATTCCTTTTAAGCAATAGCGTGATGCTGCCTGGAAATGAATTGGGTCTGATGGATGTACTCATAGGGAAAGTATATGCAAGATATGTCAAGGCTTGAAATATGAAATAAGGGATTAGGTGCATTCTGATGAAATGTTGGCCATTTTTACAATCGAAAGTACATTATAAGCTGTCAATGTCATGGGATAACCAATTGTACTGCTTATCATTGCAGGATACCTGTAGCCCAGCAACCAAACTATCAAAGTGGTGGAGGTCAAAGTTAGTCGAAGTGCGGAAACACTATGTCTGTTTCGATGAGAGACTTGGATCCAGCTTTTCAAGGAGCTGGACAAAAAGCGTATCCTTTACCTGATGAACTATTACCCATTTCGAGCTAGCTTCTCTTTTATTTGCTTGTCGTGTGTTGATGTTAGATTGAAGTAGCTTTATTACATTTTTCCTTTTTCTTGATGAACTGCTGGCCTTAACAAATATAGTGGTCTCGAGATATGGCGGATTGAAAACTTTCATCCGGTTGCTATTCCAAAGGCTTCTTATGGAAAATTCTTCATGGGAGATTCCTATATTATTTTGAAGGTATGTTTTCTCTTATGTAATTGATTGCTTCCATGTAAGAATTGAAAACACATGCGTTATTTTATTAATGCATAGAAAGAAATTACTCTTGAAGTGTATGGTTCCTTCTACATTATGTTATCTAGAAAGTATGTTTCTTAATAGCAGTAGGTTATTGAACCATAGAGGTTGAGAATTCCCATCAAATCGTGATTATTAATATTGGCAGAGTAAGAGGTGGGTGCAGTTTCACCCTCTATAGCATCATCAATATTTTTGTTTTCCAATTTGGAAATAGTGGACTCCATTTGTTACTTAGAATTGGATGATGTTATGGTTTGTAAGAAGATAAATTTAAGGCTTCATGGTATAACGATTTATTTGTTGCTCAATGTATGCACTTTCTTTAGAGAAGGTGCACCAATTATAAAACAGTACTAAGATGTTTGTGCTCTTATCTCTTCAGACTACTGCTTTAAAAAGTGGTGCCTTGCGCCAAGATATACACTATTGGCTTGGCAGAGATACCTCACAGGTTAGCTCTCATTTATAGATTCTTTCAATACTTCAAGCCCATGGTTTCATGCTGTTTGCTAATGATTTTGTGATGCCTTTGGAACAGGACGAAGCTGGTGCTGCTGCCATAAAAGCAGTAGAGCTTGATGCAGCTCTTGGAGGCCGTGCAGTACAGTACCGTGAAGTCCAAGGCCATGAAACTGAGAAGTTCTTATCTTATTTTAAACCATGTATCATACCCCAAGAAGGTGGAACATCATCTGGATTCAAACATGTTGAGGCCGAAGAGCACCAGACACGGTTATTTGTCTGCAAAGGAAAGCATGTCGTACATGTAAAGGAGGCAAGTGTCAGTAAACCTTTGCATGTAGTTGAATGTTTTCCTTATTCTAATTGTCTAATCTTGGTGCAGGTTCCTTTTGCTCGCTCATCTCTAAACCATGATGACATTTTCATTCTTGATACCACGTCCAAAATTTTTCAATTTAATGGTTCCAATTCATCCATACAAGAGAGGGCTAAAGCCTTAGAAGTAGTCCAATATATCAAAGACACGTATCATGATGGGAAATGTGAGGTAGCTTCCATTGGTAAGTTGAGATTTATTTCATATACTCAGAGGTAGCTGCTTCATTCGTGAGGTTTAACCTCTATGGCTATTTGAACAGAGGATGGAAGATTGATGGCTGATGCTGAAACGGGGGAGTTCTGGGGTTTCTTTGGTGGCTTTGCTCCACTTCCACGGAAAACAGCCAGTGACGAGGATAAATTGCCTGCTTCTGATGAGACCAAACTATTTTGGTAAATCCTTTAAATCAATTGTCTTATATCCTCAATTTTCTTTCTAGCTATATCAACATTTATGCATTGTCACAAAATTTCATCATCCCTATCTTTCCCTTTCTTTCATGTTTTCTGTTCCTTTCTCTTTTGACTTCTCCTTTGATTTTACTTATTATTTTGTTATACGTGCACATATTGCCATTCTAATATATGTGCTCCTAATTATTGTTAACAATTCATATTTTTCGAAATCTTGGATAGTTTTGGATGAAATGGATAAATAAGGTGGGCTATTGGAATCTAAAATTGTTGACAACAGGTTTAGAAAGAGGGAGAAAAGGCAAAATATATTCCTTTTTTTTATTTTCTAGTGGAGACAGAATGCTGGATGAATAGTTACGCTGGTTTTTTTATTTTCCCTTGGGATAATGTTTGAGCTTTAATGCTTTATTTATTTTGATAGCATTGGAAAAGGTCAAGCTGAGCAAGTTGAAGCAGATACTTTTACCAGAGAGTTGCTAGACACAAACAAATGTTTTGTTCTTGATTGTGGAGTGGAAGTCTTTGTATGGATGGGAAGAAACACCAATCTCGATGAAAGGAAGAATGCAAGCAAAACAGCAGAAGTAATGATATTTTCCTTCTCAATTAGTATGGATATCGTTACGTAAATTTCTAGGTGCTCTTTTCTTATAGTTGATCTTACTGGTCAGGAGATAGTTCACAAGGCTGATCGACCAAAGTCCCACATAATCCGAGTGATGGAGGGTTTTGAGACTGTCATGTTCAGGTCAAAGTTTACATCCTGGCCCAAGACGGCTGATGTAGCTGTAGCCGAGGATGGCAGAGGGAAAGTTGCAGGTCAGCAAGCTGCAATATTTCGACTTCGTAATATTATTTGTCTGCCCTGTTTCTCAAGTCTACGGTTGCTTACTTTATAATATTTATGCAGCACTTCTAAAACGCCAGGGGCTAAATGTCAAGGGCCTTGTGAAATCCGCCCCTTCAAAGGAAGAAGAGCCACAGCCACATATCGACGTCACAGGAAATTTGCAGGTGCAAGTGCGGCTTTACTTATTTCTAAATTGAGCTGAAAGGATTAGGATCATGTAGATACGCCCTATATGGCTATATTACATGTTGAAAGTATTTAATGGAACAAACAACCATTACCAATTAAGTGTGGCACTTATTGACGAGAAACTGGTAAATCTATTGAGACCAGTGGATATAACTAGATAACTAAATCCATAGAAATCATTAAAGCTAGCGAATGTTCTTGGAGACCCACATTCTACCGAACTGAACTAAGAGCGCTTTCTTATCCCAAAGAATAGAAATTAGAGATTGATAGAAAAGCAAGGATATGGGCTCGTGTGAGTAGGAAACACCGAATAAGCATTCGCTTAAGTTTGAAACTACTGTGCCTGGCTCGTGTCAATGAACATGTAAGGAATACACTAGATAACTAAAATCAGAGAAATGATTTAAGCATTAAAGTTCCCTTCTGGACATGATAGTTCCGGTGATTATCATATTTATCTTGGTTGGCGCAGGTCTGGAGAGTGAATGGAGAAGACAAGGTTCTCCTTCCAGCTTCAGATCAGTTTAAGTTCTACAGTGGGGATTGCTACGTTTTCCAATATTCGTATCCGGGAGAAGACAGAGAGGAGTATCTTATTGGAACATGGCTTGGGAAGCAGAGCGTCGAGGTAAATCTTTCAAGCCTTTCAGTGCAAAGCTGGTTATTGTCTTACTACTAACTAGAACTTGTTTGATGGCACATGCTTTCTCTTGCATGGAGAAGTTAAATGCTTTCATTTCAAGTTCCCATATTTGATGCATATGGCTAGATTGATTAGCTTATGTTTTGATGCACATTTCTCGCTTTCAAGTAGGAGGAAAGAGCTTCTGCTGTTTCACACGCAGGCAAAATGGTCGAGTCACTGAAGTTTCTGACAGCCCAGGTATTTGCCTTTTGACAGTGATGTCTGTTATACTGATAACAACTTTCTCCTCCATAACTGTTTTGACCCTGTTTCATTTTGGATCCGTAGGCTCGCATCTATGAAGGAGCGGAAACTATTCAGTTCCTTTCAGTTTTTCAGTGTTTTATTGTCTTTAAGGTTGGGATTTCAAAATTTAGATCAGTGTTGATGTTTGCTCTCCTAGTTATTCTCTATTCAAATTTCCACTAAGGTGTATATGTTTATCAGGGTGGTCTAAGTGCTGGCTACAAGAAGCATATCGAGGATAATGAACTCACAGATGACACATACAGTGAGGATGGTTCAGCATTATTCCGGATTCAGGGAACTGGCCCGGAAAATATGCAAGCAATACAAGTTGAACCAGTATGGCAAAGCTTGTTTTCAGTTCTTAAAATGTCTTCTGCAAATTAGTTCTTACATTTAAGTATCCAATTTATGTTAATTTACTATGAAATGTGTTTAGGTAGCATCATCTTTGAACTCCTCCTACTGCTATATATTACACAACGGCCCAACAGTCTTTACATGGTCTGGAAACCTTACTTCCACTGAGGACCAGGAAGTTGTTGAGAGACAACTAGATCTGATAAAGGTTTGATACTTTATCTTTGTCCTTCCAACTTCCTTCTGAAGTTCATCTTCCATGCACTGATTTGTCAGTTCTACTCATTTCATTTGCTCTGGAAAATTTGTGGTGAAATAGCTGCACAAGGTTTGCAGGCAGAATCATTTGACATAGAACCATTGATAAAACTAAGAAGCATTCACTTGGGTTAACTCTAATACATGCTAGAATAAGGAGCTCTCTCCTCTCTCTCTGGTTCAGTGATTTGATATGGATTCTCTTTGTCTGGTTGCGGATTGTTCTTGTTTCTTGTGAAACTACAGCCAAATTTGCAATCAAAGCCGCAAAAGGAAGGATCAGAATCTGAGCAATTTTGGGATCTTTTGGGTGGGAAAACTGAACATTCTAGTCAAAAAATTGCAAAGGAAGCTGAGACCGATCCTCATCTATTCTCTTGCACATTCTCAAAAGGTACAAAAGCTACCTTTTCTTCCCACTTCCATTTATTTCCTATTAATCTTGTTTTAATTATTGCTGTACTAGATGGCTAATCCTTGCTCCATTTTGTTTTGTTCTCCCTCCTGATTTAATTCGAATATGTGCTACCAGAAGGAAAGCTGAAGGTATGTATACCTTTTATATTTTAGAATCGTATATGTTCCTTTTAGAACCGTATACCATTAAGTCGTGTCATGCGCTCTCCAGTTGAGTAATGCTAAGAGATATAGTTTGTTCTTGCAGGCAACTGAGATATATAACTTCAACCAGGATGATCTAATGACAGAAGATATGTTCATCCTTGATTGTCACTCTGAAATATTTGTATGGGTGGGGCAGCAGGTTGACTCCAAGAGCAAAACACAAGCTTTGTCTATAGGCGAGGTATGCTACTTTCTTTCTTAATTGAATGAGCATATCATGATACTTTGACTCTCTAGTTCACACAAAGTGACTAAATAAAGCATTTGAAGCTCCGTTTATCAACATTCCTTCCTGATTTCATCAGTTCTCTCTTCTGACAGAAATTTGTTGAGAATGACTTCCTGTTGGAAAAGTTATCCCACGAAACTCCAATTTACGTAGTCATGGAAGGGAGTGAGCCAGCTTTCTTCACGCGCTTCTTCACATGGGATTCAGCAAAATCTGCAGTAAGTGAATAGCATGCACTATGCCAAATCAATCTGTACGACCCTTTTAGCTCTTTGACATGTGCTTCAACATTCGGATGCAGATGGTTGGAAACTCGTTCCAGAGGAGACTCACCATTCTGAAAGGCGGAACGCCAATTATAGATGTAAGCTTGCGCTTTTTATTTCTTTACTATAATGGTGCCCATATAATTGGTCCAGCTTTCCTTCAGTTCAAAATTTATCATCATTGTGATGATTTAGAAACCGAAAAGGAGACCAGCATCGTCGTATGGTGGGAGGTCAGGCGGCGCTGAGAAATCACAACGTTCCAGAAGTGTGTCATTCAGTCCTGAAAGAGCGCGTGCAAGGGGAAGATCTCCAGCTTTCAATGCTCTGGCTGCTACGTTTGAGAATGCTAATGCTCGGAACCTATCTACTCCACCACCAATGGGTCGTAAAATTTATCCCAAATCTGGTAGCGCAAGTCCAGATTCTTCGAAGCTGGCTTCCAAGTCTGCCGCCATAGCAGCACTCACCGCAACTTTTGAACAACCATTGCCAGCGCGAAAAATGATCATGGCGAGAACAGTAAAGGGTAATGGACAAAGCCTTATCCCTTTGCTTGAAATAATAGTTGAATCTTACTCACAGAATTGGTTCGTCTTGGTGTATGAATGAAGTAGCAAGTCCGAAAGCAACACCCGAGTCAGAGTCCAAAGGAGAGGACTCTATGAGCAGCAGGATTGAATCGTTGACAATAAAGGAAGATGTGAAGGAGAATGAACATGAGGATGAGGAAGGGCTCCCGATTTATCCATACGAGCGCCTTACAGTAAATGCAGAAGATCCTGTTGCCGAGATTGATGTGACAAAGCGTGAGGTAAAATGAATAGAATCCAAGAAGGAAGACACGTTAGCATGCATTTTAAAGTTAGGCATGGCATTTTGTTGCAAGTGTTGTTACAATGTGTCTTTGATGGCGAACCTTTGCAGACTTACCTATCATCTTCGGAGTTCAAGGACAAATTCGGGATGGGTAAGGATGCATTCTACAAGTTGCCGAAATGGAAACAGAACAAGCTCAAGATGGCACTTCAATTGTTCTGAGCTTGCATGCTCCATTGCATCTGGTTATTTTCGGCTTTGCGTCTCCATAGTGGAGGTTGCAGGTGAGAGAGAGAGAGAGGGAGAGGAGGGATTTGCTTATGCATCATATCTTTATAATGATAATGATAATGATAATGCTTTCTTCTTACGTTCTCCCTTCTGTTCGTTTGGCTGTAGTTGTAGTCTGAGGACTTTGGTTGAGGAAGGGACAGCAATCAATGCATTTTTAGCTGCTTCTGATCCCCCACCCAGCAAGCTCTCTATCTTGTTTGTCGACTGATGGAAGGAAGTTAACGTACAATTTCCCCCCTATACATATTTTTTGGGTTATCCGGTGGTGGGTTGATTTGCTTCTTTAGCTCTTTCTTGATTTATTCGTTTTGGTAATATATTTATATTAGGCAGGTGTTTGGTTTTCCTCTTCTTTAAATTATTATTCTTTTTGGCTGTAATGAGGTCACAACAGATGAACAGAACCAAAGTTTACGTGCGAGCTTTCTTTCGGTTGATTGCGGGGTTGGGGTTCTGGTTTTTTTCTTCTTTCCTATGACCATTTGATTGAAGAAGAAGGAATTGATGTTAGCTTGAGTGAGGTAGCTATAAAATCAGGACAGGAGTCTTTAGTTTCACGTTTCTGGCCAAGTGTATTATTCCATGTCTCAATATATGGGGGATGGAAGTGTGTTTCTCTTTTGTATAGCATAATGTGATAGAAACAGAAAAAGAAAACGCTTTTGTACTATCTCTCTCCACTTTTCTCGGGTATGGCATCGGTTAATATTTCTGTATGGCCTGGACTTTGATCAAAATAAACATTCTAGCCAATCTTTTCAATTTATAACATCCTGGCCCGAACTATACATCAAAATAAACAATTTGGCCAGATACGACTTTTGACCGTTAACTTGGACGGTCAAATGCGTTGACTAATGGTCAACGCGCCATGTCATTGCCAACTGAACAAATTTCAAATTTTTTTAATTTACACCTATTTCCATTTTCTTTCTTTTATCATTTTGAACGAAAAAAATAATAAATTTTCAATTTCGGGACAAAATGCATGCCGCTTACTCTTGTCATTCAACTGGGTTGCCATTTTGGAAGGAGGTTGTCAGCTTAGTGGTGAAGTTGTCATATAAATAAGCTCAACCTCTAATTTGGCAATTGCAAACCATCAAAGGAGTTGAGCTCCCAAAATGTCCAAGTATTACAAGACATTAAACTAACTTATATGTGCCAATGTAGCCACTAAATTTAAATTTCTAATAGTGTTTAGAGGCAAAATAATGAAATGTTGATCTAGTTGAGTGAGTGTACGTAGTAATTTAGTTGTTTCAAAATTTGAGTTTGGTGTCTAGTGTTTTTTGTTGTTGTTGTGATAAACAGAGCGCACAGAGGCGCTCTAACACTTAATTATTAACCGATCGCGGGGTTTGAACCCCAATTGAGTCAAAGTACAACCAATAGCACAAGCTAGGACTCAGGTTCTCAACTAAGTGCACTCCCACCAGAAGAGAGTGGGCTACTAATGCCAAGTGATTCGCTACAAAGTTAGCTTCTCTGAAAACATGGCCGAGCGAACCTCCCAATCTCTCGCTAGCAGTCGCCGGATATAGGAAACCATCGTGTGATGAGGATGCGAAGTGTCCACCGCTTGGATGAGCGTAAGTGCTGTCGAAGAAAACCAATTTGATTTTTTTTTTTTGGTGAGAGAAAACCAATTTGATAACCAAAAAGAATTAGGTTGTGATGAGTGATGACGGGAAAAAAATTAGATGCAATAATGACAGCTGGAGTTTACTTTTCAAGCCCAAGATTACTGATGAGATTTTACGCAAAAACAAAAGAAGAGTCATTATGAATTCGAAATTCCCGTAAAGTATGTGCGGGTAGTTACGTAATCACGCGCTTCCTCTCTTCTTTGATTACCGGGAAGCAAAAGAAGAAAACGAAAATAAGAGCTGCGGAGAAACAGAAAGAGTAGTTTCTAATTCACCGCGACGGAGACGAGGAGAATAGGGACGGAAATGGTGAATTGACGCTGGCACGGGCTTGCTCTAGAGATTCATTCTCGTCAACCGCGCCAAGACCAACCGGAGGAGAAGCAGTGCCTTGCTGAGTGTAGAAGACTGTTCTCGCCTTCTCTAGTCATGGCTGCGGCAGGTGGCGACAAGTTACCCGTGGAGGTGTGCAAAGGCTTCAGCGGCCTCGACAGGGTAGTGCTCCGAGAAGCTCGTGGGAGTTCTGCCGAGGTAACTGCAATCTGTTTGTCATTTCTCACGCTGCTCTTCCACTGATCTCAATCGCGGTTTACGTCCATAGTATCTTTGTAAATGCGATCTGATTGTTTCCTTTCCTTGATCCGCTTTCGGTTTTGCCTTGTCTTTAGTCCAGATCTCTTCGATATAGCTTGAAAAGGTCATGCCTATGATTCTGAAGTCCGATTTAGTGGAAGTCTGGTTTAGGCCTTGTTGGTTTCTTGCCTTGATTAGGGGCAATGTGATGACCAGGTTTAGAATGTAGATTTTCCATTGGATCCAGTTCCAAGCTAATCTTACTGGCTTTTGAATCTTTTGATGGGTTGATTTTAGTTTAGTTGATGTAGTTGATGAACTCGTTGAAGTGTCTTTCATGAATTTTACTTACTCTGAAGGATTTGGAATGTGACCGTAAGACTTGTCTGTGAGCTGTTACACCGGGCAGTGGCCCCTCGGATGGTTTCTGGGTGCTTAAGCTTGTAAGTTGGCATAAGATGATGGTACTGAAGCTGTGATTTCTGGCTGCACAGGTGGAATGACAAGTTTAGCTTGAGGGAAAACTGGTTGTTGGGCCTTTAAATGTTTGGATCGTCTTGTGTATCCTGGATGAGATGATCCTTCATGTCTTATGGTCTATCAATTCGTCTATATGACCTTTCATTGTCATCTGATAAGTCATATTCTCACGCATAAGTTGGGAATTGGTGTTTCTTAGGAATATAAAGACTTTCAAAATTAGGACTTTTATTGTACTGATGTAGAGCCTTTTGATGCTGTTTGGGTTGTCTTTGAGGCCGGGAAATGCAAATTTATACCTTCTGTTTTCTTTCACTGCATGTTTGAGTTTCTTTTGACAGCCATAGGGTGCTCTTCTTTGTTGCTGATTCTCCTTCTTTGACATTGTTGGTGGTGATCTGTGCGAGTTATTTCTAGTTTTTCTTTCTCTTGAACTCAAGTTTGCGAATCTTTGCAATTGTTTATTTCGACTCTCCAGGTGTACTTGTATGGCGGTCATGTAACTTCATGGAAAAATGACCATGGGGAGGAGTTGCTCTTCGTAAGCAGTAAGGTCATACAAAATCCCTTGTCCTTTATCTTAACCAATTGAAATTCCAACTGGAAGCATATTCTTCAGAGAACAGAGATCAATGTTGCTGTTGTTTTTTAGCTGTCTGTGTTTTTGTTAGGGTTCATAGTCTTTATCTATATCTTTTTAGACTTTTGATCTTATAAGCATGTACTCAGTATTCACTGGCTTATTGTATTGCGTCTTCAGGCCGCATTCAAACCTCCAAAGCCTATTCGTGGTGGCATTCCTATATGCTTTCCTCAAGTATGTGCTTTCTGCAACACTTGAGTTTCTACCCTGTTTCAACTTCATTTCCCCTCATGAGAGTTTGTTTTAATGAACCACAGTTTGCAAGCCATGGTGGTCTTGAGTCGCATGGTTTTGCTAGGAACAGGGTCTGGAGCATCGAGTCTGATCCACCTCCATTTCCAACAAATTCTGCCAGTAAGGCTCATGTTGATCTGATTCTCAAGCCAACTGAAGAAGATCTGAAGATTTGGCCTCACAGGTGAGATATTTGCTAACAAATGATATGTCAGCAGGGTTAGCTAGTATCTGGTGATCCAACAAAATAAGAAAAAGTGAAGGGAACTAATATCGTTTTAGAGTAGAAGTATTGCCACAGTTATGGATGGTGAACAGGAAAATCCAGAAGCATCGTACTTAACCATTCTTCTCTTTTGGTTTTTAGCTTTGAGTTCCGTTTGAGGGTAGCTTTGGGCCCTGGTGGAGATCTGTTATTGACATCTCGTGTCAGGAATACCAGCACAGATGGAAAGCCTTTCTCATTCACTTTCGCGTATCATACTTACTTTGCTGTATCAGATATAAGGTAATTGAACATGTGTTATTCTTGAAACTCTTACCTCTGTTTTATTGGATATGTTAGAATCCATGAATTTCCTTGTAACAAATATTCCTTCACGGTAATTCTTCTTTGAAGCTTGTGTTCTGACTATCACTGGGGTAGCTTAATTGGTCAGGTTGTTGGCATTTATTTATGAATATTATCGGCCATATGATCTTGTTTATTACACAATTGGTTAGGGCCTTAGGGGGTTGTGGTTTACATTACAAAGAATTGTTATGAAGAAGGCTGTAATGCTGTCGTTAAAACTCTTGTTGCGCTGAATTAGATGAAGGAATGTTGTCCATCATACTCTCTCCTTGAAAAGTGATTCTAGTACTAAGACTAGTTTGCACTTTGCACGTGTAATGCATGTTCACATATTGGGCTGCTGTAAAAGTTCTCTCTTGTCACTGTAGCAATGTCTTCTCATGCATATTCTTTATGCATCAGAGTGGTCAGGCTGCACATATCTCCGCTACACTGGAATTTGCTATCAGTGTGCTTCAAATGAATTGTTCCTCTAGAATGTTTTTCATGAGAATTTACCTCCATATATAGTGTGCAAATTAGACAACTTCTCTAATCTGTATAACTGAGAAGATAATTGGGGTGCATTTTTCTTGATACTCCACTTTTCCATCTGCAAGCCGTTCTTGCGTTGTTTCAGATGACACATATTTTTGCCTATGTATAGTGAAGTTCGGGTGGAAGGTCTGGAGACACATGATTATCTTGACAACCTACAGAGCAAGGAGCGTTTTACAGAACAGGGAGATGCTATAACTTTTGAATCTGAAGTGAGTTGCACCTTTGGTGTTTGAATGATTTCTCTTTGAGTGATAGTGTGTCCTTATTCTAAACCTCTCATGACCCATATATAGATTGACAAGATCTACCTCAGCACCCCTACCAAGATTGCGATTCTGGATCATGAAAAGAAGAGGACATTTGTGGTGCGCAAAGATGGGCTCCCAGATGCTGGTTAGTTAGAACCTCATGAACTCATGGTTAGCTTAAGAAAATTCCAACCACTTTGCCTTCCCTCCCTTGCAGAGTAAATGTTATTGGAGATGATGAGCTAGTCTAAAGTTATGTAAATTGGTAATGAGTGTCTGCACTTTTGTGTGTGTGGCAGTTGTGTGGAATCCATGGGACAAAAGGGCAAAGGCGATTGCGGATCTTGGGGATGAGGAGTACAAGCACATGCTGTGCGTAGAAGCTGCAGCTGTGGAGAAGCCCATCACACTAAAGCCAGGGGAGGAGTGGAAAGGGAGACTGGAACTATCTGCAGTTCCTTCCAGTTACTGTAGTGGGCAACTTGATCCGCAGAAGGTTCTCCAGAGCAGCTGAAGCTTTTCCCCCTTTTCTTTTTGGTCCAATTTCAGTTTCTTATAATGAGGGCTATATTAGTTTCTGCTAAAATTCTGTACAGCTAAAGACTGCTGCCGCTGTACCTCTCCAAAAATTTCCTGGGGCTAATGCGTTTTGGTACCCTAGATCGCTCGCGTTTTGTATCGAGTATGACTTTTCATTGGAACGTGAAACTGTTCTTCGCATATATCAAAGGAAGGGTGTAGTGAAATGACAGAACGGGAATGCTAAGTAGAATAGTTGTGGGGAGTCGTGGTTGCATTGCAATGACCGTTGGAGCGAAACCGCTGCAAGAGAAGGCGGACCACAACTTTAAACCACCGGATGGCTTGTCTGTGGCTCAGTAACCATTGATTAATGGTTACTGATTAATGGTTACTAACTTATAAGTAAATAAATTTGGACCTTTAAATTTAAGTGAGTCTAGAAAATTCAGATCTAAAGGTTGTCAATTAAAGGCATTTTATTTTCACTAATTTTCTTAATTGGCTTTTATCTTCTTCGTTCTAACTCGGATTTCAATTTCTTTTGCACAGATGGAACGAGTTCGTTGTGCTCTACAAAATGAGATCAATTTTCAATATATTTCGAGAAACATTTTTTTACCAACTACATACCATATGGTAACTTTTTCATTTTTAAGTCGTTTTTTAAAACATTTGCTCAGAAGGAACGAGTTCATCATATGATCTAAAGGGGAAAAGATAAAAGACTTTCCAGGAGAGAGAGGATACTGATGTCATGCTGATGTGGATAGGTTACTCAGGGTTATTGACCTTAGCGTTACTGACCTGATCTGTTCCCCTTGCTTGTGGCCTCACTCGTTCAACCGAGCAAGAAGTTGAAATCCACATCTAGCGAAGGGTTTTCGGGTATAGGTAATATGGACATCTTTGTTGTCACTGTCAGAGTGCAAGATGAAGATTTTGCAATGGAGTTCTCGAATCAGGCAGGTTTAGGGGAGATTGAAACTACACCAAAAAAATCGGGAGTTAAGTCGCCAAGAGCATCCTATAAGGACTCCTTTTTGGGGAATGGATCACAAACCCGCATCTTAGAGGGGGGCGGACTGATGTTCGATGAGTAGGAAGGCGAGGATGGAGGAGACGAACCAGAGTGTCCAACAATCAGAACAAAAAAAAAACAACGTACAAATGTCAAAAACCAACACAAGTGTAATCGAGCGGTCACTTTTAGAGTCCTTGTGAAGCAATTTCCTTTTGCTTTCATCCATCAACAAGTGCAAAAAATGTGGGCGAAGATGAGATGAGAAGAGTCAAAATTGGGGATATTGGCAATGGGTATTGCCAACAAGTGTTAGACTCCCAGCTTGACTACAACATAGCTCTATACGGAGAGTCGTAGACGATCGATGATCACTACATCGCTTCCAAGCCTTGGAGGTTGTATTTTTACCCGGATTCTTACACCATCCACAAGAGCTCGGTCTAGGTCAGACTATCATGACTTGACTGCCACTCGCGTACTTTGACGAGGAGCTTCTAATTTCTAAGAGACATTGGGAGCAAGCTCGGCAAGGTTAAGAAAATTGATAACCAGACATCTAGTGGGGTTAGAGGCAATTGCACCCCAATTTGTGCGTAAATCGATCTCAGGAAGAGGGTATAGGTTAAAAAGAAGGGTTCAGAGGGTTGAATATGAGGGACTCCATACTGTGTGCTTCCATTATGAACACTATGGCTAGCTTGAGTTAAACTGCCCAAGAATCAACGTTAATGAACCGTTGTCCCCAGAAGAGAGAGTGAAGGAGAGTGTGGCACGACAAGCGAGCCGAGAGATTCGATCGAAAGTTATTGAAGACTATGGACCTTGGATGTTTGCAACATGACCTAGAAGAAAGAAGCAATCTCCTAGAAGCAGGGATGTTAAGGGAGAGGGTAAAGACGAAGAGACAATGAAAGTCAGCATTGATACTGGATCTCGATTTGCAGCTCTGGAAGATGAAGAAGAAAAAGAAGAGACTGGAGTTGCTGCAGTTAATCTTTAGGAAGAAACCTCACTATCAGAGGAGAAGGTTCCTACCAAAAATACCAGTATAGTTGATAAGACAAAGCACACAAAAGAGTAGCGCAATTGTTGTCTTGGAGTCAAGTTGCTACTCCACCCGGCGGTGTCTTGTGTACCAAGCTACTCAAGGCCCTTGAGTGCCCCCAAATTTCTGCTTTGGTAAGATGAATGATGAAATCATAAAAGATTTTTTGGCTGATTGCATTGAGAGTGACCTTAATAGTTTGAATGATTAATGTATTTTCATTACTTTTTAAATTATAAAAATATGTTGTGGATCATTGTAAAATATTATTATGTTTTATCTTTCGATCTCTTCCATTTTTTCCCACCTACCACCACAATAATCATGCAATTAAGAAGCAGAAAGAAGACCTCATCGTTACAATATACAAAGGAAAGATGCTTCATTTTTCTCTTATGATAATATGTAACAAACCAAAAAAAAAAAAAAAAAAACAAGGCAGGAACTAATAGGCCTAACCAACTACTCTTTCCCACATAGGAACCCCATAAACTTAAATAAAGAGACCCATTTCTTCAATACAATCTCTGGTCTTACGGACGTAATATAATGCAAAAGGAAACATGTTTGTTTTCTGTCTTCGTTCTTATTACGGGGTTATGTCATTCTTCGTTTTCCTCCTGTCATAAACAAACTACAAATGCTTATGCTTATCTGGCTGCCGCAGCGCTCACCGCCTATGTCTCTACCTTTTTCCCCCTTTCCCGTCCGACGATTGATTTGCTGACCCGGTAATTACACGGTGTAATGCTGTTGGATGGTGTCAATATCCAACCCCTTAAGCTTAACAACCGACTCCACGTGTCCCTTCAGCGTCAGCAGCTCCCTAAGCCTGTTTTGTCCCATTATCAAACGCCAACCGATTACACACCTACAGTACTGCATAAATAACAGGAGAACCCAACCACTTGCTAATAGTAAATCGATTGATTACCTGGCAACCTCAGCTCTCCTCTTGGCCTGCTCTGCAATCTCCGTCAGTTCTCGGTAGCTGCTCTTATCGTTAAAGATACCGCCGGAGCTCTCTGGCGGCGGCTGAAGCCCGTGAAGTGTTCTTTGAGCTAGTGCCCATTGCGCTTCCCTCTCTTCCTTTCCGTAATCCTTCTTCGTCGTGAACGCCGTCTGGTTTCCCATCACCAAATAACAAAACCAATAAATATTTATCCATACATTCATTAAATATGCAAAAACAAATTACACGACGAGGTAAACCCAGGCAGTTAGTTAATTAGGTCGTTGTTACCTTGTTCTCTAGCATGTTGGTCCAGGCCTTCCCACTCAAGATGTAACGGATGGCGAACTTCATTATGTCCAGCGGGAAATAGAACACAATGCTGTATAGCCACACCACGCCGGCCCATCCCCACCCTATTCCCTTAATCCTCGCGAAACTCCAGTTTGCATACACTGCCAGCACAGTTGCGACCTGCAAAGGCCGGGAAACAAACAGCAATAGTATTATTTACATATGTGTAACTATCAACTGTCATTTGGCAATGTGACAGGTGTTCACTCTAAATCTCAGAATCCCAAAGACTGAGGGACTTACCAGTTGGGCAAGGGCGAAAGCGATCATCAGGAGCCAACCAGGGCGTTCGACAAACGACCAGCTGCGTGACCTGGTTACGAAGATCAGTGCCTGGCTCACTATACTGACTTGAAGATACAGCGCACTCATCATCTCATGTTCGCTGTCCCTGATCGACTTCACTCCAAATTTGTCCTGCATTGTCCAATTTAATGCATTCTTGTGAATTCTGTTTGTACCGAAAGATTCAGATGACAATCTGATGTATATAACAATTCTCATGTCTTACGGAGAAGAAATCCGTTTTATGCATCGCCCAGAAGAATATGACAGTCATCAATGCCATGTAGCCACCTAGCACCACTCCCGTTGCAAAGATTTCCTTCAACTTCCAGCTATCCGGCAGAGGGGATGGCTTCACTCTGTCCTTAGAGATTGTCATTATCGTACCTGCACGTGTACAAAGACAAAAATAATTACTTTGTCAATTAGATTATGGTACTGCAGCACTACTCAGGCTCAGTTGAAAAACTAACCATCGTTGAGGATGGCAATGATCAGGACCATGAAAGGTGAGAAATCAAACTTCCAGATCAGAGCAATAAGCATGAAACCAAACTGCAAAAGGAGTAACAAGTTAGGATCAACAAACCTTTATTTCGCCACATAAGTTTTTAGTGTCTGTACAACCATCTACTTACCACTATACGAATAGTAATGGAGACTGCGTAAATCTGCAACAAGAGAAATGGGTTGGAAGAAAGTCGTTAGTTTGAATATCACAAAACATAAAAGATCAATTAAGTCCTTGTATATTGCAGGGGGGGACGGTTGATAGATTATTTCTTCGTCTTTTTTGTGGATAACTTACAGAATCCGGTAACGAGGCCCCAAAATATCAAAATCCTTTGACGTTAATTCTTGATACCTAATATGCAAGAGTAGGTGTAGTAGTAGAGGGATTATGTCGCCTAACCAAAGTTATCGACTAAACTATAGAGTTTTTAGTGTACAAGTAATTTTCAGCGATATAGTTGTTAGTTTCAACCCATAACCAATTTGATAAATGGTAATTAAGGGATCTTGTCCACTCATGATTTACCTTGAGAAACTTCTCATGTGGTCAACTTTCATCCTATTACTATTATTTTGAATATCAGTAAACATAGAGGTCGAAAGAGAAGTGGAGTGTGTTTTAGGACCAGCGCAAACTTACAGTGTAGTTTTTCATCCTCTGGAAAATAGCTCTGCTAGTCAGAACTGCACTAATAATAACGCTCAAACCAGGCTCCGTAAGAACAATGTCGGAAGCACTTCGTGCAGCATCTGTAGCATCGGCAACGGCTATACCAATGTCAGCCTTCTTCAAAGCAGGAGCATCGTTGACACCATCACCAGTCATCCCAACAATGTGCTTCCTTTCTTGCAGCTTCTTCACAATTTCATATTTGTGCTCTGGAGATGAACAAAGATAACCAGTGGTCAGGGAAAAATAATTAAATAAATAAAAAATGCAGTAGCTAATAAACAAGTGACCCCACTCACCTGGGAAAACCCCAGCAAATCCATCAGCCTTCTCGATCAGCTCTTCAACAGGAATAGCAGCAATGTTTGAGTCCTTATCCTGACCAAGCAGGGCAGCAGATGGATACATATTTGTTCCCATTCCCAGTCTTCGTCCAGTTTCTTTGCCAATAGCAAGTTGATCACCTAGAATCATAATGGAAAAAGGTGTAGAAACGGTCAGCAACAATTACTTTGCACTAGAAGTCAGTTTTCAATGGAGGGAGAGAAACTAGTTAAACTTACCAGTGATCATCTTGACATTCACGCCAAGCTGAAGAGCACGGCGGATTGTTTCAGCACTGTCGTGTCTAGGAGGATCAAAGAGATTCAACAAGCCAACAAACTCCCAGGGACCACCAGGGCTTTCCTTTGTTTTCTCTGGCACCTCCTGCCTCGCAACACCCAGCGACCGAAGCCCACGTTCAGCAAATTTCTCAATAACAGAGTGGACTTTCCTCCTCAGATCTTGACTTGAGTGGCACAGCTCCAGGATCTAATAACATTCATGAAGGATTTAGTTAACGTCAAGAGTCAAAAGCGGAAGGACAAGAAGAAAAAAGGAAGCACCATGTTACCTGCTCAGGAGCTCCTTTACTTGCACGGTACCATTTTCCATCAGACTCGTTGATGTAAGTGAGAGCAGTTCTTTTGTCCACGGGATTAAATGGAAGGAAATGGACTTCTCGAATACCAGCTCTTGCCTGCAGAATAATATAGTAATTACATGTATAAGTCAAACATTCATTCAGTGCGGCATCTCTTTCACAGTAGTGATGGGAAATTATTTTACCTCCTTAGGGTCAGCAAGCATGTTAACCATGCAAGCATCAATAGCATCCTGATTCTCAACCCTAGAAGCCCTGGCAGCAGTCAGTATGACATATTCCTTGTCCACACCTTTAATAAACACCTCAATCAAGTTCTTGTCGATGCTGAGCTTGTTGAGGGTCAAGGTTCCAGTTTTGTCACTGCACAGAACATCCATGCCAGCCATTTCCTCAATGGCAGTCATACGCTTGGTAATAGCTCCTTGCTGAGAAAGCTTGTGGGATCCAATAGCCATTGTCACAGATAAGACCGTGGGCATAGCGATAGGGATACCTCCGATCAAGAGAACAAGGAGATTATCGATTCCCTGCCTGTACGGGCGGTGTTGAATTGGGTACATGACAATGATCTCGATGACTATTCCAATTGCTATGGAACAGATACAGAAGTTCCCAATAGCAGTTAGAACTTGCTGGAAGTGCCCAACTTGATTGGTACTGTCCACCAGATGTGCAGCCTTCCCAAAGAATGTGTGGACCCCAGTTGCAATAACAACAGCCTCGAGCTCTCCTTGTTTACAAGTTGAGCCAGAGAAAACCTCATCACCTGGGTGCCTAGTTACAGGGAGTGATTCTCCTGTGAGGGCTGATTGATCGATCTTTAATGGATCACCTTCAAGAAGGCGGGCATCAGCAGGGACGATGTCACCCAACTTGATACTAATGATGTCTCCTGGAACAAGGACTGCTGCATCCTGTTCACTCCATTTACCATCTCTAAGAACCTACATCCACAACAAGACATAAATTTACCGGAAGAGTCAACAAGGGTACTCATTGCATCAACTAACCATCATAACCAAAAAATCATATGATTAAACAATTTACCTTAGTCTTAGGGGCAAGACCAGCCATTAGAGCAGCAGCGGCATTACCGGCATTGTTTTCCTCGATGAAACTAATGGTGGAGTTAATAACTAGCAAGCAGATAATACCAACAAAGTCTTGCCAATCCGGTGGCTTTCCACCGCCGTTTGCCAGGGCAATAGCCATGATGGCAGCAGCTTCCATAACCCATGACAGAGGATTCCACATGAATCCCAAGAACTTGAGAATCTTGCTCTCCTGTTCAAAGAAATGAAATGCTAACCCATGAATATCTTTTACCTCAGTGGGAAGTGACGGAAAACTATGGCACAAACAAACAAATTAAGATGTAGAGCAGACCTTTTTCTCTTCGAGCTTGTTGGGGCCAAAGATCTGGAGCCTGTTGGCCCCTTCCTCGGAGGACAATCCTTCTCGGGAACATTTCAGTTGCTCAAACACCTCCTCGAGAGGGATCTTTTCCTGTTAATATCCAAAGAAAAACAATTGTGAGCAGACAGAGCACGTCAGAGAACCCAAACTTGATAACCTAATTGCATCATGGGGAACCCCGAGCCAGACATGTATTTGCATCCAAACATATATGTACTTCCATAATAGCAATCCTGATCAAGGTAGCAATTGATTGGTCCTTCAGAGCACTAAATAAATGTATAAACATAAATAACAGATATTCTAATTACAGAGTGGCCAGCATGTAGACTTGTTGGGTCAACCAGCTAAGTTAGGCTACATCAACTAAGGAATGAATCCTTTCATGGGTTAGGGTAAGCCAGTTAATTAAGGGAAACGGAGCCAACAAAACATGTTTTGGGGTTGAAAAAGACGAGGCATAGCAGAAAAGTTTGATGTGATTTAGACTGATCATGTTTTGATCTCATTTACTTTTCTTAATTATATTTCTCGTTACGCACAAATGGCTGCTTCTCCAAACTCCCTAATCCCATTTCTGTCAAAAGTACGGCAGTACTTGCTGAATAAACCAACCAACTGGGAGCAGGCCGGCGGGGAAAAAACAAGAAAATTTTGGCGTTGACCCGTGAGTAGTGGCGCTGGCTGTGGGTGGGGCCATCGGCCCAACGAACAACAACCCCTCATTTTTCATTTATTCCGATTTGTTGTTTTGTGAGCATGTGCTTGGTCCGTTATAGCAAGTTAGCAACAAAGAAAAAAGCCACATGCCCTCACGCCACCACCGCACCAGAAAGACCGATGGTGGTGGTGGTGGTGGTGGAAGACCTCTCGAAATCCAAGATAAAACTGATGAGATGAAATAACCAAAACGATTAATAAATCGTGGTAGAATAGTCAAATCTAATCGTCGTACTCCATTACTCTCCCGTCCATCGCATGAAACCAGAGAGAAACATGAAGAAATTGATTGAATACGCCTGTTACAAACTAATATAGAAGGAAAAGGGGAAAATGGAATGGTGATTAACACTGACGAACCAGAAATGGTTGGCAGGGTTTCCTTTCTCTTCCTACCTTTCTTTAATCTTCTTGTGCCCGTAATATTCTTAAAAAGAGGGTACCACGGAAAAAGAAGGGGAAAGTTTGGTGCGGCATGGCATGGTATGGGATTCCCCTGCTACTGGGCCCTGTGCTGATCGTTGACTGCTCCTCTTCCCGTCTCTTCCCCTCTCTTTTTCGTCACTACTCCTCGCCGTAAACAGAAAAAAATAATAATACCAAACGCAACTCGCATCGCCGATTGAATTGGGAACAAACACACAAAAACCGACAAAAAAAATTCCAGCAACCACTGAATCACTTTTACTACCCTATTCGTTTTCTACCAGAGATTGCAGATGTAATTACGTGCTAACAAAACGGAAGACGAAAAGGAATTTGCGGGCCAAAATAGCACGCGGAAATTTAGGCAGCGAGATCAGGTTTAACTCGCAACTCTCGGCTCGCCGAATAAAATTGAACCGCTCAAAACTAGAGAAACACGTACGTACAGAAGAATTGAATAACAAGACGCAATCACATAGATCTCGGACGGTAGACATATTTGTGCGGGGAAAAAAGTAGGGAGGGGGCCGATTTGATTACCAGATCCACGGTCTCGTTCTTGATTTCCTCCAGGCTGATGTTCTTCGCCATCTTCGCCCTAATTAGGAGCGAGAAGCGGCGCTAGGAGTGTTATCGGAGAGGAGCAGAGGGAGTTGGGAGGGGGGATGAAGCTGCAGCAGCAGGTGGATTCAGTGAGCAAGGTAAGAGTTGTTAATGAGCCATATATATATGGATAAGGGGAAGAGAAGGCAGGGCAGACCTCAAACTTGTCAATGAAAACGCCCAGTACAGAGAGGACTCAGTGGAGGCCGCGCAGCCAGAGCCAGAGCAGCGCTAGGAAGAGAGCTAATCAGAGTCTTATGAGATAGGAGGACCCGCTTTCCGGCGCCTCTACGCCTCTCCTTTTATATATCTTTTGAGAAGAAAAATAAGAAGAAAAAAAAAAGAGACCCTCGCCCCCTTTTACCCAATAATATGCCTTCTCTAGTATTATTTTTTTTCAGAAAATTCTTTCTTTCTTGCGTTTTCCTTTTCTTTTTTTATCAGTGGCAAAAGGTTAATTAATTACCGGATACAACCGCTCCCGAATAGATAAATAATGCTCTGGCTACTATACTTGGTCAGAAGTCAGAACAGAATACATGGAAAAATATTACAAATACAAGAAAGAGAAAGAAGCAGAGGTGGTGGAGACTGGGCCAGGTCCAGGTCCACTAGGAGGCCGGCCCTCGCGGGGTGTGCCTGCAAGTGTAATGCTGATCAAAATGATGATGAAGAAGAAAGAGCAAACACCCTTCCAGTGGGCCCTAAACCGTAAATGACTACTGATTTTTCATATATTTACTTAATTAATTAATACTATTCTTATAGAATTAATCTTCTTAACTTACTCACACCAAAAAAAATAATCTTCTTAACTTACCCATATGTTTCAACATCCCTAAATCCCGCTCCTGATTTACTGTTTTGGTAAACCAATAATAGTATTACTATACACTCTTACCGCAAAGTCAAAAGTATAATCACCAATTCCTAATTTAATCCATCCATTCTTCACCCCTCTTTCTTTGTTTCTTCCTCTTTTCCTTTTTCGTTTATTGGTACATGTCCCCTCTCACTTGTTAGAGAAATGCAAGTGAAACTCATCAAACAAGTATTTTAATATCTATATCGATTTGTTGTTGAAGTACGAATTAAACTTCATCTAATTCAAGATATGAGTTGGATAATTTGTAGTCATTATGATATTTGATTCAAGATTAAATCATATAAGAGTTTTATTTTTTTTAATCGATTGATTGCCTAAAATACAAATCTAGTCTGTGCCGACAAGAAACTACCTTGATGCATGTAAATGTGATGGGGAGAGGTATATAAAATAGGGTGATAAATGTTGTGTCGTTAACAGTTTAAATGTTAACCACATTGGTAACCGACTGTTAATGGTGAAACCGTTAATCACTAAGGAGAATGCGAGTAGTTTAGCGGAAGCTCAAAACTCCTTATTGGAATACCAAGTCACAAATGGTTAATAACGTACTGTTAGCGATTAATGATCGGTTGCTATTGCGCGATCGAGCTTTAAATTTATAAGTTAATGCACACTCTATATTCAATCCTAACTAAGCCAAGTATAACCTGGATATGGTTGTAATAAAGTGGCTCAGTCGTATTCCATGGGATCCCTAAGTTTATTATTACTTTGCTCCGAACTACTATATAATCGGGTCGAAAGTTTGATGAGGGTTTTGAACTAATTTAACCTACTCCTAAACAAGAAACCAAGTGATCGGGAGACCGCTAGAGGTGAGATGGTTGCCTAAGGTCAAATCCTCCTAGCTATGGTTGTCAAGTAGGGTCAATCGAATAGGGTGAGTGAGCTCTTTTCTGTGGGCTTTCGTGGTTATCCACACGCCACCAAGAACGCCTCCCCTAAACCCATATATAGTCACCTCGATCTAGACTATCGTATCTGTGGCATTATGCTCATGGCTTCTTTCAATGGACACTATCCACCGTCCACACCGAGGTTTCATTTGCAGTTCTTTCTAGGAAGGTTACCTATAGCAAGGGTTCGGTCGCCTCGACCACTATAGGACCCCATTCATACATCTATCTCGATTGGCTTGATGACGTATACCCGTCTAACCCTATAACTCCATACCTAGCGTAGAAGCATAAAGTAGGCTAATAGAGTAGATTAGTGCGACTTACCCAAACACAATCAAGGATAGAATGACATTCAAATCAACTAGTCAGACACATTCATACATAACCCATTCATACACAACCTATAAACTCGGGTTCATCTTCCATAAACAATCATTAGAGATTCAAGTCATTAGAGAGAGGAAGAAAACACAAACTAGAAGAGGGGAATGATAGAATCAAGCTTGTTCTCCTTGCTTGCACCTTCTCCTTGCTCCTTGGGTTGATTGGAATGATACAACAAACACCACATATTGTCATAATGCTTAATCCAAATATACCAATGCTCCAGGCATTGGAATGCATAAAGTGAGATACTTAAGTCCAATGTTCATAACGTGATATAAGATGGAAAATCTAAGACACGGATATGATTAGTATTTCTCGGTCAATACCAGACTGCCATGCAAAACATTTACCAGTTGGGCAGGAATTTAGTCACAAAATCACATAAATCCAAACTCAACATCCTCATGACAAAAAAATGGTCAGTGGTTACCATGGTTGTTGGGTGAAGGCCGTATATGATGATGGTGCTTGCGCTTCCATTGCACCCAATGTGTCACCGTGATAAGACCCATTAAGAGCTAATACCTGCCACAAAGCAAAATGGAAGAGTGATTAAAAAACTACATTTCCCAAACTGAGGTGTGCACAAATTCACATGAACCAAACATATGCAGAAAACTAAAATGGAAGCAACATTAAGTAGACCTACCTTCAGCTCAAAGCATCTCTCAACAGTGTTGCTCCTGCCAGAAAGCACATCATTTTCATTATAGAATTTTCGGAATGCCATTTTGAGGGCAATTTCAATCGCGGTTGACCCATTATCAGAAAAGTAACTCCTGGAAGCCCAACCTGCAGCACATGCAATGCTAGTGATCACTCACCAGGAATAAGAACCAAGAATCTGTACTGGAAATAGAGGATAGACAGAGGAAAAGGGCAAGACAGAAACTGCGACAAGAAAGGACATGATCCACAAATTTGGCTGGCTTGATCAAGAGCGGTCTGTTTCAAATGAGCTAAGGGACAAGGCTTTAGGTCTATCTTTAGCAATATAACGCTGCTTAAACTATTTCTTATTCCCATAAAACATCACAAGAATATAAACCAAGGGGTTGACCATGTGGGAATGAGGTGGATAAAAATATCAAATCACTTATAAAATGTAAAAATAAAAGTCATAAGCAAGGAACCATGACATGAAGTGGGAATAAAAAATATGGCTAGTTTAAGAGACCAGGATTCTAAAACTTGGTTGACAAACATATGAAGCTTACAACGAAAAAACTTGAACATGATAGAAGTATTATCTGTCTACTGTATAATGTGGGGCGACATCAAAATCAACGAGCGGAAAGAATGGTTAACCTTTGCCTACACCCATGAGCAGAAGTTCTGCACATTCTAATACTGGTTCATAAACATTCTCTGCTAACATAACATGATATGACCAAATCGCCCAGCAGCATAGCCCAATTCTCTTGCAAGCTCAATCTGAAATAACCTAGACAAGTAACCACATTAAAGAACTCAGGCATTTTATGACCATAATGGTAACCCAGTGACAAGCAAACGGCAATATCCCAGGTAAGAAGAACAACATGGAATTGGGCCAGCTAGGAATAAATGGCTCCAAGCAGCCTAGGGTCCGCTGCACAATAGGAAAGTGAACCTACAATACTTTTATCATACACAAAGATCCTCACGCAAGTTCGTCCCTTTCAAGCACAAAGCATGACAATGAGGATGAAAGGTAATAAAAGGCAAGTTAACAGTTCGAAACTTATATGAAATTGGCAATGTAGTAACATGTTGATGCTGAACACCACAAAACATCAATCTGAACTTGGAAAAGAGAAGGTTGCAGGCAACAGAAATTACCTGTAGAGCAGTATCAGGCCCTTGAGTCCACCAGCTAGCACATGCATCAAATTGCTGAGTTATTGATTCACTCTTTCTATTCTACAATCAAATTGAAGATATAATAGAAAAACAGATTCAGCTAGCCAAACCTAATAATTAATAATAACAGAAATGAAAGGAGCGCCACACATAGAGTAACCCTACTGGTTGCTGTTACTTGAGGATATTCAAGTAAACTTGCTGGAGACTGCTATGTTTGTCTATCCTAAGTAGCTTCCACGCCAAGAATAGTCATTCCTAATATCACTTGCTTTCACCATTATTGCAATGATCCGAATCATTTCAAGTCTCAGACAACTTTCCACCAGGAAATCACCATTAAGTAGGGCTGCAAATGAGTCGAGCCGAGTCAAGTTTTACCCCAACTTGAGCTCGGCTCGTTAATAAACGAGCTGAGCCCAGCTCGTTTATTAACGAGCCGAGTTGAGTTCGAGCTAGCTTGTTTACCAAAATCTTTGACTTTTATTTGGTACTTCATTTTGTATATCAACAGAATAATTAGGATATACAAACAGAATAATTAGGCAAAGAATAACAACAGGAACGTCAATTACTGACTATGACCTCAAAGGTCGGCAACCTTTAACATAGTATGGGACCAACAATTCAAGTAA
Source organism: Linum tenue (assembly GCA_946122785.1). Taxonomy (NCBI): domain Eukaryota; kingdom Viridiplantae; phylum Streptophyta; class Magnoliopsida; order Malpighiales; family Linaceae; genus Linum; species Linum tenue. Next base: position 1,469,590 of record CAMGYJ010000006.1, on the reverse strand, counting down.
CAACCAAACAATTACGATTATGCATATCATTATCCTTTGCGGGGAGAAATAATTTACTAGGTTCAAATATAATCGTTCCACAGTAAAACCTTCCTTTATATCGGAAAGCAGTGACGCAGCACATACCTATACAAATCGCATTGCAAGGTTCCAGACGGACCAGGACTTGCAACACCTCTAGCTGTCTCAACAATACAGAAGTCCTGTTTACTCTCCTTCTGAAACACCCCTTCTCCAGAGAAGCCGTCAAATGCTTCTCCAACAGTAAGGAATCCGGCACCGCACAATTCTCTCTTTCTGCGGCCAAGTGCGGGGAAACGGCTTCCTTCCACGCGTATAGCGTCTCACACACTAACTCGGCAGAACCGGTACCCGAGGTCCATAGCAATTAGCTTTCCTCTCGGAAGTTCAAATCGCAGAAGGCAGGAATTTGGTCCCCGGTCAGAGAATTTCGGCCAGAGAGAGCATTAGCAGCGGGAAGAGAGGATTTAATAACAGAATTGGAGGCGGATAGGGAGAGAGAAGGACCTACTGAGCTGCGCCCGAGGGAGCACAGTCTAGAGAAAACGAATTGGGATTCGGAGTCCGCCGGGAATCCAGTCTGAACGGGTTTGAGATAGAGGAGCTTCCGATGCTCTGCGGGAGAGGGGCAGGAGAGAAGGAAGGAGGAAGCTAGACCAGTGGAGACGAGTGCTTTGCCGAGGGAGGTGTTGGAAGCCCTGATCATGTAAGTTGGGTGTGAGAGCGGGACGTTTGAGCGATGAGGAGCTAGACAGTAGTCTCCGGTGCCGCCGCGGGCGGCGGCAGAGAGAGGGAACCAAACGGTGACTTAAGGACAAAGAGTGAGCAAGGAAGCATGGCAGGAGAGCAGAAATAGAAACCCTAGAAAGCCGGCCGAAGAAGCATACGATTTACTAGAGGAAGGGAAATGAAAGCAACAGGGACAGGCGGGCAGAGAGTGCCTAAAAGGAGAAGGCACTGGAAACTGATAGGGGACTGAGGTTGTAATAACGGTTTAAGTTATTAAGCCGGTCAATTAAGGGATTTGAAATTTAATGGTTTGATTGGGGTGATGATGGGGTATGGTCGGTTTGAATTATTTTAGACGTTTTCTAAATATATATAAGTTTAGTTTGGCACTGCTGTAACTTCTGTAGAAGTAGCTTCTAGCTGGAGCTTTTAGATAAGTATTTAAAAAAAACAATTGAGTGTTTGGCTGTAAAACTATTAGAAGTGTTTTTTAATATAAGAGGTTGTGTAAAATGACTATAAAAGACTTATAATATAAAATATGAATAAAAATTCTAAACAATAAAAAGTAGTCAAAATGGATCTTGTTAGATTTCTTTTATATTGAATAATATGATTTTATAATTTATTTTATTTTTAATACGATATAAATAAAGGAAAATTATATTTTTTGAAATAAAATTAAAATATGGTAAGGATAATCTTGTATTTTCAAAACAGCTTTTCGCAGAAGCTCCGATTCATAAAATTAAAATATGGTAAGGATAATCTTGTATTTTCAAAATAGCTTTTCGCAGAAACTCCAAATCGGAGCTTCTGCTTTTATGTTATACAAAAGCGCTTTTCAGCTTTTCAAAAACTGAGCTTATACAGGTATTTGGCCCTGCTTCAGTTTTTGAACCCGAAAAGCACTTCTAAAAGCTGGGTCAAACATAGGGATATAAATAAGGTAGTAATTAAAAAATTTAATGATTGAAATGAAATTTATCTTATATATTTATTAAAAACTTATTTTTCACAATTTAAATTTACTTAACTTGCATGATCATCTCCCTTCCTTAGTTCCTTAGTTCCTCTTTCTCTCTTTACCCTCTCTTCATCTCCCTCTTTGGCGATCAAACTGAGAAGCTTCCTTGTAGGGATGGCAATGATGCGAGTTTGGGGCGGGTTTGCCTAAACCATCCCCATCCCCGCTTTCAAATATCTATACCCATACTCGCCTCATACCCATGCGGGGGAAGGTTTTGCAAACCCATCCCCATACCCATGGGTTTCGGGTACCCATGGGTAATACCCGCCCCGTACATCCAACATTATAATATGGAATATTTTACATGTAGACTTTCAATTATAACATTAAACACACCTACTATATCATGACATCGACAAAGAGACAATAATTTTTAATACGATTCAAAGCATCTTATCCTAAAGCATCCATTAATCCATATCATAGTAGAGTACAATGTCATTCAAATCATTATTCTCTATTGTGATACATCTATTAAGTAATAATTAACTAACATAATCTTGTTAACAAGGGGGAAAAGTGAAAGAGTGAAGGGATAATTGAAAGAAATAAATTATATTTTGATTTGGGTGGCCACTCAATTGCATTTCTACTATATATTTTTCATATGTGAAGAAATATTTTTGGTGGGGCGGGTATGGGTATGGGGCGGGGGAGGCTAAAACCATACCCGCCACATACCCCTCAAACTTTTTGCGGGTTTTACCCATACCCGCCCCATACCCGGTCAATGTGGGGATTCTCCGCGTTGACTGGGTCGGGGGCGGTCAGATGCCCGTGGGCATGGATTTGATTGCCATCCCTACTTCCTGGAGATCATTTTGAAGCCTGATTTAGGTAGGACCACATCCAATCAGAGGTCCCATAGGATTTAACAAGGCGGAGCTTTCTAAAGGCAGCAGAAACACAGGCCTTATTGTTTATTAGGGCTTCTGGTCCATAAAACTTAAATGGGCTGTGAAACCAAACTGGACAGCTTCTGCCGAAATGGGCTCGAACCAACGAAGGCGGGAAAGCCTGGAACTCTTATAACAATCACGTAGCAGTGCCATCAGCCCATCACCCTTCCATGAGATACGTGGCTTTCCTCCATTGGTTCCCCGTTGAGATCTTGCATCATTATTCATTAAACATTTTGATGGCCGGGAAAAAAAGAAGAGCAAAATCGAAAAAATAGCCAAAGAGGAAAGAGAAAGAGAAATCGCAGAGACACCTGCGTTTTTCGTCGATCTCCGTCAACCAAGCGGTTGGAGAGAAGGGAAGACGTCCAATTTCTTTTGTTTCAGATAGGCGGGACAGTGCACGTGAATCTTTCGCTCGTCAATGGCGGAACCAGCCGAGACTTCTTCGAGCTCTGATCATACTGCTGCTCATAATTTGACTCACGAAAACCTCAAGCAATATCCGGTAGTTATCCTGTGTTGTGATCCTATAGAGTTCACTGTTTGATCTCTGCGTTGATTCGATGTTCATTTATCAATTTCATGGCATAGGTTTGGCTTTGGTATTCTCGCTGCTGGATTTTATAGATAATAATAGCTATACATATTGTATCTCAGGAACCCAAGTTCTCTGGTTTCCCGGCCTATCCAAATGCTCACCTTCAGATGTTCCCAGTCTTGTTCCCTACAATAGTTCCAGAGGTTACTTCTCTGCCGAACCAGCAACAGATTAATGGCGGGGCTGGAATTTATGCAGTCCCGGTGTCACCATTCAATGGACCGATTGCAGGACTCCCCACGAATACCCTTATTCCTCTTACCTTCTCTATACCAACGTGAGTACGCCACTGTTATAACACCTGATGATCATGCTATTTAATTGGTTTACCTGTAGGAATGTTGTTATGTCTCTGACCTATACTTCTTTCACGACCCAGTCTCTGCACGGCTTCTGAGTCTGAAACAATAATAGTAGAAGTAATGCAATGATGTTGAGAGATATAGCTGATCAATCAACATCCACGGCTTGTGAACATCTTTGTGTATATTTAGATGTTTGAGTTCAAGAAATATTTGAGAAGAACTTGTTCCTTTCTCGCTGTTCGCAAATATAATTACTGGCTTGATGAATTTTGACTGGCTGGGAGGTATTCAGCTTTCTGCTTATGTGTCCGACCTTTTATTTGTAGACTTCAAGCTCCGTGATTCACAAAGCAACAGAGATCTTTTGCAAGGTTTCAACTTTCGAATTTTGAAATGTCTACTCGGTCTAATATGATGTCAAACATAGGTTTTATCTTAGTTATGAATGAATGTTTACCTTAAGACATCTGCGGCCTAAGTAGCAATGATAACTTCTGACCCGACCCACACGGGTATTGCTTCTGATCTGCTCCGCCCTGTCTCTCCCTGGCTCTTTTTGTCAGTTCCAAATAGCAATAGCTCGCATTGCCTCATGTACCTTCTGAAATACCAAAACTCGTACTTGTGGGCTTGGTTCATTCTTATCATATTGATCTGCATGTTAACATGGATCTGGTTCTATCCTCCCAACAGCACACCGCCTCCTGAAGCAGGTTCTGCAGGTGATCATGGAGAACAACCCCAACATCAACAGCAGGCCCCTGCACCTCATAGACAAGTTGCAGTAAGGAGATTTCAGATTGCATTTCAGCTGGACTTGTTCTTAATCCTTAAGCTAGCTGCTGTGATATTCTTGTTCAACCAAGATGGATCGAGACAAAGGCTCGTTGTCCTTGTGCTTTTCGCCTCACTTGTTTATTTGTAAGTATCTAATCTTTTGTTCATTCTGTCTAAGTTACATTATGTATCAAACCCCTATGACTTATCTTACCACTTAGTGCAGCTGAAACAATGTTGTGTTGTTTGATCCGGTGTTTTCTCCGACTAAATAATTGGAAGTTCAAATTTGTATTATTTAACAGATATCAAACAGGAGCTCTGACGCCACTGGTGAGATGGCTATCACAAAGTATGCAGAGAGCAGCAGCACCCCCTCGACCACCTCGGGCTGCTGCCAGGGCTGAAAATGATCCTGCTGTTAGGCAGAACGAGAATGCACCTTTAGCAGGTAACATATAATTCCTTTATATAGGCTAAACTTGTAAAACATAACAATATTCTCACGTGTTGAACATGTCCAAAGAGATAGTGGAACACTGGAACTAGCTTGCTTGGGAAGCTGAACTTTGGATAAGCAACTTAGGGAAAGGTTTGATTGGTTAAGTAAATCGTAACCTAATCATGGCCTATGGAAGTTGTATGTATCCTTCAATGATGCTTCTGGCATGAACTGAAATGACAGAATGCAATATTGTTGATGCAGGAGGAGGTGGTGAGGAGGAAAATCGGGCTGGAGTAGATGGTAACCAGGGGGCTGAGAACGAGAATGTGGAGGGTGGTGGTGGTGATGGTCATGGAGGCAATCGCTGGTGGGGCATTGTGAAGGAAGTTCAGATGATTGTGTTTGGCTTCATCACTTCTCTTCTCCCTGGATTTCATAATATAGATTGAAGGCCGGACCAAGCAAAGTTATAGTCCCTAAGTGAGACAGTCTTTAACTTGGAGAATAGATTATCTTCCCCCCCTCTTTCCTTTTCTTGTTTCTCTTTGGCCAAAATAATTTAGATACTAGCTGCTGGCACTGTGGCGAACTTACTGTATTTAGCCTTGTGTTGTTTTTCTGCATTAGCTCTAATGTATGATAGTAACTAGTCGAGGCATTGTGTTTAACAAAACAATGGTGGAGGCCTATACAGAAAGATAAAACTGCTCAGCGGTACTCGTGAAACAGAGAAATGAAGAGCAATGTAAATTATTATTATGATTTCAGTCCTATCGTGGAATCGTCATGAAGTTTTTGTCCACATGATCACTCCTGGTCCTCTATAAGGCTCAAGGGAATGCAAAGTTCCCAGGAGTTTCCCTCTCTTGTCCCAGAAGCCGAGCAAATGCCTTCATAATATTAAAAAAACAGATTGCTTTCGAAGTCCGAGTGTCAATGCACATTACAGAAATAAGCAAAATTACTGCAGGCGACAAGCCAGGCCTACAAAGTCGGGCTGTGCTGAAAGAATAGGGGATTAGTTACAAGATATATATACAGGTCTTGTGTAACATTCATATACTAATGCTCAGCTCTTACATCTCAGACAGAAGATTGCTTATCTTCCTAAGTTCCTTCAGAGCTGCCACTGCCGTTTCTTGTCCTTTAACAACCAACCCGTTTCTCAGGGAATTCTCCACCCCTCCAAACTGACCTCGATCTTGTTGGAAAGTAGACTCTATTACCTGCAGACATCGCCAATGGGTCACTTTCTTCGCATAAAATTCCATGCCAAACAAAAATGTGCATGAAATCTAGTTTTGTGCGATACAAGATAACAAACGTATCAAATGCAAAGCATCTCTTTGCTTCAGGAATGAAAAATGTACCAGACACTACAGTAAAGGCACAACGAATAATGCATTCTTAAGCATTACGAGCTAAAATAACAATACCTGAATATGTTCAAGCATAGACTGTCCAAGGTTTTTCAGAGTACCCATCATATTTTGGTCTACAACATCAACTCTTGCACTAGAATAAGAGTGGAAAGATGCGTCGGCGGAAGAAGCACCTAGCACATCATCCTCTGCATTTGGATCATCAGCAGGCTTTCTAGCATCAACCCTCTCCTGTCCCTTCTCGGATGTCACTTCACCAGTGGAGCCTCTCCCAAACTTCCAAAACCACTGAAGTTTACTCGAAAGAAGTTTCTTAGTTCCAGTCAATGGTTTTTCTGTGCGGTCAGTTTCACTCCCAAGGTCAAGAGTGATCTCACCGGGAAGGAGTGAAACAGGAAGGACTACTGAATCATCCCCTGGATGATGATCATTTTGATCAATCGATGAATTTGAGCCAACACAACTTTTCTCTGAGCCATTCTCACAGTCACAGTTATTAGCACCACTGTGAGGACTAGATGGGTCTGAGACAGCAGGTGAGTTTTCCTCGCTGCAACTATTGTCTCCCAAGCATCTCTCCTCGGTGGAGCATTTGAAATTTCCACCGACACTATCTCCAGCCTCGATTTCTGCATGCTGATGTTCCTTCAGGTTTGGAACTGGGATGTGGACCACATCGACATCGTCTTCTTCCAAGCACAGTTCCTTGGACAAATCTTTAAGCAGATTCCGTCTGACAGAAGACTTTTGTTGCCCCTTCTTGTGACTCTCAGCTTTAGTTCGAGATGGATCAGATTCAGTTCTAGATAGAGTGATTCTCAGCTTCTCTGACCAGCCCTTTTTCTGGGTAAGGGTTTTACTTTGCTTTGCCAGACTGTTATGCTTGACTTCGTCTGCTTTGTGCAGAACTCTCCACTTCTCCTCCCAGTAACTGTCTGGCACCTTGTTCAAAGGAGGTACCGAAGATATAGAGTCAGATGAATGAGTGTGGCTTCTAACCACTTTCGGTTTACTATTAGTGTAGTCCACACCGAATGAAGGGGAGGGGCAAATAAGATGGAAATCCAAAGCAAGGGATTGTAAAGACTTGGCTTTCTCTATCAGTTTTAAGAGGTCGACACTCTCAGGAAAATTCAGCAGTCTTTGGAGACATGTAGTAGCATTCTCTGTAGCAAGCAGGGAAGATCTCAAATGAAGTATCATTGCAACAGCCATACCTGAAATCAATGCTCCTCGAGATGAACTGAATATATTAAAGCACAAGGTTCCTTCTCCATCAGCAAAACTGCACAACTTTTTACTATCTGCTGCAAATATTTCATCCCATATTAACAAGAGATTTTCAAGGGCAAATTCTCTTCCGAATAAAACTCTCAACCAACGGAGTGAAAAGTACTGTGGTTCAACACCGAGCTCCACAAGATGACTGTGCAAAGACGAATCAACTCCAGAGAGCAAATGGTAGAGTGCTGTGGAAGCTTCAATGACAGGAGGTAAGCCAGATAAGGATCCACCCACAGGAGAAATGGAGAAGAAATCAGTTATTGCAACTGAACCTTGAGCCCCACTCATCAAAGCATCAAACATGCAGTAGGCGTCATGTTCCATAAACTTCTCAGACAAAACGATTCCCAGTTCACCTTCAGCGCCATAAGCATCACAAAGATATATAATTGTTTGAATCTCGGTATCAAGCTCATCAAGACTTGTAACTTTAACAGTATTCTCTTGGATGTCATTCTCCTCTTCCATGCTGTCCATTATTTTTTTGAAATCAAAATTGTAGGAGAGATTGTCTCCGTGAGATAAGCCATCAAACTTGTCTGTAAAGTAGTCTTCATACTGTGTTCGCACTTCACAGAGACGTTTCATGTCTACATGAAGAACATATAATAGAGGAGCCAAAAGCTCATGCATTCCTGTTTAGACAAAAAAAAAAAAAAAAGAATTAACAAAACTAATACTGCATAGAAGTCTGTGTACATCTTTCTATCAACAACTTCCACAAGACAGATGCAAATGGAGGACAAGATATGTAAGAGTAGAGATCAATGACTTGAAGTGGAAACAACTGTATGAAGCAGATTCTTGCGCAGAATGCCCATATTCGTGTGGCCTTTACTCATCGCAGGAACAACAAATGTGCCGATTGGGTAGCTAAGGAAACAAGGAGCGGCTCCCTCCCTCTAGAGTGGATTCATATTCTTGATTTGATCTTTCCTCTATTGTAATAGGCCAAGCTTGTACCACAATCGTTCAGGAATGAAATTTAACCATTTGTCAAAAAAAAAAAAGAAGAAGTGGGAAACAACAAAGATGCTCACCTTTGGACCTTCACAAAAATGTAAAATCAAGAATAAAATTCATTTATACTTCAGCAGCATGTTTAAATAATAACAAGGACGAGAGGGCATTAGAACTTTGAAACATTCCTATACGCCTGCTCTTTAATTAAGAAAAATGAGAATTGTATTATAATATCTTCTTCTTATAGCCAAAATAAGTGCAATGAAATGAGAAAAAGATGCACAAAAAGGTTCAGTAGCAGTATCGCATAGAAAGACAGAGAAATACAAGGCAAGCCAGGAAACAAATAGTACAAAAGGATGACTCCATAACGGTAAGATACCTTGTCTATAACCACACTCGGGATGTCTGAGGCACCACAACAATAGAATACGCCTTAACATTCCTTGACATCCAGGTGTCTGAAAATAACTCCCATGTTCTGGATACAAACGTGAAAGATCCTGGTCAACTGTTTTTTCCAGTTCGGCATTCCGAAAGAAACGCCCCCAGGTGCTATCTGCATGATCAAGTTACAACACGATTAAATGGAAGTGAGTTAGACAAAAAGAGAAGAAAATTGGAGAAAAAAATAAGTAACTTGGACAAAAAGAAACGAAGTGGAAGTAAAATTGTCAATGGAGATGATTAACAGAGTGAAAACATAACTGACAGGCCTTTATTACGGCAAACAGCCAACATTCACAAAATCTAAAACCAAAATCAGTGGTTAAACTAAAACACTTTACAAATTTGAGAGAGATGCCAAGTGAAACTAATTTACAAAAGATAAAATATCCCCAATAACGTTGAGAGACAAAGCAACAGTCAGCTGACAGAATATGGATAAACAACATAGTATTTTATAGTCAACCAATCTTTGAAACTGAAACAGTTATTCTGAATACACCTTTAAATGTACAAATACAGAAAGAATCTTTACCAGGGTTCTGGGATAGTGGATTGTCAATAACAAAATTAGGAGAATTACTTCCATCCTTCGATAGATGTGGATCAACCAATAGCTTCCTTCGCAAACTTGCATATCTGACGGAAAAGGAAAAGATTCAGGTACATTCAAACATTTGGAGAACCATCAAGATTAAACTAAATAAGGAAATACATAGAATTATTTGCCATTAGGCACTTGAGTCTGAGACTAACTGGATAAAAGTGGCGACAAGTTGTCTTTCTTTTCTTTCATCATGTTTGTCATTGTTTTTCAGGCCACAATTTGAGAAACAAATATGTAAAGCCAAAGCTCATGGGCAATAACTTATAAAGCAGCTAGAAAGATCTACAAGTTGTTTCTTATTCCACAGGGACGTATACCAGATACAAAGAGTTGTTAACGAATGATAAGAACACTGTAAAGGTGTGAGCTGTGGCATCTTTCCCTCTTAGGTTGGCTCACAAGTCAACCATTCCTCCAACGGTTAGGGATTTCATGAAGACAAATCAAAAAATATAATCAGACCATTAAGTAAATCCTTACCACAACTCTGTCCTTACCGATGTCTCTCCACACACAAAGGAGAAATCGTAATCGAATTGAGATCCATGAGCAATGGGAAGCCAACCCCTGTCCCCACAACTTTCTATGGGGGCAAAGCAAAAAAAAATCCATTAAGCAGCTTTCTCGCTCCATTATCCTGCATGTTCGGAAGCTATCATTTTCACTATCATCCACTCGAGGAGAAGAGTGGCATGTCTGGACGGTAGGAGATTCAGTTGTAGCTCTTTATATACCTTTCTATACTGAACTGAATGGCACCAAGGATATCTTCAATTCAAAGTTCCGGGCACTGGTCTAGAATTAATCCGAGTGCATTTGTGTATTTCAGTCCTAATATAACTACCTCGGACTTTGATGAACAAATGTATCGAGCACACTGCTGCACGCACAAGCATTTATTCTATCCCTTTCCAGTAGGAGTTGCGGCGTAGATGATAGCAGATGCGCTGTGAACTCTAAACGAGTAGGAAATGAGCTTTTATGGTTCGCACTTATCAGCAAATTAAAACTTCAAGGACACGAGGGACATGCAGGATCAACACAAGTTTAGGAGACCATCATGAGAAATCGTTCAGGCAGCAGCAGCATCAACAATTGAGATATAATTGAATAAGAACGGAGTGATGTAACGAAGCATCTGAAAGATATAATAAGAGAGTCGATCTTTCGGTTACCTTCTGCGAGAATCGGCAGTGACTCGGCGGAGAACATCAATTGTCGGAGCAGAGGAAGAGGGTGAGGAAAACGGCGGAGGAGAAGGCAGAATCCCGAGATCCATGCGCCATTGAACACCTCTGAGGTTGGCGAAAGGAGGGGAGGAAGGGCCAGAGCTGGGAGGGAGGGAATTTGTAGGTGGCGGCGCCAATTCCGGAATTAACTGTTCGACTGCGGCGGCTGGGGACATCACCTCTTTCTGATTTTTCTTGTCTTGCTTCCGATCAGGAATTCTACCGGAGAAAGAAACCAGAAGTAGGGATGAGATTAGAATACATACCAGAAGAAAGATAGGGGTTTTGTAATGTAATTATTTTCGTTTATGCTAGTATGTCATGTCAGATCATCATCATATTAATTAAAAAAAGTTGGATGAAGATGATGATTCGTGATTGAAATTTGAAAGGGTTTTGTTTTGCTTTGTTTGGAGGCCGATGAAAATGAAACTTAATATCTATTTAATGATTTATTTGTAATAGTGAAAAATTATAAGAACTGGAAACAGAGACCGGTGATTGGTGAATGAGAGGGTTCAGAAGAACTCGGAGGGCAGGGTATCTGGGATTTCATCATTCATCTTCCCCTTTTCTCCTCCTCCCAACCTTCTGATTAATGGTAAGTTGGTAACATATATATATATATAGTATCGTTTGGTACCCAAATCCCAAGCATCATGAATTTGAGACAATTCCATTGTTTGCTAAGGGACACAAGAACCCTTTCTTTAGATCCAAATCCGTGGACCCCACGGATTTGCAAATCTCATATTTCATTTGGGATTTGATCATGGAAGACAAAATTGTAAGACAAATCAATGATAAATCCATGATAAAAATTAACCAAACAAACAGTGAACTCTTCCAAATTCATAATGCAACAAATCCATCATAAATCCAAAGGTTTTTAAAACTCAAAACCCTCATTTTCAAATCCAACAAGCATAGTAAAATACAGTGGGAGCAAGGTAGATCTACCGAATTGGTTTATTTGCGTTCCGGGATGGGATATGGTGACAACCCTAAGCGGTTGTCAATATGACAATCAAGAGTATTTTGGGTATGAAAAAAAATAAATTTATTAATTAATTATTTTATATTAATTACACATTGAGAATTAAAAATTCATATTAAATACATGGGGTTCTTAGAAAAAATTAGACCCTACAATTAATACACTTATATCTTTCGCTATCTCTCTCTTCTTTTTCCAGCAGCCTCTCCGCTTCGATCGCCAAATTTTCTCCGACCGGCAGACTTTTTTTCCGGTGAAATCCTTCGATCAGACCATTCCGGCCACCTGCAAAAAAGTATCACTCCGTCAATGCGCTAATGGTAGTAATTTTTGACTAGTGGTACGATACCACTACTCACTAGTAGCGCTACTAGTGGTAGTGGTTCGCTACTAGTGGTACTGGTAAGCTGTGTACCACTACCACTGAGAGCGTACCACTAGAAATTAACGCAAACAAAAAAATCAGATCTGAAATCAGGAAAATCATAGGATCTGGAAAAAAAAATTCGGGGATGTGGAAAGGGGGAGGCATGGAAGAGGCGGTGACCTCGCGACGAAGGTGGTGGTGGGAGAAGGAGGGCGCGACGACGGGAGGGCTGCGACAATGGTGAGAGGCGGAGGGCGCGACGGGTCGGCAAGAGGACTGCGGCGATGGTGGTGGCAGTCGACAGAGAGAGGGAAGAGATGGGAGGAAGAAGAAGAAGGTGTGATGGCATGAGAGAGAGAGAGGAAAGAGAGAAGGTAGGGTTTTGAGTAAATTCGGGAGCGTACCACTAGAAATTAACGCAAAAAAAAAAACCAGATCTGAAATGGGGAAAATCATAGATCTGGAAAAAAAATCGGGGTTGGTAGCTGGGTGGGATTGGGAATGGGAACTGGTTTGTGATTTCAGTTTCAGATTAGCGGGTTACCTGCGGCCTGCGGGTACCCATTGTTGACATATACAATCCCAAGTCCTGCCCCACAATAAATAAAACGGGTATTTGGGTATCCGTAATCCTCAAAAAAGGGACGGGCATGGGTATACCCAAATACTCATTTCCCGTTGATATGATCTCAAAAACCCTCTTCCATCATTCTTGGTTGATTTCTAAAGAAGCTAGTCCTACACACTTGAAGAACATGGAATTTGGGCCAAGTCATGAGACTGTTTCGGGTAGGGCTGTTAATCGGTGCGGTTTCGGTTTAACCGAACCGCACCGTCGGTTAGCCGAGACCGAAACTCGCTCGCTTTCCCCAACCGAAGCCGACACCGACGCCGTCCTCGGTTAACCGGCAACCGAAACCGTCGGTCTCGGTTTGAGAGGACGGTTAGCCGAAACCGCCAGAGGAAGCCGGTTTTCGGTTTCGGTCAGAAACCGACCAATGAAACCGATCTCCTGCACACAGCAGACACACCCTGGTAGGGAAGTCAATCCAACCTGTAACCATGGGTACCCTACCCGACCGTAACCGGTCAACGAGGGTAATTACCCGCTTTGACGGGTTAAGGGGCGGGTACGGATAATACCCGGTTTCAAAATAAAGGGTAGGGTACGGGTACGGTAATCGATAATACCCGCCCCGTTATACCCGCCCCGCTAACCAAAGGGTCAATTCCCCTTGAGAAATTTAGTTTAGTTTGAGAAATTGAGTGTAGCTACCATTATTGATGACGTAGATGTAGACGATTATTATGTTTGTGTGGATTATAGAAGCAAGAACAATTAATATGTGTTTGTTGTTTTTATTTGTGTGGATTGTTGAAGCTAGAACAGTTACAAGTATTGAGAATTTTTAATGGACAATAGTATGTATGTGCATATATGTGTATAAGTTCATAGTTTAGGATTCGTACCCATGGTTACCCGAATACCCGTGGTTACCCGGTGGGTAGGGTATGGTTTTATAATTTTCATACCCGATGGTTATTTGGTCGGATATTTTAGAAGGCTCTACCCGGCGGGTTAGGAGTTGGTATAGGGTAAACCCGCACCCGACCCTACCCATTGCCATCCCTACACCCTGGCCCCTGCTGGCTGCTGCATTTTTTCTGCACACACACCCTCCTGTCTATAATCTCAACAAAATCATACAACATATTCAACAGACAAACCCGTTTTACTTTGCCTTCATATACATGCATATATAATATAAATTTCATAAATATAAGTACATAAACGAATATGAGCTCTGCTCATTTGACTATGACCATCTCTACACCATATATATTATACGAATGAAGCCTGTATATATATATGAATAACCATTGATTGCGGCAAAAGATAATGATGCCTGAAGGGGTAGTAGAAGGTAAGATAAATCTCCAATCACCACCGCCGGTGGGGATACAGAGAAACTTAATGAATGAATTTGCATCTAGTGGCTTGCATCTGATTTCGACTTTGTTCCGTTCTTGGGGCTGTTGGAGACTTACATTGGTGATGGTGAATCGGTGATTGAACAGGGCAGAAGACGGCGGGAGAACAGGGCAGACGACGGCGGGATTCCGGGGCAGAAGACGGCAGCGTCGGCAGCGTCGGCGACGACGACTTCTGTTGGGCGACTTCTGTTGGGCGGGAGAACAGGGCAGACGATGCAAAGGTTGGGAGCGGGAGGAGTGAGGACGGCGCTGCCGCTGCGACGGCCGACGACCGACGAGCTCGACGGGGACGACCGGACGAGGCGACTGGCGGGCGGCGGTGAGGGTAGGGACTAGGGTCGCCGGTCGGATTACTGGGGAACGAAATGGGGAGGACGAGCGGCGGGTGAGGAGAGTGGAGACTGGGGAACGAATTTTAGGTCAGGGAGGAGAGGCCTTCCCCGATTTCGCCATTAGGTCAGGGAGGAGAGGTGGCCAAACGACGCTGTATTGAGGACAGGTAAGTGTGGTCGGTTTTTTGCGGTTACTTTGCACGGTTTCGGTTTTAACCGCTAACCGCTCGAATTGCCCAACGGCTGATGTTAGCCAACCGCAACCGACAACCGCAAGCAACCGACGGTTTTCGGTTGGTCAGAAAACCGACGGTTTCGGTTCGGTTTCGGTGGTAACCGACAAACCGGAGACCGATTAACAACCCTAGTTTCGGGTAGCCTTCTTTAGGAGCATGGTTTGGGCGATTGGCATGATAGAAATGGTGATGGAAAGGTATGGGTTGAACCTTGCATGTTGATAAACAAGTTGGAGTGTCTGGGAAGTCGAGATAAGGCTGGGAAGTGGTGTTTTCAAGCTTGACAAAATCCTATGGCAGCACAGGCAAACTGCCAGTATTTGTCCAAGGCATGGAGCTGTTGCAGGAAGCTCACTTTGAAGCTCGGGAGATGACAAATGGTTGGGAACCAGGATCCAACGTTTAGCTCACACGAAAGCTGGCATTTTCTAGTACAGAAACAAGGTATTGGGTGATCCAATTGGAGTCGGGAGGATGGAGAATGAGGGTCTCAAAGTTGGCATCAACATCAGTTTATTACTTGCGCTTTAATTCCGTTTATCCCAAACACCCAAGAACATTCATTTTTTGTTCGAGTTTCGTTTTAATCAATCCAATCTTGGATTAATTGTTTTGTTGCGTACTTTGCTAAAAATCCAACCCTCGAGGGTTGCATTAGTGATGGGATGGAAGTGATGAAGGACAAGGCGCGTCTGACGCTGAAGATGCTTTGTTTTGAGGAAAGCAAAGAAGACAAGGATGAGGATCTGTCAGTGGAGGAAGGCAACCATGAGTGGCCCCAATTAGATAAATGAAAGTAATGTTTTGGAGTTGTCGTGTAATTGGACCGACTTCGACAAGTTTGACATATTTTAGCTTTCAATGATCAGTTTTGGCTGATGAATTGTCTTTCACAAACAATGTCTTGCAGAAATGTCATAATTAGTCAAATGAGTCGTTTAAGGTTTAGTAAGTGTAATTTTTTTAGTTGTACTCGCGAAATGGCGGGTTTAGAGGGCATTATCTCATTGCACCTGTTGCACCCGTCTCTGGGAACGTCGCATCCGCTTCGGACTCACCATTGATCTTACTTGGAGGGTTAAAGAATTTAAATCATATTAGTTCTAATTTAATTCCACTATCATTAATATACAATTTGAAGTAAAAGTTAATTAGTTAGTTGTACTCGAAGGTTCATTATTACCCGTTATACATATAAAATTTCACGTATTTCATACGATAATTATGGTAGTTTTAATTAATATGTTTTTATCACATTCTTGTTAATCAAATTTAACTAGATCGTTATGAAGATAAAACATAAGAATTTTAGTCACTAAAATTTTTTTGACGTATCATGAAAGAAACGGAATTAACCCAATTTAGGGATTTTCTCAGCATTCAAAAAACGGTATTACGAAATTAATTAAGCTAATATTACTACTTGACTACTAATTGGCACATAGCCTAACTTGCTAACTTTCTGCTTACCTACTTCCATAAATTTGGAGAACATTGGTTCGAAACCCTAGAATTGCCTTTTTTATAATTATGACGGTGAGTATATAATCGTCTCTAAGACTCAAATCATCCCCTAACCGTAAAGTCAAAAGCGAATGACACCATTAAACAGCGAACGTGGTACCTCCATGCCAAGATCTCTCGCCTGTAAGGATTCCAAGTCACATCGTCAGCTGAAATCTCATCCATCTATTGATAGTTGATACCATATCAAGCGTTGTCGAGCATCATCCCTACTTGACAAATGATGACACACTCACGATGAAGTACGAACAACATCCTTCATAAAAACGTTGATCGCATGAGGAATGCCATCGTGACTCTTATCCACAAAAAGTGTGGATCCAAGCAACACAAATAGGTAACACTGTACCTCAATCTCCTCGGTCTAAGGCTCTTGATCTCACACCGAGCACTTCATCCCCATTGCATACCAGTGTCAGCAAACCCTAAACCCTAAACCCTGAACCCTAAACCCTAAACCCTAAACCCTAAACCCTAAAACCCTAAACCCTAAACCCTAACCCCATAAACCCTAAACCCTAAACCCTAAACCCTAAACCCTAAAACCCTAAACCCTAAACCCTAAACCCTAAACCCTAAACCCTAAACCCTAAACCCTAAACCCTTAAACCCTAAACCCTAAACCCTAAACCCTAAACCCCTAAACCCTAAACCCTAAACCCTAAACCCTAAACCCTAAAACCCTAAACCCTAAACCCTGAACCCCTAAACCCTGAACCCCTAAACCCTCGCGAGAAGTGTAAAATATCGCGAGTAGCTGAAGGTATCGCGAGTAAATGATTATATAACGAGAAGATGATAATCTCGCGAGTAGATTATTATATCGCGACAAGATATTAATCTCGCGAGAAGATGATGATATCGCGAGAAAATGATGATCTACCGAGAAGATTATGATCTCGGGAGAAGATGATGATCTCGGGAGAAAATAATGATCTCGCGATAAAACCATGATCTCGCGAGTATGATGGTAGAGTTGGAATTTGCAAGAAAAAAGGTCTCTAAAGAAATTTCATTTTTTCACCAAATAGGCTTGTGGGCTAACGAAAAGTTCGGTTAAAAGTGCAATTTCTCATTGCACCGATGGCCAATGAGGGGAAGGGAGGTTGCGTTGGAATCGTGTGACCGAGAGGAACGCCATAGAGTTGGAATTTGCAAGAAAAAAGGTCTCTAAAGAAATTTCATTTTCCCACCAAATAGGCTTGTGGGCTCACGAAAAGTTCGGTTAAAAGTGTAATTTCTCATTGCACCGATGGCCAATGAGGGGAAGGGAGGTTGCGTTGGAATCGTGTGACCGAGAGGATCGCCATAGAGTTGGAATTGGCAAGAAAAAAGGTCTCTAAAGAAATTTCATTTTTTCACCAAATAGGCTTGTGGGCTAACGAAAAGTTCGGTTAAAAGTGCAATTTCTCATTGCACCGATGGCCAATGAGGGGAAGGGAGGTTGCGTTGGAATCGTGAGACCGATAGGAACGCCATAGAGTTGGAATTTGCAAGAAAAAAGGTCTCTAAAGAAATTTCATTTTTTCACCAAATAGGCTTGTGGGCTAACGAAAAGTTCGGTTAAAAGTGCAATTTCTCATTGCACCGATGGCCAATGAGGGGAAGGGAGGTTGCGTTGGAATCGTGTGACCGAGAGGAACGCCATAGAGTTGGAATTTGCAAGAAAAAAGGTCTCTAAAGAAATTTCATTTTTCCACCAAATAGGCTTGTGGGCTCACGAAAAGTTCGGTTAAAAGTGTAATTTCTCATTGCACCGATGGCCAATGAGGGGAAGGGAGGTTGCGTTGGAATCGTGTGACCGAGAGGATCGCCATAGAGTTGGAATTGGCAAGAAAAAAGGTCTCTAAAGAAATTTCATTTTTTCACCAAATAGGCTTGTGGGCTAACGAAAAGTTCGGTTAAAAGTGCAATTTCTCATTGCACCGATGGCCAATGAGGGGAAGGGAGGTTGCGTTGGAATCGTGTGACCGAGAGGAATGCCATAGAGTTGGAATTTGCAAGAAAAAAGGTCTCTAAAGAAATTTCATTTTTTCACCAAATAGGCTTGTGGGCTAACGAAAAGTTCGGTTTAAAGTGCAATTTCTCATTGCACCGATGGCCAATGAGGGGAAGGGAGGTTGCGTTGGAATCGTGTGACCGAGAGGAACGCCATGGAGTAGGAATTTTCAAGAAAAAAGGTCTCTAAAGAAATTTCTTTTTTTTCACCAAATAGGCTTGTGGGCTCACGAAAAGTTCGGTTAAAAGTGTAATTTCTCATTGCACCGATGGCCAATGAGGGGAAGGGAGGTTGCGTTGGAATCGTGTGACCGAGAGGAACGCCATAGAGTTGGAATTGGCAAGAAAAAAGGTCTCTAAAGAAATTTCATTTTTTCACCAAATAGGCTTGTGGGCTAACGAAAAGTTCGGTTAAAAGTGGAATTTCTCATTGCACCGATGGCCAATGAGGGGAAGGGAGGTTGCGTTGGAATCGTGTGACCGAGAGGAACGCCATAGACTTGGAATTTGCAAGAAAAAAGGTCTCTAAACAAATTTCATTTTTTCACCAAATAGGCTTGTGGGCTAACGAAAAGTTCGGTTTAAAGTGCAATTTCTCATTGCACCCAAAGCAGTCAAAATCGGGATTTTACGTAAAATCGAAAATGGGAGTAAAATCGGAATCGTAAAATCGAATCGTAAAATCGTAGGATTTTAATGTTCATTTAAAAATCAAGACGGAATAATATTAGTAAGGAAAATCATGAATAACACAAAAGCACATAACATTTACAATGATAATTTTTCAAGGTTAATGTTCCAATTTATCAAGATTAATGTTAAGAGGTAGTGAATCGATGAGATTAATACGTTGATGTGAATTGATTATAGTCCATGGTGGTTAGTGTGAGAGAACTAGATGATGTTGGTGGAGGAGAAGAAAAAGAGGCGTAATTTTGCAAATTCTAGGGAAAATAAGTAAAATTGACTCAAAGATTTGAATCGTAAAATCATAAGATTTTAAAGATTTTAAGGATTTAAATCGTGAATAGTGTAGGATTTTAAGGTCCATAGATTTTATAGTGAAATCAGAATCGGAATAGGTAAGTAAGATCGTAAAAGCGTAGGATTTTAGGATTTAAATAGGGATTTTAACTACTCTGATTGCACCGATGGCCAATGAGGGGAAGGGAGGTTGCGTTGGAATCGTGTGACCGAGAGGAACGCCATAGAGTTGGAATTTGCAAGAAAAAAGGTCTCTAAAGAAATTTCATTTTTTCACCAAATAGGCTTGTGGGCTAACGAAAAGTTCGGTTAAAAGTGCAATTTCTCATTGCACCGATGGCCAATGAGGGGAAGGGAGGTTGCGTTGGAATCGTGTGACCGAGAGGAACGCCATAGAGTTGGAATTTGCAAAAAAAAGGTCTCTAAAGAAATTTCATTTTTCCACCAAATAGGCTTGTGGGCTCACGAAAAGTTCGGTTAAAAGTGTAATTTCTCATTGCACCGATGGCCAATGAGGGGAAGGGAGGTTGCGTTGGAATCGTGTGACCGAGAGGATCGCCATAGAGTTGGAATTTGCAAGAAAAAAGGTCTCTAAAGAAATTTCATTTTTTCACCAAATAGGCTTGTGGGCTAACGAAAAGTTCGGTTAAAAGTGCAATTTCTCATTGCACCGATGGCCAATGAGGGGAAGGGAGGTTGCGTTGGAATCGTGTGACCGAGAGGAACGCCATAGAGTTGAATTTGCAAGAAAAAAGGTCTCTAAAGAAATTTCATTTTTTCACCAAATAGGTTTGTGGGCTAACGAAAAGTTCGGTTTAAAGTGCAATTTCTCATTGCACCGATGGCCAATGAGGGGAAGGGAGGTTGCGTTGGAATCGTGTGACCGAGAGGAACACCATGGAGTAGAAATTTTCAAGAAAAAATGTCTCGAAAGAAATTTCATTTTTAAACCAAATATGCTTGTGGGCTCACGAAAAGTTCGGTTAAAAGTTCAATTTCTCACAGCACCGATGGCCAATGAGGGGAAGGGAGGTTGCGTTGGAATCGTGTGACCGAGAGGAACCTCATAGAGTTGGAATTTGCAAGAAAAAAGGTCTCTAAAGAAATTTCATTTTTTTCACCAAATAGGCTTGTGGGCTAACGAAAAGTTCGGTTTAAAGTGCAATTTCTCATTGCACCGATGGCCAATGAGGGGAAGGGAGGTTGCGTTGGAATCGTGTGACCGAGATGAATGCCATAGAGTTGGAATTTGCAAGGAAAAAGGTCTCTAAAGAAATTTCATTTTTTCACCAAATAGGCTTGTGGGCTAACGAAAAGTTCGGTTTAAAGTGCAATTTCTCATTGCACCGATGGCCAATGAGGGGAAGGGAGGTTGCGTTGGAATCGTGTGACCGAGAGGAACGCCATGGAGTAGGAATTTTCAAGAAAAAAGGTCTCTAAAGAAATTTCACTTTTTTCACCAAATAGGCTTGTGGGCTCACGAAAAGTTCGGTTAAAAGTGTAATTTCTCATTGCACCGATGGCCAATGAGGGGAAGGGAGGTTGCGTTGGAATCGTGTGACCGAGAGGAACGCCATAGAGTTGGAATTGGCAAGAAAAAAGGTCTCTAAAGAAATTTCATTTTTACACCAAATAGGCTTGTGGGCTAACGAAAAGTTCGGTTAAAAGTGCAATTTCTCATTGCACCGATGGCCAATGAGGGGAAGGGAGGTTGCGTTGGAATCGTGTGACCGAGAGGAACACCATAGACTTGGAATTTGCAAGAAAAAAGGTCTCTAAAGAAATTTCATTTTTTCACCAAATAGGCTTGTGGGCTAACGAAAAGTTCGGTTTAAAGTGCAATTTCTCATTGCACCGATGGCCAATGAGGGGAAGGGAGGTTGCGTTGGAATCGTGTGACCGAGAGGAACGCCATAGAGTTGGAATTTGCAAGAAAAAAGGTCTCTAAAGAAATTTCATTTTTTCACCAAATAGGCTTGTGGGCTAACGAAAAGTTCGGTTAAAAGTGCAATTTCTCATTGCACCGATGGCCAATGAGGGGAAGGGAGGTTGCGTTGGAATCGTGTGACCGAGAGGAACGCCATAGACTTGGAATTTGCAAGAAAAAAGGTCTCTAAAGAAATTTCATTTTTCCACCAAATAGGCTTGTGAGCTCACGAAAAGTTCGGTTAAAAGTGTAATTTCTCATTGCACCGATGGCCAATGAGGGGAAGGGAGGTTGCGTTGGAATCGTGTGACCGAGAGGATCGCCATAGAGTTGGAATTGGCAAGAAAAAAGGTCTCTAAAGAAATTTCATTTTTTCACCAAATAGGCTTGTGGGCTAACGAAAAGTTCGGTTAAAAGTGCAATTTCTCATTGCACCGATGGCCAATGAGGGGAAGGGAGGTTGCGTTGGAATCGTGTGACCGAGAGGAACGCCATAGAGTTGGAATTTGCAAGAAAAAAGGTCTCTAAAGAAATTTCATTTTTTCACCAAATAGGTTTGTGGGCTAACGAAAAGTTCGGTTTAAAGTGCAATTTCTCATTGCACCGATGGCCAATGAGGGGAAGGGAGGTTGCGTTGGAATCGTGTGACCGAGAGGAACACCATGGAGTAGAAATTTTCAAGAAAAAATGTCTCGAAAGAAATTTCATTTTTAAACCAAATAGGCTTGTGGGCTCACGAAAAGTTCGGTTAAAAGTTCAATTTCTCACAGCACCGATGGCCAATGAGGGGAAGGGAGGTTGCGTTGGAATCGTGTGACCGAGAGGAACCTCATAGAGTTGGAATGTGCAAGAAAAAAGGTCTCTAAAGAAATTTCATTTTTTTCAACAAATAGGCTTGTGGGCTAACGAAAAGTTCGGTTTAAAGTGCAATTTCTCATTGCACCGATGGCCAATGAGGGGAAGGGAGGTTGCGTTGGAATCGTGTGACCAAGAGGAATGCCATAGAGTTGGAATTTGCAAGAAAAAAGGTCTCTAAAGAAATTTCATTTTTTCACCAAATAGGCTTGTGGGCTAACGAAAAGTTCGGTTTAAAGTGCAATTTCTCATTGCACCGATGGCCAATGAGGGGAAGGGAGGTTGCGTTGGAATCGTGTGACCGAGAGGAACGCCATGGAGTAGGAATTTTCAAGAAAAAAGGTCTCTAAAGAAATTTCACTTTTTTCACCAAATAAGCTTGTGGGCTCACGAAAAGTTCGGTTAAAAGTGTAATTTCTCATTGCACCGATGGCCAATGAGGGGAAGGGAGGTTGCGTTGGAATCGTGTGACCGAGAGGAACGCCATAGAGTTGGAATTGGCAAGAAAAAAGGTCTCTACAGAAATTTCATTTTTTCACCAAATAGGCTTGTGGGCTAACGAAAAGTTCGGTTAAAAGTGCAATTTCTCATTGCACCGATGGCCAATGAGGGGAAGGGAGGTTGCGTTGGAATCGTGTGACCGAGAGGAACGCCATAGACTTGGAATTTGCAAGAAAAAAGGTCTCTAAAGAAATTTCATTTTTTCACCAAATAGGCTTGTGGGCTAACGAAAAGTTCGGTTTAAAGTGCAATTTCTCATTGCACCGATGGCCAATGAGGGGAAGGGAGGTTGCGTTGGAATCGTGTGACCGAGAGGAACGCCATAGAGTTGGAATTTGCAAGAAAAAAGGTCTCTAAAGAAATTTCATTTTTTCACCAAATAGGCTTGTGGGCTAACGAAAAGTTCGGTTAAAAGTGCAATTTCTCATTGCACCGATGGCCAATGAGGGGAAGGGAGGTTGCGTTGGAATCGTGTGACCGAGAGGAACGCCATAGAGTTGGAATTTGCAAGAAAAAAGGTCTCTAAAGAAATTTCATTTTTCCACCAAATAGGCTTGTGGGATCACGAAAAGTTCGGTTAAAAGTGTAATTTCTCGTTGCACCGATGGCCAATGAGGGGAAGAGGGTTGCGTTGGAATCGTGTGACCGAGAGGAACGCCATAGAGTTGGAATTTGCAAGAAAAAAGGTCTCTAAAGAAATTTCATTTTCCACCAAATAGGCTTGTGGGCTCACGAAAAGTTCGGTTAAAAGTGTAATTTCTCATTGCACCGATGGCCAATGAGGGGAAGGGAGGTTGCGTTGGAATCGTGTGACCGAGAGGAACGCCATAGAGTTGGAATTGGCAAGAAAAAAGGTCTCTAAAGAAATTTCATTTTTTCACCAAATAGGCTTGTGGGCTAACGAAAAGTTCGGTTAAAAGTGCAATTTCTCATTGCACCGATGGCCAATGAGGGGAAGGGAGGTTGCGTTGGAATCGTGTGACCGAGAGGAACGCCATAGACTTGGAATTTGCAAGAAAATAGGTCTCTACAGAAATTTCATTTTTTCACCAAATAGGCTTGTGGGCTAACGAAAAGTTCGGTTTAAAGTGCAATTTCTCATTGCACCGATGGCCAATGAGGGGAAGGGAGGTTGCGTTGGAATCGTGTGACCGAGAGGAACGCCATAGAGTTGGAATTTGCAAGAAAAAAGGTCTCTAAAGAAATTTCATTTTTTCACCAAATAGGCTTGTGGGCTAACGAAAAGTTCGGTTAAAAGTGCAATTTCTCATTGCACCGATGGCCAATGAGGGGAAGGGAGGTTGCGTTGGAATCGTGTGACCGAGAGGAACGCCATAGAGTTGGAATTTGCAAGAAAAAAGGTCTCTAAAGAAATTTCATTTTTTCACCAAATAGGTTTGTGGGCTAACGAAAAGTTCGGTTTAAAGTGCAATTTCTCATTGCACCGATGGCCAATGAGGGGAAGGGAGGTTGCGTTGGAATCGTGTGACCGAGAGGAACACCATGGAGTAGAAATTTTCAAGAAAAAATGTCTCGAAAGAAATTTCATTTTTAAACCAAATAGGCTTGTGGGCTCACGAAAAGTTCGGTTAAAAGTTCAATTTCTCACAGCACCGATGGCCAATGAGGGGAAGGGAGGTTGCGTTGGAATCGTGTGACCGAGAGGAACGCCATAGAGTTGGAATTTGCAAGAAAAAAGGTCTCTACAGAAATTTCATTTTTTCACCAAATAGGCTTGTGGGCTAACGAAAAGTTCGGTTAAAAGTGCAATTTCTCATTGCACCGATGGCCAATGAGGGGAAGGGAGGTTGCGTTGGAATCGTGTGACCGAGAGGAACGCCATAGACTTGGAATTTGCAAGAAAAAAGGTCTCTAAAGAAATTTCATTTTTTCACCAAATAGGCTTGTGGGCTAACGAAAAGTTCGGTTTAAAGTGCAATTTCTCATTGCACCGATGGCCAATGAGGGGAAGGGAGGTTGCGTTGGAATCGTGTGACCGAGAGGAACGCCATAGAGTTGGAATTTGCAAGAAAAAAGGTCTCTAAAGAAATTTCATTTTTTCACCAAATAGGCTTGTGGGCTAACGAAAAGTTCGGTTAAAAGTGCAATTTCTCATTGCACCGATGGCCAATGAGGGGAAGGGAGGTTGCGTTGGAATCGTGTGACCGAGAGGAACGCCATAGAGTTGAAATTTGCAAGAAAAAAGGTCTCTAAAGAAATTTCATTTTTCCACCAAATAGGCTTGTGGGATCACGAAAAGTTCGGTTAAAAGTGTAATTTCTCGTTGCACCGATGGCCAATGAGGGGAAGAGGGTTGCTTGGAATCGTGTGACCGAGAGGAACGCCATAGAGTTGGAATTTGCAAGAAAAAAGGTCTCTAAAGAAATTTCATTTTTCCACCAAATAGGCTTGTGGGCTCACGAAAAGTTCGGTTAAAAGTGTAATTTCTCATTGCACCGATGGCCAATGAGGGGAAGGGAGGTTGCGTTGGAATCGTGTGACCGAGAGGAACGCCATAGAGTTGGAATTGGCAAGAAAAAAGGTCTCTAAAGAAATTTCATTTTTTCACCAAATAGGCTTGTGGGCTAACGAAAAGTTCGGTTAAAAGTGCAATTTCTCATTGCACCGATGGCCAATGAGGGGAAGGGAGGTTGCGTTGGAATCGTGTGACCGAGAGGAACGCCATAGACTTGGAATTTGCAAGAAAATAGGTCTCTACAGAAATTTCATTTTTTCACCAAATAGGCTTGTGGGCTAACGAAAAGTTCGGTTTAAAGTGCAATTTCTCATTGCACCGATGGCCAATGAGGGGAAGGGAGGTTGCGTTGGAATCGTGTGACCGAGAGGAACGCCATAGAGTTGGAATTTGCAAGAAAAAAGGTCTCTAAAGAAATTTCATTTTTTCACCAAATAGGCTTGTGGGCTAACGAAAAGTTCGGTTAAAAGTGCAATTTCTCATTGCACCGATGGCCAATGAGGGGAAGGGAGGTTGCGTTGGAATCGTGTGACCGAGAGGAACGCCATAGAGTTGGAATTCGCAAGAAAAAAGGTCTCTAAAGAAATTTCATTTTTCCACCAAATAGGCTTGTGAGCTCACGAAAAGTTCGGTTAAAAGTGTAATTTCTCATTGCACCGATGGCCAATGAGGGGAAGGGAGGTTGCGTTGGAATCGTGTGACCGAGAGGATCGCCATAGAGTTGGAATTGGCAAGAAAAAAGGTCTCTAAAGAAATTTCATTTTTTCACCAAATAGGCTTGTGGGCTAACGAAAAGTTCGGTTAAAAGTGCAATTTCTCATTGCACCGATGGCCAATGAGGGGAAGGGAGGTTGCGTTGGAATCGTGTGACCGAGAGGAAAGCCATAGAGTTGAATTTGCAAGAAAAAAGGTCTCTAAAGAAATTTCATTTTTTCACCAAATAGGTTTGTGGGCTAACGAAAAGTTCGGTTTAAAGTGCAATTTCTCATTGCACCGATGGCCAATGAGGGGAAGGGAGGTTGCGTTGGAATCGTGTGACCGAGAGGAACACCATGGAGTAGAAATTTTCAAGAAAAAATGTCTCGAAAGAAATTTCATTTTTAAACCAAATAGGCTTGTGGGCTCACGAAAATTTCGGTTAAAAGTTCAATTTCTCACAGCACCGACGGCCAATGAGGGGAAGGGAGGTTGCGTTGGAATCGTGTGACCGAGAGGAACCTCATAGAGTTGGAATTTGCAAGAAAAAAGGTCTCTAAAGAAATTTCATTTTTTTCACCAAATAGGCTTGTGGGCTAACGAAAAGTTCGGTTTAAAGTGCAATTTCTCATTGCACCGATGGCCAATGAGGGGAAGGGAGGTTGCGTTGGAATCGTGTGACCAAGAGGAATGCCATAGAGTTGGAATTTGCAAGAAAAAAGGTCTCTAAAGAAATTTCATTTTTTCACCAAATAGGCTTGTGGGCTAACGAAAAGTTCGGTTTAAAGTGCAATTTCTCATTGCACCGTTGGCCAATGAGGGGAAGGGAGGTTGCGTTGGAATCGTGTGACCGAGAGGAACGCCATGGAGTAGGAATTTTCTAGAAAAAAGGTCTCTAAAGAAATTTCACTTTTTTCACCAAATAGGCTTGTGGGCTAACGAAAAGTTCGGTTAAAAGTGCAATTTCTCATTGCACCGATGGCCAATGAGGGGAAGGGAGGTTGCGTTGGAATCGTGTGACCGAGAGGAACGCCATAGAGTTGGAATTTGCAAGAAAAAAGGTCTCTAAAGAAATTTCATTTTTCCACCAAATAGGCTTGTGGGATCACGAAAAGTTCGGTTAAAAGTGTAATTTCTCGTTGCACCGATGGCCAATGAGGGGAAGAGGGTTGCGTTGGAATCGTGTGACCGAGAGGAACGCCATAGAGTTGGAATTTGCAAGAAAAAAGGTCTCTAAAGAAATTTCATTTTTCCACCAAATAGGCTTGTGGGCTCACGAAAAGTTCGGTTAAAAGTGTAATTTCTCATTGCACCGATGGCCAATGAGGGGAAGGGAGGTTGCGTTGGAATCGTGTGACCGAGAGGAACGCCATAGAGTTGGAATTGGCAAGAAAAAAGGTCTCTAAAGAAATTTCATTTTTTCACCAAATAGGCTTGTGGGCTAACGAAAAGTTCGGTTAAAAGTGCAATTTCTCATTGCACCGATGGCCAATGAGGGGAAGGGAGGTTGCGTTGGAATCGTGTGACCGAGAGGAACGCCATAGACTTGGAATTTGCAAGAAAATAGGTCTCTACAGAAATTTCATTTTTTCACCAAATAGGCTTGTGGGCTAACGAAAAGTTCGGTTTAAAGTGCAATTTCTCATTGCACCGATGGCCAATGAGGGGAAGGGAGGTTGCGTTGGAATCGTGTGACCGAGAGGAACGCCATAGAGTTGGAATTTGCAAGAAAAAAGGTCTCTAAAGAAATTTCATTTTTTCACCAAATAGGCTTGTGGGCTAACGAAAAGTTCGGTTAAAAGTGCAATTTCTCATTGCACCGATGGCCAATGAGGGGAAGGGAGGTTGCGTTGGAATCGTGTGACCGAGAGGAACGCCATAGAGTTGGAATTCGCAAGAAAAAAGGTCTCTAAAGAAATTTCATTTTTCCACCAAATAGGCTTGTGAGCTCACGAAAAGTTCGGTTAAAAGTGTAATTTCTCATTGCACCGATGGCCAATGAGGGGAAGGGAGGTTGCGTTGGAATCGTGTGACCGAGAGGATCGCCATAGAGTTGGAATTGGCAAGAAAAAAGGTCTCTAAAGAAATTTCATTTTTTCACCAAATAGGCTTGTGGGCTAACGAAAAGTTCGGTTAAAAGTGCAATTTCTCATTGCACCGATGGCCAATGAGGGGAAGGGAGGTTGCGTTGGAATCGTGTGACCGAGAGGAAAGCCATAGAGTTGAATTTGCAAGAAAAAAGGTCTCTAAAGAAATTTCATTTTTTCACCAAATAGGTTTGTGGGCTAACGAAAAGTTCGGTTTAAAGTGCAATTTCTCATTGCACCGATGGCCAATGAGGGGAAGGGAGGTTGCGTTGGAATCGTGTGACCGAGAGGAACACCATGGAGTAGAAATTTTCAAGAAAAAATGTCTCGAAAGAAATTTCATTTTTAAACCAAATAGGCTTGTGGGCTCACGAAAAGTTCGGTTAAAAGTTCAATTTCTCACAGCACCGACGGCCAATGAGGGGAAGGGAGGTTGCGTTGGAATCGTGTGACCGAGAGGAACCTCATAGAGTTGGAATTTGCAAGAAAAAAGGTCTCTAAAGAAATTTCATTTTTTTCACCAAATAGGCTTGTGGGCTAACGAAAAGTTCGGTTTAAAGTGCAATTTCTCATTGCACCGATGGCCAATGAGGGGAAGGGAGGTTGCGTTGGAATCGTGTGACCAAGAGGAATGCCATAGAGTTGGAATTTGCAAGAAAAAAGGTCTCTAAAGAAATTTCATTTTTTCACCAAATAGGCTTGTGGGCTAACGAAAAGTTCGGTTTAAAGTGCAATTTCTCATTGCACCGTTGGCCAATGAGGGGAAGGGAGGTTGCGTTGGAATCGTGTGACCGAGAGGAACGCCATGGAGTAGGAATTTTCTAGAAAAAAGGTCTCTAAAGAAATTTCACTTTTTTCACCAAATAGGCTTGTGGGCTAACGAAAAGTTCGGTTAAAAGTGCAATTTCTCATTGCACCGATGGCCAATGAGGGGAAGGGAGGTTGCGTTGGAATCGTGTGACCGAGAGGAACGCCATAGAGTTGGAATTTGCAAGAAAAAAGGTCTCTAAAGAAATTTCATTTTTCCACCAAATAGGCTTGTGGGATCACGAAAAGTTCGGTTAAAAGTGTAATTTCTCGTTGCACCGATGGCCAATGAGGGGAAGAGGGTTGCGTTGGAATCGTGTGACCGAGAGGAACGCCATAGAGTTGGAATTTGCAAGAAAAAAGGTCTCTAAAGAAATTTCATTTTTCCACCAAATAGGCTTGTGGGCTCACGAAAAGTTCGGTTAAAAGTGTAATTTCTCATTGCACCGATGGCCAATGAGGGGAAGGGAGGTTGCGTTGGAATCGTGTGACCGAGAGGAACGCCATAGAGTTGGAATTGGCAAGAAAAAAGGTCTCTAAAGAAATTTCATTTTTTCACCAAATAGGCTTGTGGGCTAACGAAAAGTTCGGTTAAAAGTGCAATTTCTCATTGCACCGATGGCCAATGAGGGGAAGGGAGGTTGCGTTGGAATCGTGTGACCGAGAGGAACGCCATAGACTTGGAATTTGCAAGAAAATAGGTCTCTACAGAAATTTCATTTTTTCACCAAATAGGCTTGTGGGCTAACGAAAAGTTCGGTTTAAAGTGCAATTTCTCATTGCACCGATGGCCAATGAGGGGAAGGGAGGTTGCGTTGGAATCGTGTGACCGAGAGGAACGCCATAGAGTTGGAATTTGCAAGAAAAAAGGTCTCTAAAGAAATTTCATTTTTTCACCAAATAGGCTTGTGGGCTAACGAAAAGTTCGGTTAAAAGTGCAATTTCTCATTGCACCGATGGCCAATGAGGGGAAGGGAGGTTGCGTTGGAATCGTGTGACCGAGAGGAACGCCATAGAGTTGGAATTCGCAAGAAAAAAGGTCTCTAAAGAAATTTCATTTTTCCACCAAATAGGCTTGTGAGCTCACGAAAAGTTCGGTTAAAAGTGTAATTTCTCATTGCACCGATGGCCAATGAGGGGAAGGGAGGTTGCGTTGGAATCGTGTGACTGAGAGGATCGCCATAGAGTTGGAATTGGCAAGAAAAAAGGTCTCTAAAGAAATTTCATTTTTTCACCAAATAGGCTTGTGGGCTAACGAAAAGTTCGGTTAAAAGTGCAATTTCTCATTGCACCGATGGCCAATGAGGGGAAGGGAGGTTGCGTTGGAATCGTGTGACCGAGAGGAAAGCCATAGAGTTGAATTTGCAAGAAAAAAGGTCTCTAAAGAAATTTCATTTTTTCACCAAATAGGTTTGTGGGCTAACGAAAAGTTCGGTTTAAAGTGCAATTTCTCATTGCACCGATGGCCAATGAGGGGAAGGGAGGTTGCGTTGGAATCGTGTGACCGAGAGGAACACCATGGAGTAGAAATTTTCAAGAAAAAATGTCTCGAAAGAAATTTCATTTTTAAACCAAATAGGCTTGTGGGCTCACGAAAAGTTCGGTTAAAAGTTCAATTTCTCACAGCACCGACGGCCAATGAGGGGAAGGGAGGTTGCGTTGGAATCGTGTGACCGAGAGGAACCTCATAGAGTTGGAATTTGCAAGAAAAAAGGTCTCTAAAGAAATTTCATTTTTTTCACCAAATAGGCTTGTGGGCTAACGAAAAGTTCGGTTTAAAGTGCAATTTCTCATTGCACCGATGGCCAATGAGGGGAAGGGAGGTTGCGTTGGAATCGTGTGACCAAGAGGAATGCCATAGAGTTGGAATTTGCAAGAAAAAAGGTCTCTAAAGAAATTTCATTTTTTCACCAAATAGGCTTGTGGGCTAACGAAAAGTTCGTTTAAAGTGCAATTTCTCATTGCACCGTTGGCCAATGAGTCTGGCGTATATGGTAAAACTATCATGGCAAATCCTTAACAATGACTCTGATCTGTGGGTTAAAGTCTTGCAGGGTAAGTATTTTCACCACAATGAGGGCAAGATTTGTTCTATGAAAAAGAGCAGCCACTCAAGCTTGTGGAAGGGAATAGTGAAAGCTATGCCCTACATAAAGAAGGCTACCTTGTGGAGCTTAAGAGATGGGGAAAACAAAAGGGTTCTAGACTCACCCTTAGATATCTTGTGATATGACACTAGAGGAGCATGCATTAAGAGCTCTGACGGAGAAGGAGATCGCATCATCAGTGCAAGCTGGGTGGATGATTCAGGTGAGTGGGACTGGACGAGAATGAGATCTTACCTTCCTAATGACGTCATTGATCTCATTGCAGGCGCTGAAGCACCAAAACCAGGGCTTGGTGAGGACAAGACAGTGTGGGGAATCGAGAGAGATGGAAGATTCAGACTCAAGTCTGCCTACCTCCTTGTGACTAGGGAGAACGAGGATCCACCGATACAAACATGGAAGGATCTCTGGAAATGGAGAGGCCCTAGTCGAATTAACACTTCTTATGGCTTGCCAGTCACAAACAGACTGCTTACCAACAAGGAACGGGAGAAGAGGAAGCTGACTGTTAATGGGAGCTGCAATTTCTGTAGGACAACTGATGAAACTACAGAACACATCCTCAGATCCTGCTCAAAGACAGCTGCCGTGTGGAGTTTTTTTTGGCAACAAGCTCGCAGTTAAAGACAAGAACCTGAATTTCCAGGAATGGCTGAATAGAAATATGATGGATCCTGAGAATGGAGTGGACTTCGGCATTATCTGATGGAGTCTATGGAAGCAGAGGAATGAGGAAGTGACGGATGGGAAGAGATTCTGTGAAGCTGGTCTTATTCATAAAATCATAGCGTGGATCAACATCAATAGTCAGGCTCTAATGAATGCCTAGAAGAGCTTGATGTCAATTGTCACCCAAAGCCACCAAATCAAGCCACGAGATTTCTTGGAAACCTCCTATAGAAGGATGGATTCAAGTAAAATCCGATGGATCTGTTCTTCAACCTTCTGGACGTGCAGCTGCAGGTGGTCTGCTGAGAGATCATCTCGGAAGGTGTATGGGGGGGCGTTTATTTGCAATCTTTGGAGGTGCACCATCACCGGGGCGGAACTGAAGGGTGCAGCAGAGGGCCTGGAACTAGCTTGGAAGTTTGGCTACATGAAAATTGAGCTTAATTTGGACTCTAGAACATCGTTGGACATCATAAAAAACAGAGATCGTACTGATCACTGTCACGGGCTTCTCGCGAAGCAGTTTAGTAGCTTACTTTTGAGGAAGTGGTCTGTTGAGATTAATCATGTTTATCGTGAATGTAATTTCGCAGCGAACTTCTTAGCTACTAAGGGTCATGGTTCTTCTTTTGGCACACATCCCTTCGATGTGAGCGACCCAAACCTTTGTTATTGGTTGTACCATGATTCTATGAGAATTTCCAGGAACCGTTTGATTAATGACATGATATAGGACGCGGTTTAGCGTCTGCCTTCTACCAAAAAAAAAAAGTTGAGCCTACATTTTGGAGGAGGACTAATAGGCACATCCTATCACTTTCTAATGTTTTTTTCAAGACACGAATACGCCCATTATAATCTTAGATAAGAAAATCGAGTGGGCTGTAGCTTCTTCCTAGATACACGTAGCTCGTTCGCTTATTTAGTATGTTACTTTGTTAGCCTTTCTTGTATGAAAACATGCGATAATATATAAATTGTCAATTTTTTATTGATAACAATAGTAGTTTAGTTAAAATTGTAATAAATGAAAGGATTATGTATCTCGTATTTAGATGTCAAAATTGTAATATTTTATGTGCATGTGAAATCTATAATATTAAAACAAAAAAAATACGATGCATATTATAGATATATATTACTATATATAAATTTCTTAGAGAAAAATAACATAATAAGCGTAAAGTGAAAAAATATCAGGTTAAAAAACTGTTGTAGAAGCATATAATAATAATTATCATGAAAAGTGTAGTTAATAATCCATACATACAGGCTTTCATAAAAATAAATTCACACATTCCTAAAAATCCTATAAATAAACGTCTACCTATTCCATTTTTTTAAATTCATCAATTATATGCAGTTGTTTCAGTTTAAAAATTGAAGGGTAACATTGATTAAAAAACGAATAGTCGGGACTGGAGAACCGTTTCTCAGAAAAACGCGGGGGACAGGGGGAATTAAAAAGGGCAAAACTGCCTGATTCCGAAAATAACAGGGAGAGCTTGGAGTCTGACGTTGACGAGGTCTTTTTTTCAAATCCCCTTTAATATATTTTAAGAGATAATACACAAAGGGTCGTTTTGAAGAATTAGAGTCTAAATCTCTAGATTCTAAACAATCCAAAGATTTGAACTCTCCGAATTGTTGAAAAAAGATTTGAAAATGTTCATTGTTTGATAACTGCGATTATTAACATACAATAAAAATAAATTATATTTGTTTATAAAATGGCATGTTTATCCTTAACCAAAATAATTAAATGGCTCAAAAAATATTGACAAAATTTATCAATAAGGATATTTAGTGGGATAAATTAAAAAAAGGAAGAGAAGAGTCAAAGACAGAAACTCTAAAATCAAGATGTAGTCTCTAATTAGAAGAGATTTGATATCTCTAGATTTTAGAGATTTAAAATCTCTAAATCTACAATCCACGATACAAAAGGTAGCAAAAAAACATAATATTTTGCTAAATCTATAGATTCAATAAATCCATCATCCAAATCTTGTTCTCCAAACGACCCCAAAGTATCATTCGATATAAGTGGGACAAAGATTAAAATAGATACATATATAATTCTACGCACTCAAATTTGGTTATAAAAAAAATTATGTTTTCTTGGGCAGTTTTGATTTTTGCAGTTTGTTTATGATCATGTGAAAGTTGTATCTTTATTTTCTTGGTAATACAAGTGACTTTAGATCAAAATTTTATTTATATTTTTCATTTTGAGCGTTGAAAAGTTTTGTATAAATTATATACATTTTTACTTGCCGAAAAAATTGAGGAAAGGACAATCATTTAAAAGATTATCAAAGTTAAATAATAATTATGTTTTAAGTTCTTTAAACTTTGTATGAGTTTTATCTGAAATTCAAACTATATGTTGAAAAGGAAAATATGAATTTTTTATTTATTTTGATATGACTCTCCAACAATCTATTGCAAAGAAATCAGATCCACTATAGTGTCATCCGAAATCTAATGGATTAATGATAATATTTTAGAGGGCGTTTGCTTGTAGGAAATCCTACAAGCAAACAACCCCTAAATGATTATAGAGAAATTCATATCTAATAGTCTAACTATCATCTTATAACCACCTCAACTAGGATGATTTGATTTTCCTATGTGGACAAGCTTTCAAAATATTTCTTATCACTCTTCAGCCTCCTATACCTCCCAAATGTCATGACAATGAATGTTCCAAAATCGAATATTGTTATTCTAACAACTTGGCTAAAAAAAAAAAAGAAAAAAAAAATACTCATCACAATTACTTCACAAAATCCATTCATTTTCTTCCTACTTCCCTCATATTTTCAATTCAACCAATGATAGACCGATAATCATACATGTTTTCACCCCTATTCTGAAGTCGTTTGTGATGAGGAATCTCGTATTTTAAGCCGATTTTACGCTAGGTTGTGTGTTTATGTCATATTTCAGGTCCTGGCGTTGGAATCGAGGCGAAGGAACGAGTTCTGGATCGAAAGGAGCGAAGATTGGACAAAGGATGCTGCTGGACCAAAATACCCGGTCAAAGGAAGAAATACCCGACCGGGTATATTCTGGCCTCGACCGGGTATTTCCTCCTTCGGGCACCCGTGAGAAGCAGAAGGGGGCCCGGGCGATGGCGATAAACCCCCGGTCGGGGATTTTGGTGGTAGACCGGGTATTTTTCCCTTAGTCAGACGGTGCGTTTCATAAAATACCCGGTCGAACCATAAAATACCCGACCGGGTATTTTGACCGGGTATCGCGACAGGCAGCTGATAAAACAGGAAGAATGCCAATTTTCAAAGGGTTCCGAGTTTTTGAGAGAGAAACCGATACCTAGAGAGAGAAAGCGACGAACCAGAGTTCTCAAGCGCCATAGATCGATCTTCAACACCATTGGAGCCCGTCTTGAGCTTGGAGAAGTGCGATTAAACGTCCAGAAGCAGGAATCCAACTTCACAGTATGATTTCCGTGTCTGAATCTGCTTTTGCTTCTTTCTCTATGGAGTAGTTTCCCCATTCATCTGGGTATGGAGAACCCTAGATTTGTATGCTAGGTCTGATTGTATGAACCCAAGTACAGTGTTTGTGAATTGATTATATTCGATTGAGGTTTGATTGATTGAATGACTTGAATCCTGATCAAATTCCTGTTGTTTCTGCTTTAACCTGGAATGAGAATATCTGCCTAGGTTGATAGAGTACCCTTAATCGAAGGTAGCGAATTGGTGACTTTAGTCGAGGAGCCAATTCGCTATTCTGTACCGAAGTCGATTCGGTAGTGGAGGTTTGGTTCATTAGGGCCTCAATCTGTTTATTCCGGTGGAGGTTAGTCGCCCGCTAGAGACTCAGATTGAGAGGGTCTGGAGACCTTTAGTCGAGACTTCAGGCTAATTGAGAACCTTTCGCAGTATAACTTTCATGAAAACTGAACTTGGTAAAATGCAATCCGACTTAACTGCAGTCTAGGGGGAAACCATATCCGGGTGACCTCTCTTGACTTGACAACAAACCGTTTACTTGCTTTCTGTTTTGTTTGCTTGAGTTTCACTAAAAGTTCACTGCTAAATAACAAGAATTCACCGAGTAGTCATCACATCTAGGACCCGGGTTGACATTAAAACCCGACCCGCTATACTACGCTTTAGGAATTGGTTATACTTGGCCATTTTCTAGGGTGACAGTAGGAGTGAGTCAAGTTTTTGGCGCCGTTGCCGGGGACGGCTAGGTTGTTGAAGAAAAGTGATTTCTGTTACTTTGGCATTTTCATTTTTGCATTGAGTTTTGTCTTTCCCACTTGTGCCTTCACGGGGTTTGCTTTGTTTGATTGTGTGCAGATAGTGCATGACCCGTAGCCAGTCGGGAAGTTTACTGCCGTTGAATCCTGAGATTGAGCGCACCTGCAAACAACTTCGGAAACAACAGCGAGCTAGACTGGCTACGGTGGAGCGCATAGACGGCCACTTGACCAGCGATTCTGAGGAAGAGTACGAGATGGAGGGCGAAGACATCCCACAACCGGGGAATGCTCGACAGGTTCCCCCGGTGAATCAGCATCCACCACCACCGCCGGGTCCCACCTTGGAGTACTACTACACTCCGCGGATTGCTGACATCCGCCCGGTCATCCTCTATCCGCCCCATCCCAGCAAATAACTTCGAGATCAAGCCAGGCTGGATTCAGCTCATCACATCCTCTATCCAGTTCCATGGCTTGAAGGATGAGGAAGCCCGGGCACACCTTTCCCGTTTTCTGCAGCTGACAAACGGTTTCAAGCTGAATGGTGTTCCGGATGATGCAATCCGCCTTCACCTCTTCCCCCATTCTCTGGCGGGGAATGCTAAGAGGTGGTTGGAGACCCAGCCCCCATTGTCCATCACCTCTTGGGACGATCTGGCTGACAAGTTCGTGCACCGGTATTATCCGGCATCGAAGACCACGGAGATCCAGCGGGAGATCACTCACTTCCGCCAAGAGCCAGATGAGTCACTTCGTGATGCATGGGAGCGGTACATGGGATACTTCTGGCAGTGTCCCCATCACGGTTTCAGCGATGCTTTCACAGTGGGGAACTTCTACAGTGCCATCACCCCAGACAGCCAGAGGGTGATCGAGTCTCTATGCCCAGGAGGGGATATCCTTACTAAGACTCCACCCGAGCTGAACCAGATGATCAGTACTTTGGCTGCCCGCGATCATTCCTGGGGGCAGAGCAGCAGAGGCAGGCACTCCCGGGACCGTGGTGTGCATGCTATGGAGGCCAGATCCGGGTTAGAGCAGCAGGTGGCTGAGTTGGTGCAGACCCTGAAGCAGCCTAACAGTCTCCTTCCGGGCCGAGGTGTAGCTGCGCCTCCGGTAGCTCAGTGCCAGTGGTGTGAGAGTCCAAACCATCTGGTGGAGGACTGTCAGGCTATGCGGGAGTCCTCTACTCCCCAAGAGCAGGTGGCCTTCATCGCCAATGCTCGGCGCTTCGACCCATACAGCAATACATATAATGAGGGATGGCGCCAGCATCCCAACTTCGCCTGGAGCAACAACACCAACAAACCACCTGATTTCCCAGCCCCAGCAGGTGGTTTTCAGCAGAGGCAGCCCTACCAGGATAGGCAAGGGCCACCACCACAGCAGCAGCCCTACCAGCCTAGGCAAGGGCAGCCATTCCAGCAGCCCCAGGGCCAGTTTGCTCAGCCTCCAGCAGCCGCAGCTCCCGATAATCAGATGGCTGATCTGAAGAACATTTTGGCGACATTCATGACCACCAGCCAGGCGAACTTCGCAAGGGTGGACCAGAGCATAGCTTCTTTGGAGGCAGGGCAGAGGAACCAGGGTGCTATTTTGCAAGATCTACAGCACCAAGTCGGTGTCCTAGCGCGCCAGCTTACTGCTCGGGCCCCGGGGACTCTACCTGCCACCACCATCCCCAATCCACGGGACCCGCACGAGACCGCACATGCCATTTTCACCCTGAGCGGCAGGCCTACATCAGCTGATCCTGCCCCGACCAGGCAGGAGGAACCATTACCTGCTTCAGCACTTCCAGCCGGTGATGCAGAAGTGCGGGTGGAGAAGGAAGCCCCTGCTCCCAAGCCACAACCAGTGGTGAAGGAGCACGTACCCCAGCTTCCCTTCCCCACTCGCCTTCACAAGGACAAGCTGGAGACTGAGTTTGCCAATTTTATGGCAATGTTGAAGCAGCTCAACATCAGCATACCATTTGTGGAGGCACTGTCGAAGATGCCCAAGTACGCTAAGTTCATGAAAGATCTCTGCACCAACAAGAAGAAACTTGGGGATCTCTCGACAGTGCTGCTGAGCGAGGAGTGTTCTGCTATCCTGCAGAACAAGCTGCCCGAGAAGCGTAAGGATCCAGGGAGTTTTACTATCCCTCTTACTATTGGCAGCATGCATGTAGGAAAGTCCTTGGCGGACCTAGGCGCTAGCATTAATGTCATGCCATACAAATTGTTCAAAAAGCTAGACCTAGGTGAACTTAGCCCTACTAGGATGAGCATTCAGCTAGCTGATCGTTCTGTGGTGCATCCTAGGGGCATCATAGAAGATTTGCTTGTTAATGTGGGTGCATTCACATATCCTGTTGATTTTGTTATTCTGGATATAAATGATGATGTGGATGTGCCTTTGATTCTAGGTAGACCATTTCTTGCCACCGCCAAGGCACTGATTGATGTGCATGATGGTAAACTGATCTTGCGTGCTGGAAATGAACAGGCTGTTTTTCCTGTGACTGAGTCTGATCATTGTGCTATGATTTCTGTATCGCCTGTGCATGCTATTTCTGACCAGATACACGAGCCTGTCGTGTATCCTTCTGCACCTCTCATTTTGCAGGACCCGCCTCTCATTCCTCCGCCGCCACTCCATCCAGCCTCGCCTTCGAACAAAAAGCTCAAGGAGGAGTGGCGGCCGAAGCCGCAAGTGGCTAAGCCTGCACGGAAGAAGAGTGGAGACCACTATGAGCTGGTCCCACCCCCCGCACCACGACCACCCTGGCCATCCGAGTACTCACTCGCCTGCATCTTGCCAGATGGCCAGGTCGAGCTGACTTCTGCTGGTGGTTGCAACCGTCGGGTGCACGGTCACCACCTGAAGCTGTACCTCAAGAGCGATGTGGATCCGCTCTTGGAGGCACCTGTTCCTGCACTTCCCTGAGTATCCACCATGGGCGTCCAGCTAAAAGACGGTAAAGAAGCGCTTGTGGGGAGGCAACCCCACCACGGTTTGACTTTCTTTCTTATGTTTCGAGTCGGATTGCGATTTGGTTTTGTTTTGGTTTGTTTCATTTGTTCTGGATGATGTCTTATTGGGCTGACCGTTGGACCTAACGTATGTGTTTGAGCTTTTTGGTCTCTTTTAGCTCTGCCTGTGTTCCCGACTGGTCCTCTCTCCAGTCCGTCCCATGCCGACTGGTCCATTTCCAGTCTTCTGCAGTCTGTGCACACCGGTAACATCGTTCCCCTTTCCTTCCCTCTTCTCCATTGAGGGCAATGTCGATCTTAAGTGTGGGGGGAATGTTTATCTTTTGACTGCATTAGCTCTGTTTGTGTGCTTGGAGCCTAGTCCACTGTCCAAATCTTACGATTTGAGGGCTCCAAGTACTGCTGTTTGATCATATTGGCACTGTGTTTTGATGGATGAATTGATTGGTTTTCGGATTAATGCATGACAACTTGTTTGCGACTAGGACAACCTATGATGAGGACTGAGATGTGCAGTAGAACGATGTAGGGGTTTAGTTTTTCAACTGTTTGCTTGGCAACTGTGACTTGATCTGACTTGATCTGATTACTTATCCTTGACAGTCGTTTATGCATCTAGTTTAGGGTATCAGAATGTGAGATAGAGCATATAGGTAGCCATGTGAGATTTGAGCCTGCTCGTTTCTTTCTTGTGCGATAGATCCCTCTTCCATGATGTGTAGCATTCACGTTGTCACTAGCTAAGATGATGGGGGCATAGGATTAGCCCACGCCCAAAACTGACTGTCCTGATGTGTCATATCCCCTAGTCAGCCCCTTTGAGCCGTGTGTTATCCTTTCTTTTGGTCTATAATGAAAAAATCACCCTTGTTGCATCTTTTAGAAGGTTCCACAGAGTGGTTTTATATATTCTCTGCTGTTTCTGCTAAAGTCTATGTGAGTGTTGGAGGTAGTGCTTAAAAATTGGGCAGGTGTTTGTAATTTATGCAGAAGTGGTGGTTCTCTTAAGAAATGAAAAGAAAAAAATGAAAGTAAAGAGAGCCACTACCAAAAATCTGAATAATGCCCAGTAAGCAGTGGTTCTTAGCAGTCTGGCTTGGAAATGCTGATGATTATGCCTCCTTCACTCTTGTGCTCTTAAGATGTTGAGTAATGCAGAATAGCAGAAAGGAAATACCGGGTTGTTTGACTGTGATTGTGTGTTTGGAAAATGTGGAACCTTTTTGCTATGAATACTTCCACCACCTAAAGGCCTTTTCCCCATGTCCAAGACCCTAGCCAGTCATTTGAACCTGTGTCTAAGACCTCCTGATTAGTTAGTGGTGACACCCCATATGTGAACTCTAGCATTTAGAGGCTGCCATCATGGTGAAGAGATGATAGGGATTGAGAGAAATAGCATGCGCATCTTTCGCATCAAAAAAATGTCCTGACCCCACTGGTCGAGAGTGAGCGATTCATTTCCATTTTCTATATGCTCTTGTACCCCGGTGAGGACCTAGATTGCTCGGTCTCTATTCTGATGTTTTGAGTTGGATGCATGAGTTGACTGTTTTGAGTAGGTAGTTGAATCAAGTCTAGGTTGGCTAGTGAACATACGAGAGACTCTTCCTTTACTCGATTTGCTGCATTCGAATGTCCTTTGTGGTGGTTGTCCAGGTTGTCATTGAGGTTGTGCATGTATTGATGTTTGAAAACCAGTGCGATTCACGTGTTTTGTGCCTTTATGACTTGTCCCCAGTGTTGGTTGATTGAAATATGTAAGCTTACCTAGTGTCTGACTTGGTTTGCTTGGGGACAAGCAAACGGTTAAGTGTGGGGGAGTTTGATAGACCGATA
This sequence comes from Linum tenue, assembly GCA_946122785.1. Lineage (NCBI taxonomy): Eukaryota > Viridiplantae > Streptophyta > Magnoliopsida > Malpighiales > Linaceae > Linum > Linum tenue. The sequence goes on along the minus strand of CAMGYJ010000006.1, from coordinate 1,429,252 downwards.
ATCATACATGTTTTCACCCCTATTCTGAAGTCGTTTGTGATGAGGAATCTCGTATTTTAAGCCGATTTTACGCTAGGTTGTGTGTTTATGTCATATTTCAGGTCCTGGCGTTGGAATCGAGGCGAAGGAACGAGTTCTGGATCGAAAGGAGCGAAGATTGGACAAAGGATGCTGCTGGACCAAAATACCCGGTCAAAGGAAGAAATACCCGACCGGGTATATTCTGGCCTCGACCGGGTATTTCCTCCTTCGGGCACCCGTGAGAAGCAGAAGGGGGCCCGGGCGATGGCGATAAATCCCCGGTCGGGGATTTTGGTGGTAGACCGGGTATTTTTCCCTTAGTCAGACAGTGCGTTTCATAAAATACCCGGTCGAACCATAAAATACCCGACCGGGTATTTTGACCGGGTATCGCGACAGGCAGCTGATAAAACAGGAAGAATGCCAATTTTCAAAGGGTTCCGAGTTTTTGAGAGAGAAACCGATACCTAGAGAGAGAAAGCGACGAACCAGAGTTCTCAAGCGCCATAGATCGATCTTCAACACCATTGGAGCCCGTCTTGAGCTTGGAGAAGTGCGATTAAACGTCCAGAAGCAGGAATCCAACTTCACAGTATGATTTCCGTGTCTGAATCTGCTTTTGCTTCTTTCTCTATGGAGTAGTTTCCCCATTCATCTGGGTATGGAGAACCCTAGATTTGTATGCTAGGTCTGATTGTATGAACCCAAGTACAGTGTTTGTGAATTGATTATATTCGATTGAGGTTTGATTGATTGAATGACTTGAATCCTGATCAAATTCCTGTTGTTTCTGCTTTAACCTGGAATAAGAATATCTGCCTAGGTTGATAGAGTACCCTTAATCGAAGGTAGCGAATTGGTGACTTTAGTCGAGGAGCCAATTCGCTATTCTGTACCGAAGTCGATTCGGTAGTGGAGGTTTGGTTCATTAGGGCCTCAATCTGTTTACTCCGGTGGAGGTTAGTCGCCCGCTAGAGACTCAGATTGAGAGGGTCTGGAGACCTTTAGTCGAGACTTCAGGCTAATTGAGAACCTTTCGCAGTATAACTTTCATGAAAACTGAACTTGGTAAAATGCAATCCGACTTAACTGCAGTCTAGGGGGAAACCATATCCGGGTGACCTCTCTTGACTTGACAACAAACCGTTTACTTGCTTTCTGTTTTGTTTGCTTGAGTTTCACTAAAAGTTCACTGCTAAATAACAAGAATTCACCGAGTAGTCATCACATCTAGGACCCGGGTTGACATTAAAACCCGACCCGCTATACTACGCTTTAGGAATTGGTTATACTTGGCCATTTTCTAGGGTGACAGTAGGAGTGAGTCAACCAACCACCTCAGAATTGCCATGGCACCTCAAGGTACCACAAGATCTATCTCATGCATTATGCCATGATCCACCACCACTTCCCTATGAAGTCAACCAGCCACCTGAAAGTTGACTTGGCACCTCAAATAAAACTTTGTTGAGGTTCCATGATAATCCAACTTAGCTCTTAATCATCGAAGCCGCTTTTGTAATCAGCCTCACTCTTCAAAGGGAAAACACACTTCAAAACTGGATTATTTAGCATTAGGTGAACCACGTTGCGAGCCATCCCACTACCACCATAGTTTTGGAAGCACCATAAGAAACAGAAAGAGCCCACATTGGAAGGACTTGGCATAGCCAAAATGTACAATCTAAGTTCCCAATTCATGACAAAAGTAGCAATAGCAGTAAACAGAAGCAAAAATATGAAAACAGTAATGTTTCCCTTGGTAGCACTTGATTTGCATAGTACTGGAGAATCAAAGGCAATAACAAGTTCAAATGTATTTTATTTCATGACTTCATATAGCCGTCATTAGCCAAATGGTAGCTGTATCTCTTTCCAGCCTACAAACTCCAAAATTACCATATAACAACCTTAACAAACACCGCGTCTCAACCCATTCTCCCCACCAAATCCTGCATGAACAATAACCATGTATCAATGTTTATAGATTCACAGAAGCAAGCATAGCAACCAGCAGCATAGATCGCTAGTGGATAATAAGCAAACAAATAGAGTACAACAAATAAGTCTACTAGTCATACTATGGATGTCCAAGTTACCAGCACTAGCTGTTGGCAAACACGCACCTGCCACGTTGGATAGCAACCAACGAGTACATATAGGCTAACAAAAGCTCTTATCGGAAGAAATCATAGCCAATTCGAAGACTTCCTATAGTGGCTATGCGCTTCTACTTTGGTGTGGTACTCACCAAACAAGAGCACAATAAGATGAAACACAGAAATAACAAGATAAGAACAAACCCAAAAGAATCAGATAACCACCCAGAACAGAGAGAAAGGACCTCAGGATCCATGCTCAATCATAGTCAGGATTCCCTATTAATTCCTCTTGTTCAACAAAACGTGCAAAACACAACACAAATTCAGAGGACCGTGGAATATATTTATCTCTCAAAATGGCGCCTGACTTAAGTGCACAACAAATTCAGCGACTTCTTCAGGGTTTCACATCACAGGCATAAATTCCAAACGACATCTCTCTGTAGTAAGTAAACATAAACAAGCAGACAACCATGGACACAATGATCCATTTTTCCTTCTCAACTCTATCACCAACTAGAGTTATGAGATGTCCCAATATTCAGTCAAAAGAACCCAGCTCTAAAGATTCAAAGTTTAGATAATGAAAGGAAACACGAAAAATGGAGATAATTTGCGCGCACACACATAAGACCACATTCTCAAACATCGGAGAATCATACAACAGACATCACTTACCAAGGGGAAAAGATAGATGAGCATTTGCTGATCCCCAATTAGCATTAACAAACTACTGAATTCCCCAATTCAAGATGAACAAACTCCCGAGGTATAATAGTAGGCAGTAGCCCGATTGAATCAATCAAGTACACTAATTGAGCAGTAAAATCAGACCATATTTCATTGATGTACAATTCACGATCTAAAGGGTAAATCAAATCTCGCCCAGATACATAAACAACAACCACCAAAAGACTACCGCACCGATTGCTTTCATGCAAATGATTCGCGGACAAACAGAACATATATACTAATCCAACTCATGAATATTGCCAACGAATGCCCACCATCTTTCACGGGAAAACAAAAAGAACGAATAGCACACAACCTGAATTGCAGAAAATCGAAGGAAAAGATCAGTGACCGCCGTGCTCTTTGGCATGCTGCTGGTGCTCCAAATGGCGGCGCTCTTCCGGGAGGGCGACAAGATAAGAGAAGATCATCCCGCCGAAGCAGACGTGGTATAGCGGGTCGATGGAGCTGGTCTGGATGTACTTGGCGTGGTAATTGTCCAATCCTTTCTGCACAGATTTCTTCACGAAATCGAGGGAGAGCATCGGCTTCACGTGGTCAGGGACCTCCTTCACCTTCAGCCCCTTAATCTCGTTATAGAACCTCCTCATCGCCATTTTTTTCTCTCTTCCGATCGGAACTGTTCGCGAGAACCCTAAGCACCGGACTCGATTTCGGATTGGGAGAATTTGGGGGAAATGCGGGAATTGGGATCGGAGACGTGCAGCTAAGCGTGTCTGTAGAAGTGGACGGGCTTATATTGTGACTCGACGACTTGGTGATGGGTCCTTCGGCCCATCGCGTATTGTGAACTTATGTTATAACTTACTGGCACAGGAGAAAATTTTGTGAGGAATATGATATATAATAATTGATATAATAGATGATTTGAAATGCATTAAATTATTTTTTCTATTTTAATTATGTTCATAATATTTTTTAAATTAATTTTATGCATAATGTGTTTAGACCTCAATGAAAAGCGAAAAAATATGATATAAATACTATATTGAATAAAAGAGAAATAAATATAACTAATTGTCATTCATTACTTAATTAAACCATATAGTTGAATATTAAAGTTACTTCTCATAATACATATAAATCAACCTTTTTTTAAGAAACAAATCAACCTCTATGAAAGAAAATGTCTCTGATAAAGTTTAGTATGTCCCGCATATTCTCATAATCGCTAACTGACTTGTGCTTTTTGCAGTAGATAGTTCAAAATGTGCCTTAAAACTTTTGTTTCCACCAGAGTAAAAGAATTGTTTGAACCAAAGGATTGTAAAATCGTATCGAAAAAGTTGATAATAAAGTATATTATATTGAAGTCATAATTTAACCGTGGTTAAATCGTTTCGTGTTGCTAAATATCACTTATCGATTTAGCCTATGGTATGATGCTTTATGGTCGAACTACCGGCACGTGAGATCTTTCAATTCAAACTTTAAATAAAAAACCACAAAAATATTGACATTATCAAATACCCTTTAAATCTAAGAAATTAGTATAATCGTATTCAGGAAAAATTCATCCAAACGATAATATTGATTTTAGATTTTAGATTGATATGGAAAAAAATCTGTCAACTATAATGTCATTTCCTTAAATAAATCAAAACTCAATAGAAGACGGTCAAGAAGACCCACTAAACAAAGCAAAAGGGCAATTATTACACAATACCTCATTTCCCCATCTTTTAAATGTGTCCTCTCGCTCTCTCTTTGTCTTCCTCTTCAAAATGAGATTCTAACACTGAATGGGAGATTGTGTATTCTGAATTTAGATGAATTGCAGAAAGAGATCCTTGAAGAAGCTTATTCCTCCTCTTATACGACCCTTCCAGGAACGACAAAGATCTACCGTTCATTGTGTCAAATAAGCAAACTGAATAATACGAACACACGGATTTAACGTGGTATCCCTGAAGCTTAGGACTAATCCACGGGAGAGTCTCTGCTCTCCAAAAGGGTTTCACTATAATCACCAAAACTCCTTAACCAAGTACAGAGGGTTCGGCTATATATGTATATATATGAGGAAACACGCATAAAGAACAATTACATAGACATACATGGCATTGGATAATTACAAGTTGGTACCTAACCCAATAAACTTCAATACCCTCCCTCAAATTGATGTGCGGTGCGCAACATCAATTTGGACGACAGATACCAATGCCTACTTGAAGCAACAGCCTTTGTCAACAGATCTGCAGTTTGATCTTTTGTAGAGAGGTACCCAACTTGTATCTTTCCTTCTGCCACTAACTGTCTAATGTAATGAACATGAACTTCAATGTGCTTTGTCCTGTCATGTAGAACAGGATTGATCGCGATCTGAATCGCACTTGTGTTGTCCCCATATATACGCATTGGAACTGGACACTCAACACCCAACTCGCCTAGTAGCCGAAATAGCCAAACCAACTATGAACTTACCTCTTACATGGACCGATACTCTGCTTCTGTAGAAGATTTAGACACTCTATCTTGTTTGCGACATCTCCAACTCACAAAAGATTGTCCGAATCGAACACACCAGCCCGATGTTGACCTCCGAGTATCTATACACCCTGCATAGTCTGAATCTGCAAATGCCTCAATCTTGGGATCATCTTTCGCCGGAAAGAATAACCCAACATCTTGTGTCTGTTTCAAATAACGCAGAAGTCTGTGAACAACAGCTAAATGCAGATTAGTAGCCACACCCATATACTGACTTACCACCTGTACGACATACGAAGTGCCAGGTCTAGTGTGAGTCAGGTAAATGAGACTTCCTACTAAACTGCGATAAACAGACTGATCTTCCATCACTTCCCCCCCTTCGCGGCTGAGTTTAAGATTTTGCTCCATCAGAGTAGAGCACGGTACACAATCAGCAAACTAAGAGGACTCCAGCAAATCCAGAATGTATTGCGTTGAGACACAAAAAGACCATGCGACGAGCGGTGCACCTCCAAGCCAAGGAAATACGAGACCTCGCCCACCTCTTTGAGGTTGAACGCACACAGCAAGGCTTTAGTCAACTCTCGGATCCCTTCTGCATCGCTGCCCGTAACAATCATGTCGTCAACATAAATCAGAAGGACCACAATACCATCAATCGTACGACGAGTGAAGAGAGACAGATCGTTCTGACTTTGAGTAAACCCAGCCTGAAGTATCGTCCCATGAAACTTCTCAAACCAGACACGAGGTGCCTGCTTCAAACCATATAATGACCTGTTCAATTTACAAACCATCGTAGAATCGCCCTTCTCATAGCCAGGAGGTCGCTCCATATACACAGTCTCCTTCAGATCACCGTGAAGAAAAGCATTCTTGACGTCGAGTTGAAGGAGAGGCCAACTCTTCATGGCCGCCACAGCAAAGACACACCGGATTGTCTGCATTTTGACAACAAGAGCAAAAGTCTCCTCATAATCAATACCGTATTCCTGTTTGAACCATTGAGCAACAACTCGAGCCTTAAACCATTCAATCTCGCCATCAAGAGCATTTTCACATTATAAACCCATCGACTACCAATGACTGCCATCCCGTCTTCACGAGGGACAAGATCCCACGTTCTGTTCTCCTCAAGCGCATCCATTTCGACGTGCATTGCCGCATTCCACCTCGGATCCAAAACTGCTTGAGAGTAGCAGGTGGGAATAATGATGGGGGAAGTAGAAAAACCTACGAAGTCTTGCATACGAAGGGGTGGTTGTCCCAACGTGGAACGTGTCGACCGCCGTAAGGGAACCATCGGGGGTGTGGGAGGGTGGGAATCATTACCATCACTGGTCGAAGCCGAGCTGAAGAGCCTCCCCGATGAGGATGACGAGGACGAGCCCGCAGACTCGGATGAAGAGGGCGAGCTACTGGACGAAAGGGAGAGCTGTGAAACCCCAGGGGAAAGTGACCCTTCATCATCTTGGGATCCTAAAGTACTGGTCGTGGTTTGAGGAGATGGAGCTCCTAAGTGGGGTGTCTCAAAATCCGGCAGAGAAATGAGAAAGTCCAATGAAGTAGTTGTGCTTGCTTCGACATGAGTGGAAGAGTAATACATGTCCGTTTCCACAAATTTTACATGATACCCGATCCGCATACGACGACCAACTGGATCATAACACATGTAGCCTTTGTGTTTGTCACTGTATCCGAAAAACACACAATGAGTCACCTTGGGAGCTAACTTGTGCCTTTCTTTCTTTGGTAACAGGACATAACACGTACAACCAAAACCCCGAAGGAATGAATAGTCTGGCAGCCTGGAATACATAACCTGATACAGAGATTTCTGTCCTAGAAGAGGTGTGATCTAACGGTTGATCAAATAAACAATCGAGTGCACTGCTTCCACCCAAAAGCCTGTCGGAATACGGGAGTGGAAAAGAATAGCACGGGTAAGATCTAAAACATGATGATGTTTACGCTCAACCACACCATTCTGCTGAGAAACGCCAGGACATGACTGTTGTGTGAGAATACCAGCCGACTTGAAGAACAGAAGGAGATCATTAGAGACAAATTCTCCCCCAGGATCGGATCTGAAAATCTTAATTGTCTTCCCAAACTGAGTACGAATCATCTGAATAAACTCTCTTGCCACTGTTTCAAGTTCCGATTTTCGTTTAAGAAAATAGACCCACGTATATCTGGTAGTGTGATCAACAAACAAAGCAAAATATCTGAAACCCAGCCGAGAAGTGACCGGGGAGGGACCCCAAAGATCTGTGTGAACCATATCAAAAGGATTTTCATAAACCGTGTCACTATCAGACAAGGTAGCCTGCGATAACTTTGCTTCCACACAACTCACACAATCTGAAACACCATCTAACTTCGACAAATTCAAAGAATCTGGTAACAAATTTTGCCGAACATAGTTTTAAGCCTACCCGAATGCGGGTGTCCCAACCGACGATGCCATAATTCCCACAAAGAGTTGCCAACTGAAATATGTGAACTGTAAGCAGAAGATCCAACATAATCAACTAAACAATTATTCTGTAAACTCAAATTTCCACAAGAAGACCCATTTCCAACCCGTACATGATGATCAACATGATCCTCCACCCCATCAAACTTTACGGCTTCCCCGCATGCATTATTCCCCTCTTGTGCGCTATTTGCCGCCAAAGCCAGCCCAGGTGTGCAACCACTCTCCATGCATGCACGTGAGACACCAAGGCCATGCAAATCATCAAGTACGTACATGCGTCCCTCCTTACTTCCCCGTCCGATCACCCTCCCCGTCGTCCGGTCCTGCACAACACAACCAGTGGAATCAAAGAAGACATCACAACCTTCATCCGCCAATTGCCCCACTGAGATTAAATTAGGACCGAGCTGAGGAACTTAGAGAGTGTGGGGAAGAGTGATCGATCCTGAACGAGCTGTACCCGACCCCTGAACAGGGATAGTATCCCCATTGGCCACTTGTAGGCGCATAGAATCGACAGGATGCAAGTTCTCAAAAGCAGTACGATGGCGCGTCATGTGATTAAATGCAGCAGAGTCTATGAGCCAACGAAGAGACTTACCCGGGTGAACAGTGGTAGCGAACGCCGAGGATAATGCCTCCTGAAGAGCATCATGAACAAGTTTACGGATTTGTTCAGGACACAAAGTGGAGGTCGAACTAGACCCAACATAGGACGTCACATCGGAGGCTCCCAACGTCACGGGATATGCAGCACCACGAGCGGAAGAGGAACCCGCGGTAGGTGGAGGACGAAGCTTGCCTCTTCTGCTCAAAGTCAGACACTCCAGAACAATATGACCGGTCTTCTTACAATAATTGCAAAAATTGCGCTTCTTGCAATGTATCTGCACGTGGCCAGGTTCACGACAAAAGTGACAAACAACCTCGCCTGAACTGGGCTTAGAGAACTGAGGACGAGAAGCCGCAGCCTGGCGCCCAACAGCAAAGGCGGACTCCTGAGTCGAGTGGGCATTATCAATCCGGGATTGACTCTTTAGCCGAGTCTCTTCACGCATAAGTTCAGCAATGACATCCTCAATGCGGGTTGTGTTACGATGAATGAGCGAAGCACAAATAGGTTCAAATTCGGAATGAAGTTTGGCCAAGAACTGAAGTACACGAGTGCGACCACGCTCAGCAGTAACAGCCGCCGAGGCCTCAGTGGGAACAAGAGACGCCGTCAAAAGATCGTACTCGGTCCATAGGTGAAGACAATCCTGATAATATTCCCGAATACTACGATCGCCTTGGCTAATACGAGAGATCTCAGTTTCCAATTCAAATTGTCGAGAGGCACTGTTCTGGGCATGTGTCGAACAAATGTGCGCCCACATCTCGTGAGCAGTGCTAAACCGACGTAAACTGAGAGCAGTCGGGACATCCACCGAACCGAGTAACCAGACAATCAATTGGGCATTCCCAGCATGCCAATCTGCCGCCTCCCGATCATCCGCCCCAGCAGCCGGGGGCTTAGCCTCCCCCGTCAAAACCGAAAGGAGCCTTTTTCCAGCCGCAAAATTGCGAAACTAGAACTCCCAAATAGCAAAATTGGTACCATCAAACTTGATTGACAAAGAGTCCATTTTCACAAAGTCCAAGAGACCCCCAAAAGCCAAACGGAAGAAACGAGATGCGAAAACCCCGAAACCCAAAAACCAGTGCCAACAAATCGAGCAACCTGCATAAAAAAAAAACAACCCTGCCCGAGCACACCAATCTGGACGAAACCCTAGCTGCAGAACGGACAACAACAGCCGACACCCACCAAGAACCAAAACGTCGACCGAACCAAGGAACAAGCCAAATCCCAAACAGAATAACCAGCTGCAGCAATCAAACCCGCCAAGAGGAAGAACTAACCTTTTATATCAGAGGCTCTGATACCATGTCAAATAAGCAAACTGAATAATACGAACACACGGATTTAACGTTGTATCCCTGAAGCTTGGGACTAATCCACGGGAGAGTCTCTGCTCTCCAAAAGGTTTCACTATAATCACCAAAACTCCTTAACCAAGTACAGAGGGTTCGACTATCTATATATATGAGGAAACACGCATAAAGAACAATTACATAGACATACATGGCATTGGATAATTACAAGTTGGTACCTAAACCAATAAACTTCAACACATTGAGGCCTTATTATTGGTAGCCTAGAATGAAGAATGAGGTGGTAGAACATGTGTTGACATGTTTGTTATGCCAGGAAGTGAAAGATGAGCATCATTTCTTGATAGTTTGGCTTTGCACTTCATCGTCCCTCGATATATTTCACGCTAAGTTGTGCTTGTTTTGATACATTTCAGGTCCTAGCACGTATGGAAGGTTCGAGGACGAGTTTCGAGATGATTGGAGGTCAAAAAGCGCAATAACTCGTAGAAAAGTCCAAGTAGCGACCGTGACAATTGCCCCGTGACAGTGAAGCGCCAGCGTCCAGGAACCAGCCGCAGTTCACGGTCAGAGCTGCGAGTTCACGATCACCAGGACCATGAACTGGAACCACAAACCGTGAACATCGAGGCATCCAGCGAGGTTCCAGAAGTTACTGACGCCAAGGGAGTTCACAGTCGCTAAGACCGTGAACATGAGCCGTTGACTGTGAACTGCTATGATGTAAGTGAAGCGGTGCGTTTCGTCGCAACGCACCGATTTCACTGATGCGTTGAGGTGTTCACGGCCGTGAACAGAGGCCTTGAACTGGTCCCGATCTCAGTATAAAAAGGGCTTTGAGATGAAGGAAGAGAGAGCTTCATTTGAGGTTAGGTTTTCATTTTTAGAATAAAGAGGATTCTAGTGAGAGATTAGGGTTTCTTCTAGAGTGAGATATCGTAAATCAAAAGAGGCAGAAGGAGCTTTGGGCTTGTTCCTAGCTAGAGGATTGAAGATTTATTCATCTCAATGGTGTCTCAAGCAACAAGGAGGAAAGATTGACATCACTTCCTGGTTCTTTCTTCCCCTTTTGTTGTTTTCCTTTTTCTAGCTATGGAATAGCCTACCTACTCACTTGGGTATTTTGAATCCTAGTCTCTCTATGTGTTAGGATGTAAGAACATGAACCTATTGTATTGATTGAGTGTTTTATATGATATTTGAGGTATTATTCATGAATGATTGGGTGTGCTAACTTTAACTCAATATTGGGTAAAATTGACCTAGAGGGTGGAAATCCCCTTTTGGTCCAATAGGAAGCTAGACTTCTTAGCCACTTGGGCAACCTCCTTTAGGTCGATTTAAGACCAAAATCTCAAGTATCGGAGTAGGGCTGAGATTCCACCGGGATTGGTCACTCCGCCGCTTGGATTAAGTTCCGAGGGTTTGGTTTGCATTCCTTAGTCGGCTAGTTGAGAGGGTTAGGTTTCCTAGCCTATCGTTGTCACCCTTAGCCGAAAGGTTAAGTGAGTTAGCTTTCTAACTTGTTGAAACGATTCTCAATTAGCTAACTAAGAGAGTTAGGGATCTCCTTGGTTGATCGATAAAGAGGGCTAGGCTCTCTAGCTATGAATTACAATCATTGACCTAACGGTTAAGAGAGCTAGTTCCCCTAGCTTATATTTGTTGATTTTCCTTCATTGATCGACTAAGAGAGTTTGTCCCTAGCTAGTTGCGCCCACCTCGCAGTGTATGAACACGTCCTTCACACTAGAGCTTTGTTTGTCACTTCTTAGCATGAGACTAGGGGGAGCAATACCCGGGTGAAGCTCTCTCGAGTAGAATCCTCCTCCATTTACTTTCCTTGCTTGTTTAGTTTTTAGTTTTAAACCCAAAACTGTTTTGCTAAATAACAACTTAAGCGATTAAAGTAGGGGTACATGGACCGGCCCGGATTTGACAGTTAAATACTTGCCCTATATTGCACACGACTAGGGTTTAAAAACTTGGGCTCTAGTCGGGATTAATTTGTGGTGTAGCTCCGTGCAAGTCAAGGTCTAGCAGAAAAGTTGCAACCTCTATCCATTCCAGAATGAATGGGAGTAGGATACCATGAATTTTGTCTATGATTTCTAAAACCCAAAGAAAAAATGATATAGTGTGGGTGATTGTGGATCAACTAACCAAGTCGGCCCACTATATATCTATTTGTTCACTGAAATCTCTAGCAAGGAAGTATGTAGAAGAGATTGTGAGACTGCATGGGATACAAGTGTCAATTGTGTCGGATAGAAATCCGAGATTTACTTCTCGATTTTATTCCAAACCTATGGACAGTCTGAGCTAACTATCCTCACTCTATCATCGTTGAAGAATAGCCTCAGGCCGAATTAGTGACTTGTGGCCCTCAAAATCCAAAGAAAATGGTCTTTCGTCGCCCAATAAATTACGAAAATGTCATCCAAAAATAAATTGGCAAAAATCGGTGCTTAATGGACTTATCATCCGTGGAGAATAGGATCAATAGACTTTATTATCGTTGGAGAATAGCCTAAGCCTGATTTCGTGATCTGTAGTCTCCAGTATCGAAAGAAAATGGCATTTCGAAAAAATCGACCGAAATCTGTGATGGTACCCCTTTGGAATCTGCCAAAAATTGAACCAGAATAAATCCACCCAAATTAGTGCTTAATGGACTTAATCATCGTTGAAGAATAGCCTCAGGCCGAGTTCGTGACTTGTAGCCTTCAAAATCCAAAGAAAATGGTCTTTCGTCGCCCCATAAACTAAGAAAATGTCATCCGAAAATAAATTGGCCATAATCGATGCTCTTAATGGACTTATCATCTGTGGAGAATAGGATCAATAGACTTCTTTATCGGTGGAGAATAGCCTAATCCTGATTCCGAGATCTGTACTCTCCAGTATCGAAAGAAATGGCATTTCAGAAAAATCGCTCCAAATTTGTGATGGTACCCGTTTGGAATATGCCAAAAATTGACAAGGAATAAATCCGCCCAAATCGGTGTTTAATGGACTTAATCAACATTGAAGAATAACCTCAAGACAAATTAGTAACTTGTGAACCTCAAAATCCAAAGAAAATGTCCTTTCGTCGCCCAATAAATTACGAAAATACCATCCAAAAATAAATTGGCCAAAATCAGTGCTTAATAGACTTATCATCCGTGGAGAATAGGATCAATAGACTTCATTATCGGTGAAGAATAGCCTAAGCCTGATTCCGTGATCTGTAGTCTCTAGTATCGAAAGAAAATGGCATTTCGGAAAAATCGAACCAAATACGTGATGGTACCCCTTTGGAATCTGCCAAAAATTGACCCTGAATAATCCGCCCAAATCGGTGCATAATGGACTTAATCATTGTTGAAGAAAAGCCTCAGGCCGAATTAGTGACATGTGGCCTTCAAAATCCAAAGAAAATGGTCTTTCGACGCCCGATAAATTACGAAAATGCCATAAAAAATAAATTGGCCAAAATCGGTGCATAATGGACTTATCATCCGTGGGGAATAGGATCAATAGACTTCATTGTCGGTGGAGAATAGCCTCGGCCTGATTTCGTGATCTGTAGCCTCCAGAATCGAAAGAAAATGGCATTTCGTAGAAATCGCCTGAAATCTGTGATGGTACCCCATTGGAATCTGCCAAAAATTGACCCGAAAGAAATCCACCCAAATCAGTGCTTAATGGACTTAATCATCGTTGAACAACAGCCTCAGGGAGAATCCGTGACCTGTAGCCTTCAAAATCCAAAGAAAATGGCCTTTCGTCGCCCCATAAATTACGAAAATGGCATCCGAAAATAAATTGGCCAAAATCGGTACTTAATGGACTTATCAACCGTGGAGAATAGGATCAATAGACTTCATTTTCGATGTAGAATAGGCTAACCCTGATTCCGAGATCTGCAGTCTCCGGTATCGAAAGAAATGGCATTTCGGAAAAATCGATCAAAACCTATGATGGTACCCCTTTGGAATCTGCCGATAATTGACCCGGAATAAATCCACCCAAACCAATGCTTAATGGACTTAATAATCGTTGAAGAATAGCCTCAGGCCGAATCTGTGACCTGTAGCCTTCAAAATCCAAAGAAAATGGCCTTTTGTCGCCCCGTAAATTATGAAATTGACATCCGAAAATAAATTGGCCAAAATTGGTGCTTAATGGACTTATCATTCGTGGAGAATAGGATCAATAGACTTCTTCATCGGTGGAGAATAGCCTAAGCCTGATTCCGTGGTCTGTAGTCTCTAGTATCGAAAGAAAATGACATTTCGGAAAAATCGAAAGAAATCTGTGATGGTACCCCTTTGGAATCTACCAAAAATTGAACCAGAATAAATCCACCCAAATTAGTGCTTAATGGACTTAATCAACATTGAAGAATAGCCTAAGGCCTAATTAGTGACTTGTGGCCTTCAAAATCCAAAGAAAATGGTCTTTCGTCGCCCAATAAATTACGAAAATGCCATCCAAAAAAAAAATTGGCCAAAATCGGTGCTTAATGGACTTATCATCCGTGGAGAATAGGATCAATAGACTTCATTATCGGTGGAGAATAGCCTATGCGTGATTCCGTGCTCTGTAGTCTCCAGTATCGAAAGAAAATGGCATTTCGGAAAAATCGCCCCAAATCTGTGATCATACCCCTTTGGAATCTGCCAAAAATTGACCAGGAATAAATCTACCCAAATCGGTGTTTAATGGACTAATCATCGTTGAAGAATGGTCTCATGCCGAATTAGTGACTTGTGGCCCTCAAAATCCAAAGAAAATGGTCTTTCGTCGCCCAATAAATTACGAAAATGCAATCCAAAAATAAATTGGCCAAAATCGGTGCTTAATGGCCTTATCATCCGTGGAGAATAGGATCAATAGCCTTCATTATCGGTGGAGAATAGCCTAAGCCTGATTCTGTGATCTATAGTCTCCAGTATCGAAAGAAAATGGCATGTCGGAAAAATCGACCTAAATCTGTGATGGCCCCTTGGAATCTGCCAAAAATTGACCCGGAATAAATCCGCCCAAATCAGTGCTTAATGGACTTAATCGTCGTTGAAGAATAGCCTCAGGCCGAATCCGTGACCTGTAGCCTTCAAAATCCAAAGAAAATGGCCTTTCGTCGCCCAATAAATTATGAAAATGCCATCCAAAAATAATTTGGCCAAATCGGTGCTTAATGGACTTATCATCTGTGGAGAATAGGATCAATATACTTCATTATCGGTGGAGAATAGTCTAACCCTGATTCCGAGATCTGTTGTCACCAGTATCGTAAGAATTGGCATTTCGGAAAAATCGCCCAAAATCTGTGATGGTACCCCTTTGGAATCTGCCAAAAATTGACCCGGAATAAATCCGCTCATATTAGTGCTTAATGGACTTAATCATCGTTGAAGAATAGCCTCAGGCTGAATCCGTGACCTGTAGCCTTCAAAATCCAATGAAAATGGCCTTTCGTCGCCCCGTAAATTATAAAAATGCCATCCGAAAATAAATTGGCCTAAATCGGGGCTTAATGGACTTATCATTCGTGGAGAATAGGATCAATAGATTTCTTCATCGGTGGAGAATAGCCTAAGCCTAAGCCTGATTTTGTGGTCTGTAGTCTCTAGTATCGAAAGAAAATGGCATTTCGGAAAAATCGAACGAAATCTGTGATGGTACCCCTTTGGAATCTGCCAAAAATTGACCCGGAATAAATCTCCCCAAATCAGTGATTAATGGACTTAATCAACATTGAAGAATAGCCTCAGGCCGAATCCGTGACCTGTAGCCTTCAAAATCCAAAGAAAATGACCTTTCGTCGCCCCATAAATTACGAAAATGCCATCCGAAAATAAATTGGCCAAAATCAGTGCTTAATGGACTTATCATCCATCAAGAATAGGATCAATAGACTTCATTATCGGTGGAGGATAGCCTCAACCTGATTTCGTGATCTGTAGCCTCCAGAATTGAAAGAAAATGACATTTAAGAAAAATCGCAAGAAATCTGTGATGGTACTCCTCTAGTAATCTCCCAAAAATTGACCCTGAATAATCCGCCCAAATCGGTGCTTAATGGACTTAATCATAGTTGAAGAAAAGCCTCAGGCCGAATTAGTGACATGTGGCCTTCAAAATCCAAAGAAAATGGCCTTTCGACGCCCGATAAATTACGAAAATGCCATCGAAAAATAAATTTGCCAAAATCGGTGCTTAATGGACTTATCATCCGTGGGGAATAGGATCAATAGACTTCATTGTCGGTGGAGAATAGCCTCGCCCTGATTTCGTGATCTGTAGCCTTCAGAATCGAATGAAATGGCATTTCGGAGAAATCGCCTGAAATCTTTGAAGGTACCCCATTGGAATATGCCAAAAATTGACCCGGAAGAAATCCACCCAAATCAGTGCTTAATGTACTTAATCATCGTTGAAGAATAGCATCAGGTCGAATCCGTGACCTGTAGCCTTCCAAATCCAAAGAAAATGGTCTTTCGTCGTCCCATAAATTACGAAAAACGGCATCCGAAAATAAATTAGCCAAAATCGGTGCTTAATGGACTTATCATCCGTGGAGAATAGGATCAATAGCCTTCATTTTCGGTTGAGAATAGGCTAACCCTGATTTCGAGATCTGTAGTCTCCAGTATCGAATGAAATGACATTTCGGAGAAATCGCTCGAAATCTGTGATGGTACCCCTTTGGAATCTTCCAAAAATTGACCAGGAATAAATTCGCCCAAATTGGTGTTTAATGGACTTAATCATCGTTGAAGAATAGCCTCAGGCAGAATTAGTGACTTATGGCCCTCAAAATCCAAAGAAAAAGGTCTTTCGTCGCTCAATAAATTACGAAAATGCCATTCAAAAGTAAATTGGCCAAAATGGGTGCTTAATGGACTTATCATCCGTGGAGAATAGGATCAATAGACGTAATTATTGGTGGATAATAGCCTAAGCCTGATTCTGTGATCTGTAGTCTCCAATATCGAAAAAAATGACATTTCTGAAAAATCGACCGAAATCTGTGATGGTACCCCTTTGGAATCTGCCAAAATTTTACCCGGAATAAACCGCCCAAATCAGTGCTTAATGGACTTAATCGTCGTTGAAGAATAGCCTCAGGCTGAATCCGTGACCTGTAGACTTCAAAATCAAAAGAAAATGGCATTTCGTCGCACAATAAACTACGAAAATGCTATCCAAAAATAAATTGGCCAAAATCAGTGCTTAATGGACTTATCATCCATGGAGAATAGGATCAATAGATGTCATTATCGGTGGAGAACAGCCTATGTCTGATTCCGTGCTCTGTAGTCCCCAGAATCGAAAGAAAATGCCATTTCGGAAAAATCGACCGAAATCTGTGATGGTACCCCTTTGGAATCTGCCAAAAATTCACCCGGAATAAATCCGCCCATATTAGTGCTTAATGGACTTAATCATCGTTGAAGAATAGCCTCAGGCTGAATCCGTGACCTGTAGCCTTCAAAATCCAATGAAAATGGCCTTTCGTCGCCCCGTAAATTATGAAAATGCCATCCGAAAATAAATTGGCCAAAATCGGTGCTTAATGGACTTATCATTCGTGGAGAATAGGATCGATAGACTTCATTATCGGTGGAGAATAGCCTAAGCCTGATTCCGTGATTTGTAGTCTCTAGTATCGAAAGAAAATGACATTTTGGAAAAATCGCCCCAAATCTGTGATCATACCCCTTTGCAATCTGCCAAAAATTGAACCGGAATAAATCCGCCCAAATTTGTATTTAATGGACTTAATCATCATTGAAGAATAGCCTCATGCCGAATTTGTGACTTGTGGCCCTCAAAATCCAAAGAAAATGGCCTTTCGTCGCCGAATAAATTACGAAAATGTCATCCAAAAATAAATTGACCATAATCGGTGCTTAATGGCCTTATCATCCGTGGAGAATAGGATCAATATACTTCATTATCGGTGGAGAATAGCCTAAGCCTGATTCCGTGATCTGTAGTCTCCAGTATCGAAAGAAAGTGGCATTTCGGAAAAATTAACCTAAATCTGTGATGGTATCCCTTTGGAATCTGCCAAAAATTGACCCGGAATAAATCAGCCCAAATCAGTGCTTAATGGACTTAATCATCGTTGAAGAATAGCCTCAGGTCGAATCCGCGACCTGTAGTCTTCAAAATCCAAAAAAATGGCCTTTCGTCGCCCTATAAATGACGAAAATGCCATGCGAAACTAAATCGACCCAAATCAGTGATTAATGGACTTATCATCCGTCAAGAATAGGATCAATAGACTTCATTATCGGTGGAGAATAGCCTCCGCCTGATTCCGAGATCTGTTGTCACCAGTATCGTAAGAAATGACATTTCGGAAAAATCGATCAAAATCTGTGATGGTTCCCCTTTGGAATTTGCCAAAAATTGACCCGGAATAAATCCGCCCATATCAATGCTTAATGGACTTAATCATCGTTGAAGAATAGCCTCAGGGTGAATCCGTGACTTGTGGCCCTCAAAATCCAAAGGAAATGGCCTTTCGACGCCCGATAAATTACGAAAAAGCCATCAAAAAATAAATTGGCCAAAATTGGTGCTTATTGGACTTATCATCCGTGGGGAATAGGATCAATAGACTTCATTGTCGGTGGAGAATAGCCTCGGCCTGATTTCGTGATCTGTAACCTCCAGAATCGAAAGAAAATGACATTTCGTAGAAATCGCCTGAAATATGTGATGGTACCCCATTGGAATCAGCCAAAAATTGACCCGAAAGAAATCCACCCAAATCCGTGCTTAATGGACTTAATCATCGTTGAAGAATAGCCTCATGCCGAATCCGTGACCTATAGCCATCAAAATCCAAAGAAAATGGCGTTTCGTCCCCCCATAAACTACGAAAATGCCATCCGAAAATAAATTGGCCAAAACGGTGATTAATGGACTTATCATCCGTGAAGAATAGGATCAATAGACTTCATTATCGGTGGAGAATAGCCTAACCCTGATTCGGAGATCTGTAGTCTCCAGTATCGAAAGAAATGGCATTTCGGAAAAATCGCCCTAAATCTGTGATAGTACCCCTTTGGAATCTGCCAAAAGTTGACCCAGAATAAATACGCCCGAAATGGTGTTTAATGGACTTAATCAACGTTGAAGAATAGCCTAAGGCCGAATTAGTGACTTGTGGCCCTTAAAATCCAAAGAAAATGGTCTTTTGTCGCCCAATAAATTATGAAAATGCCATCCAAAAACAAATTTGCCAAAATCGGTGCTTAATGAACTTATCATCCGTGGAGAATAGGATCAATAGACTTCATTATCGGTGGGGAATAGCCTAAGCCTGATTCCATGATCTGTAGTCTATAGTATCGAAATAAAATGGCATTTCGAAAAAATCTACCGAAATCCCTTTGGAATCTGCCAAAAATTGACCCGGAATATATCCACCCAAATCAGTGCTTAATGGACTTAATCATCGTTGAGAATAGCCTCAGGCAAAATCCGTGACCTGTAGCCTTCAAAATCCAAAGAAAATGGATTTTCGTCGCAAAATAAACTACGAAAAATGTCATCCAAAAATAAATTGGCCAAAATCGGTGCTTAATGGACTTATCATCCATGGAGAATAGGATCAATAGACTTCATTATCGGTGGAGAATAGCCTAAGCCTGATTCCATGATTTGTAGTCTCCAGTATCGAAAGAAAATGGCATTTCGGAAAAATCGACCAAAATCTGTGATGGTGCCCCTTTGGAATATGCCGAAAATTGACCCGGAATAAATCCGCCAAATTCATTGCTTAATGTACTTAATCATCGTTGAAGAATAGCCTCAGGCCGAATTCGTGACCTGTAGCCTTCAAAATCCAAAGAAAATGGCCTTTTGTCGCCCCATAAACTACGAAAATGCCATCCGAAAGTAAATTGAACAAAACCGGTGCTTAATGGACTCATCATCCGTGGAGAATAGGATCAATAGACTTCATTATCGGTGGAGAATAGCCTAAGCCTGATTCCGTGATCTGTAGTCTCCAGAACCGAAAGAAAATGGCATTTCGGTAAAAGCGCACGAAATCTATGATGGTACCTCTTCGGAATCTGCCAAAAATTGACCCGAAATAATCCGCCCAAATTGGTGCTTAATGGACTTAATCATCATTGAAGGATGGCCTCAAGCAGAATCCGTGACTTGTAGCCTTCAAAATCCAAAGATAATGGCTTTTCGACGCCACATAAATTACGAAAATGCCATCCGAAAATAAATTGGCCCAAATCGGTGCTTAATGGTCTTATCGTCTGTGGAGAATAGGATCAATAGACTTCATTATTGACCCGGAATAAATCAGCCCAAATCGGTGGTTAATGGACTTAATCATCGTTGAAAAATAGCCCCAGGCCGAATCCGTGACTTGTAGCCTTCAAAATCCAAAGAAAATGGCGTTTCGTCACCCCATAAATAATGAAAATGTCATCCGAAAATAAATTGGCCCAAATCTGTGCTTAATAGACTTATCATCCGTGGAGAATAGGATCAATAGACTTCATTATCGGTGGAGAATATCCTTAGCCTGATTTCGTGATCTGTAGCCTCCAGATTCAAAAGAAAATGACATTTCGAAAAAAATCGCCCGAAATCTATGATGGTACCCCTTTGAAATCAGCCAAAAATTGACCCGAAATAAATTCGCCCAAATCGGTGCTTAATGAACTTAATCATCGTTGAAGAATAGCCTCATGCCGAATCCGTGACTTGTAGCCTTCTAAATCCAAAGAAAATGGCCTTTCGCCGCCCCATAAATTACAAAAATGGAATCCGAAAATAAATTGGCCCAAATCGGTGGTTAATGGACTTATCATCCATGGAGAATAAGATCAATAGACTTCATTATCGGTGGAGAATAGCCTCAGCCTGATTCCGTGATCTGTAGTCTCCAGAATCGAAAGAAAATGGCATTTAGAAAAAATCGCCTGAATTATGTGATGGTACCCCTTTGGAATCTGCCAAAAATTGACCGGAATAAATCCGCCTAAATCGGTGCTTAAAGAAATTAATCATCGTTGAAGAATAGCATCATTCCGAATCCATGACTTGTAGCCTTCAAAATCCAAAGAAAATGGCATTCGTCGCCCTATAAATTACGAAAATGTCATTCCAAAATAAATTCGCCCAAATTGATGCTTAATAGACTTATCATCCGTGGAGAGCAATGCAGTCAAAATCGCGCTTTAAAACTTAAAAACTTACGATTTTACGCTTTTAGGTCACCAAAACGCTTTCGTTTCCATATAAAAACTTAAGTGTATAAAATCGGTCTAAATTGCGCTTTAAAGCTTAAAAGCTTACGGTTTTACGCTTCTAGTTCACCAAAACGCTTTACGTTTTTACGCTTTTAGTTCACTAAATGAGTATTCTTTTCATGAAATTAATTATAAAAAGTATATTTTAAAAGTAAATCACCAACAATATGATACATTTGAGATTAAAAGATACATATCAGGTACTTGGATACATTCTCAACTTCAATAGAGTAATCTAATTCACCAGCTAGGCTTTTCTCAAATTCATTAGCATAGAGGGAAAAGTGGTTTATTGTTAAAATTTATATTTACGAACTTATTATTAAGATGCTATAAGTTGTTCTACTTTAGGCATGAATCGCATATATTTATTAACTTATTTGTGCATTCATATTTTGCATAGCATATGTCCTACTTAATAGTTTTTTAGTTATTTTTTAGTATGCGTAAAAAACTTACGCTTTTACGCTTTGATTATACGCTTTACGATTTTATCCCTTTTCCGCTTCTAGGTAGAATCGCGTTTTTGACTGCATTGGTGGAGAGTAGGATCAATAGACTTCATTATCGATGGAGAATAGCCTCGGCCTGATTTCGTGATATATAGCCTCCAGAATCGAAAGAAAATGGCATTTCGGAAAAATCGCCTAGAATCTGTGATGGTACCCCTTTGGAATCTGCCAAAAATTGACCCGGAATAAATCATCCCAAATAAGTGTTTAATGGACTTAATCATCGTTGAAGAATAGCCTCAGGCTGAATCCCTGACCTGTAACCTTCAAAACCAAATAAAATGGCCTTTCGTCGCCCCATAAATTATGAAAAAGCCATCCGAAAATAAATTTGCCCAAATCGGTGCATAATTGACTCATCATCCGTGGAGAATAGGATCAATAGACTTCATTATCGGTGGAGAATATCCTTGGCTTGATTCCGTGATCTGCAACCTCCATAATCAAAAGAAAATAATATTTCAAAAAAATCGCCCGAAATCTATGATAGTACCCCATTGGAATCGGCCAAAAATTGACCCTGAATAAATCCGCCCAAATCGGTGGTTAATGGACTTAATCATCATTGAAGAATAGCCTCAGGCCGAATCAGTGACTTGTAGCCTTCAAAATCCAAAGAAAATTGGCTTTCGTCGCCCCATAAATTATGAAAATGCCATCCGGAAATTAATTGGCCCAAATCGGTGGCTAATGGACTTAACATCCGTGGAGAATAAGATCAATGGACTTCATTATCGGTGGAGCATAGCCTCTGCCTGATTCCGTGATCTGTAGTCTCCAGAATCGAAAGAAAATGACATTTTCGAAAAATCGCTCAAAATCTGTGATGGTACCGTACCACTTTGGAATCTGCCAAAAATTGAACCGGAATTAATCCGCCTAAATCGGTGCTTAATGAACTTAATCATCGTTGAAGAATAGCGTCATACAGATTCCGTGACTTGTAACCTTCAAATCCAAAGAAAATGGCCATTCGTCGCCCCATAAATTACGAAAATTCCATTCCAAAATAAATTGGCTTGAATCGACGCTTAATGGACATATCATCCGTGCAGAATAGAATCAATAGAATTCATTATCGGTGGAGAATAGCCTCGGCCTGATTCCGTGATCTGCAGCCTCCAGAATCGAAAGAAAATGACATTTCGAAAAATTCGCCTGAATTCTGTGATGGTACCCCTTTGGAATCTGCCAAAAATTGACCCAGAATAAATCCGCCCAAATCGGTGCTTAATGGACTTAATCATCATTGAAGAATAGCCTCAGGCCGAATCCGTGACCTGTAGCCTTCAAAATACAAAGAAAATGGCCTTTTGTCGCACCATAAATTACGAAAATGCCATCCGAAAATAAATTTGCCCAAATCGGTGATTAATGGACTTATCATCCGTGGAGAGTAGGATCAACAGACTTCATTATCGATGGAGAATAGCCTCGGCCTGATTCGGTGATCTGTAGCCTCCAGAATCGAAAGAAAATGGCATTTCAGAAAAATCGCCCAAAATCGGTGATGGTACCCCTTTGGAAACTTCCAAAAATTGACCCAGAATAAATCAGTCCAAAAAGGTGCTTAATCGACTTAATCATCGTTGAAGAATAGCCTCAGGCTGAATCCCTGACTTTTAACCTTCAAAATCCAAAGAAAATGGTCTTTCGTCGCCCCATAAATTATGAAAATGTCATCCGAAAATAAATTGGCCGAAATCGGTGCTTAATTGACTTATCATCTGTGGAGAATAGGATCAATAGACTTCATTATCGGTGGAGAATATCCTTGGCCTGATACCGTGATCTGTAGCCTCCAGAATCAAAAGAAAAAGACATTTCGAAAAAATCGCCTGAAATCTGTGATAGTACCCTTTGGAATCGGCCAAAAATTGACCCCGAATAAATCCGCCCAAAACGGTGCTTAATGGACTTAATCATCTTTGAATAATAGCCTCAGGCCAAATCCGTGACCTGTAGCCTTCAAAATCCAAAGAAAATGGCATTTTCGTCGCCTCATAAATTATGAAAATGTCATCCGAAAATAAATTGGCCCAAATCGGTGCTTAATGGACTTATCATCCGTGGAGAATAGGATCAATAGACTTCATTATCGGTGGAGAATATCCTTGGCCTGATTCCGTGATCTGTAGCCTCCAGAATAAAAAAAATGACTTTTCGAAAAAATCGCCCTAAATCTGTGATGGTACCCCCTTTGGAATCTGCCAAAAATTGACCCGGAATAAATCCGCTCAAATCAGTGCTTAATGGACTTAATCATTGTTGAAGAATAGCCTCAGGCCGAATCCGTGACTTGTAGCATTCAAAATCCAAAGAAAATGGTCTTTCGTCGCTCCATAAATTACGAAAATGGAATCCGAAAATAAATTGGCCCAAATCGGTGGTTAATGGACTTATCATCCATGGAGAATAAGATCAATATACTTCATTATCGGTGAAGAATAGCCTCGGCCTGATTCCGTGATCTGTAGTTTCCAGAATCGAAAGAAAGTGTCATTTCGAAAAAATCGCATGAATTATGTGATGGTACCCCTTTGGAATCTTCCAAAAATTGACCGGAATAAATCCGCCCAAATTGGTGATTATAGAAATTAATCATCGTTGAAGAATAGCCTCATGCCGAATCCGTGACTTGTAGCCTTCAAAATCCAAAAAAAATGGCATTCGTCGCCCCATAAATTACGAAAATGTCATTCCAAAATAAATTCGCCCAAATCGATGCTTAATGGACTTATCATCCGTGGAGAATAGGATTAATAGACTTCATTATCGGCGGAGAATAGCCTCGGCGTGATTCCGTGATCTGTAGCCTCCAGAATCGAAAGAAAATGGCATTTCGAAAAAATCACCCGAATTCTGTGATGGTACCCCTTTGGAATCTGCCAAAACTTGACCCTGAATAAATCCTCCCAAATCGGTGCTTAGTGGACTTAATCATCGTTGAAAAATAGTCTCAGGCCGAATCCGTGACCTGTAGCCTTCAAAATCCAAAGAAAATGGTTCTTCGTCGCCCCATAAATTACAAAAAAATCCATCCGAAAATAAATTGGCACAAATCGGTGCTTAATGGACTTATCATTCGTGGAGAGTAGGATCAATAGACTTCATAATGGATGGAGAATAGTCTCGGCCTGATTCCGTGATCTGTAGCCTCCAGAATCAAAAGAAAATGGCATTTAAGAAAAATCGCTCAAAATCTGTGATGGTAGCCTTTGAAATCTGCTCTGAAATTGCGTTGGAACGACGTAACTTCCCCTGATATCTCTTCCCCCGCTGTTCCGATTTCTCGCACTTTGTTTCTGTTCATTCGTTTGTCTGTTCATGGCTGGCCCAAGGATTGGAACTCGGTAATTTCTTGTTAGACGTACGCTTCTTGTGCTTGTATGGCTACTGAGAATGTTGAAGTCTAAATAGAGTATGTTAATATGCTTTTCATGGTTGTTTGTTACTTGTTTGGCTGCTCTCAACGCCCAAGTTCTATCTATCTCTGTTCTGTTGAATTTCAAGTTCTTGAGGTTCAAATCTTGTAGAGTCTAGAGCCTTCTAGAGTTCCAACCATTGTTTTAGCTTCATTGTCGATCATACCCATGTAAGCTTTTCACCCTATGACTCTCGATCCTTCATTGTTTCACCACAACCTTCCGAACTAATTCACATTTATTTTATTATTATTTTTTAATTGCCACGTCACTAAGTTAATGGTCAACTTTGAGAGTTGACTGCCACATCAGAAAAATTTAACGGAGTTGGACGGAGAGTGATCAAACTTGAACCATTTAACTAATTTGAGTGACCAAGATTGGATTTAAATATTTTCAGTGACCAAACGTGAACGTTTTTTGTAATCTCAGTGACCAACCATGCAATTAACCCATTAATTATGTATTCTATAATACCGATTGGGATACCAAAATATTTAGGGATTGCCGGAATTATTTAGGGATTGGGATTGAGATGTACTTTAGAGTAGGGGCGGAAATCGGTACAGTATCGGTATCCCAATACCAAATACCGAAATCCCGAATACCGAATTACATCCTAAAGTCAATCCCAATCCCAATCCCTAAATAATTTCGGTATCTCAATCTCAATCCCTAAATATACCGGTATCCCAATCGGTACTTCGGTATCCCAATCGGTATTATCGAATACGAAATTAAGTACCTTTACAATTAATAATTAAATATATAAATTAGATTTTATTGTTTAATTTAGGGGAAAAGACTAAGCAAAGAGTTTTGAATTAGGATATTATTAAGGAGAATGAAGGAGAGGAGTCATCTCGAGTTCTTGTCAGTTGTCATTGGTAATCTTTAATTTGACGAATTGGAGGTTGACAGACGACTATTAATAGTGATAGAATGATCTATGTATAATTAAATGACAATTTTGGTGGTTGAGGGTCGTGTAGTAGTGAATGAGAGAGTCTAGTTGAGAGGATAAAATGCACACTAGCTTATATTTCGGTATTGATCGGTATTTCGGTGTATACTGATCCCAATCCCGTAATCCCTAATACCGAATACCAATTGAAATTCAATCACAATCACAATCCCAATAAATAATACGTGCATTCGGTAATACCAAATATAGACAAATTCGGTATATCCCAAATACCGGTACCAAACTTCCAGCCCTACCAACTGCTGCTACCTGACTGAGAAGATCACATTGATTGGGCCAATTAAGACCATAACTGTTCGGCCCAAATACCTGAATTTCAGCAGGCTTATCGAAAGGCCTCGACATTCCAAGTGCTTAGTTAAATAATGACGGCCATCTTTCTTTCGGGCCTGGCCCACTGCAGCCTACCCAGCAAGGCCCATAAACTCCAACGTTCCGGCCCACAGCCCCAGTTGGCAGACGCCGGAGAGTTGGGAAAAGGATCAATACATGGCGGGCGGTTCTCTCTGTGTACAGGAAACAGAGACAGCGATATGTTTCTTTCTTCCTTTTTCTCCCAGTGGGAAACAAGCAAGCAATAATTTGGACCAATCGACGACTGACTGAGGAAGGAAGACCCCTACCTAAAAGTTAGCAAAGACCCCAACCTTAGAAGGAGAAAAGGAAAGGGCAAAAGCGTGGAGACGTGACTTTGGATCCCCGCCCGCCCGCCGGCCCGCCCGCACTTATAATAAGAAGAGGGAACTTCCATGGAATGGGACTAGCTAGGATTACTGTTGCCTTGCCTGAGGTAAACGCCATGACGTACTTCTGATAAAGGCATGGCTGCGTCATCCAATAATCCAACTCCAAGGAATGAAATTAATTCCCACCCTACGTACTTTGGGCACAGGGGCAAGCACTTTGGATTTCATTTCAGAGCTGGAAACCAGAGTATTTTATTTTGGACTCATAGTCAGTCAGAGTGATTAATTGGGTTGCCTGAACTGCCACTCAAGACTAGTAATATAATGGTAATTAACAACAAATTTATGCTCAAAACGATACTATAGCCTAGAAATAGAATAGTGCTATTACAACAACAAGATTCCACCCCCCACCCACCCCCTAAATCGTCTCCTCTCCTTCCTTGATTACGCGGTCTTGGAATGCGTTAGGGTGGAAACTGAATTTCTAGTAGCCACCGTGGCTACATCAGTATCCATCATTTATTTTCTTCTCTTTCCTCTTTTTTTAATCTTATGGTTAAGATTGGCTCAGGATAATTTTGGAAGAAAAAAAAGGACCACACCTGATTATTCTATATATTCTACCCTAACCCTACTTCTACAGCCAAACCCGTCGTATCCGCAAGCTCTCACTCTCCCCAACGATGGCTTAGGGTTTGCTTGTCCGACGACTCCTTCCGCGCGCTTCTTTCTCCGACCACGGGCGAGTCACCAGTCGGATGGGTGGCGATCCGAGCAGCCTGACCACATCGTCGTCCACCTCGACGGAGATCCTACCTGCCGAATTCCCCGCCGTCTACCAACGGAGCCGGCGATTACCTCGACTCGCCCCCGCCGCTCTTCGATTCTCCCGACGGATTCCACCACATCTACGCCGGAAATGTCAAAGGGATCAATGCTGCAGCTGTTGACCTTTGGGGAAGCCATATCTATCGGTACTCACAAACCAGAGAAGCTCTTCCCTATCCTCGACATGTACGAGACCATTTCAGGTATGATTCCCTACCTAGATTTTCTATATGCAAGTGGAGCTGGTTCGTGTGTTAGAATCGATTGCCACGAACTTCAGAGAAGGTTAGGTGATTCAGTTTTTTTCGTAGTGGTAGTGTTATTGTCGTATTGGTATAGTTTTTGTCGCATTGGTATTATTTTTGTCGCATTGGTATTGATTTTGTCGCATTGGTAGTGATTAAATCTGCAATGGTATTGATGTTTTGTGAAATGGTAGTGTTTTTATTTCTTGAATGGTATTGATGTTTTGTGAAATGGTAGTGTTTTTATTTCTTGAATGGTAGTTTTCGTGTAA
This sequence comes from Linum tenue, assembly GCA_946122785.1. Lineage (NCBI taxonomy): Eukaryota > Viridiplantae > Streptophyta > Magnoliopsida > Malpighiales > Linaceae > Linum > Linum tenue. The sequence continues at coordinate 1,401,285 of CAMGYJ010000006.1, read as the reverse complement.
TGGTATAAATTTAATTATGCAATGGTAGTTTTCGTGTAATGGTATAGATTTATTTCTGCAATGGTATTGATATTTTTCAAAGTGGTAGTGTTTGTCTAATGGATTGGTACTGATTTTGTTTTTTTTTTTTTTTTGCAGAAAGATTGAAAAAAATATGGAAAGGAAATCTGGCTGGAGATTACGGAAGTGAGAGAAAGAGAGATTTTTAATTAATAGATTTTTGTAACTACCTTAAATGTAATTTATTAAAAAATTAATTAATATAATTTATTTTTCCATACCCAATTTACCCTTAGTAACCACGGTGATTACTACTTTGTAGTAATCACCGTAACCTGTCCCCGCGGTCTTACTTGCAGACTATATATAATCATTTACATTTGGGGTTGGACGGTTGCGATCCTTCCAAGAAGCTTTATTTAATTTGCTCCCCTCTTACTTAATTATTCTTACCAACACGTGGGTTTTGATTAATTGTCCTTTTAACCATGTTGTTTATATCATATATCATATATCAACAACGTCGCTAGTTAGTACTTGCAAACGCATCACACACGGTATTGTAATTTTAGAAATATAGAGATCGTATAATATTATGATTGAATGTTGGGCACAGTGAATAGACAATCAAGCAATTCGCTCAAAGATATATATATATATATATATCTTTTGAATTTGAATGATTTCTTCTAATAAAAAGTCGGAAGCAATCCACTATAAGTTCTTTCTTAAAAAATATCTTTCAATTTACAAAGCAACGTGTTTTCTTTTTTCTCAAGAACATCACCTCCTATAAAGCTTGAAGATGAGTGTATCATCTCTGATCAACAACATGCATAACAAGATACGCGTTAATCCAAAATACACTCTTAAAATTCAAATGTTATTTTCTAACTTTTCTAACCGAATTCTTCGAACAAAAATAAAGAAGTTGGTAGTTTACGTGATATATATATATATATATATATATATATAATCTTTTGGGTATATATAACATGCTATCAAATAAAAATACCTATGATAAAAACAAGCTCTAAAGTTTTCAATTATAATTTAAATAATATTATTGATAACGAATTGGTATAAAAGAAAAAATGAAGCATCGCTCTCCACCTATATTTTGTTTTCCCCCCAAGCTTTTTCTGTTTCCTTTTTTCTCCAATGCACCCTAAAGTAAGTACCCACTCTCTCCCTCTCCTCTCCTCTCCTCTAGTATAAATAAAATGCCCCACTTCACTTCTCCCTTTCCCCATGGCCTCACCGAACCTCCCCAAAAAAACAGCACAAATACTCCACTAGAAACCGCAAACAGAAGCAAGGAATTTATTTAATTAAGGGAGCAGAAGGAAAAGGTAGCAGGGGCCAAGATTAGATGGAACCAATTGACTGCAACATCGGCGAGGAGTACCAGAACTACTGGGAAACCAAAATGTTCCTCCACAACGAAGAACTCGACAGGCAAGGCAATTATTCACTACTCTTCCCTCCCTCTTTCCTTAATTCCCCTCTTCTATCTTCCCGTCGATTGGGAGAGATTATTCGATCGGTCCAGAATGAAATTAATTAATTTGGCTGATGATGTTGACGCGTAGCAGTTGGGCGATGGACGAGGCCTTCTCCGGGTACTACGACTCGAGCTCGCCGGACGGAGCAGCATCGTCGGCGGCGTCGAAGAACATAGTCTCGGAGAGGAACCGCCGGAAGAAGCTGAACGAGAGGCTGTTTGCGCTCAGGGCGGTGGTCCCCAACATTAGTAAGGTAATTAATTACTTAATTGACCTACGGTTGATAGATAATTTTTGTCAATATTAATCATAAAACCACCTCCATCTCCAGCTGCAGCTGGCCCATTAATTAATTAATAATATTATCATTATTATTACTACCCTTTATCACTAGCTTAATTAATTGTTTAGCCTATTATTCAAACCCTAATTATTGATGCCTTGCCCTTGCCGGTGCCGGTGGTGTCACTTCACCCTTCCATCTTCCTAATTTAGAGTGGAAAAACAACTAAATCAACGCTTTACCTTAGTTACATGTGATTAATTGTATACAAAAATTATTATTATTTACAGCAATCATTTTGGCGTATGAAATCGTTAGAAAGAAGTAAACCAGCGTGACACATATTAGAAAAAGATGGTTGCTTTTTTTATATATATAATTAATTAATGTTCTTAATTAGGTGGGAGTATTGCGCGCATAATTAATTACATTCTTATAATAATTACATCAGTTACCATGCATGTCTATCAACTTGTGAGTTTTGTGATGCCAATTCCTTATATTTATTAAAACAAACTTAATTATATTAATCAAAGAAAATTCCAAGTGATGGTTTAAAGTTTGTTAATGGGCGGGCAGATGGACAAGGCGTCAATAATCAAGGACGCGATTGATTACATCCAAGAGTTGCACGACCAGGAAAGAAGAATCCAAGCGGAGATAGCTGAGCTGGAATCCTCCGGGAAGAAGATGAGCCCTTGCTCCGGCTCCGGCTCCGGCAACTTCGAGGTGGAACTTCCGGTGCTGTTGAGATCCAAGAAGAAGAAGGTCAACGACCACTTGTATGATTCCTCCGCCGGCTCCTTCCGAACTTCCTCCTCCCCCATCGAGCTTCTAGAAGTACGCACCCTCTTCTTTCTTGTACATTACTATTAATTCCCATATATAGGAGATAAGTTGTACTTTATTTTATTTTATTTCATAAATAAATTATATTAATGGTGCTACTCTTAATAAACTAATAATTATGATGGGTTATATATATATATATATTCGGTACGTATTTTGATTCATTATCTTTAGACCAAGTTATTACGATGGAGAAACTAATTTGGTGTGTGGTATATATGTGTAGCAGTTGAGAGTGGTGTATATGGGGGAGAGGACAGTGCTGGTGAGCTTGATGTGCAATAAAAGGACAGACACAATGGTGAGATTATGCGAGCTATTCGAATCTTTGAAGCTCAAAATTATCACCGCAAACATTACCACCGTCTCTGCCCATCTTTTGAAGACAGTCTTCATCGAGGTCAGTCTCAATTCCACTCTTACAACTTGTATTATTTACTATATTAGTTTCAACCTGAGAGAAATAATCCACTCGTAATGATGCTTCTTTGTTAAACATAATGAATATTACTCCCGTTTAAGGACACTTCATCCCTAAATCCCGATTTCGTCCCAAATTTACTGCTCACTAATCATTGATGAAAGAAATGATATATATAAGTTTTCCAACCATGTAGATAATCAAGTACACAACAGAAAATCAAATAAAAAGTTTTAAAAAAAATATATCATTCGCCAAAAAGGCAATAGATAGACTAGATGACAAACAAGATCAAGCCCACATTTATCAAATGGTCATAAAATCCGACATTATGATACAAGTGGGGCACAAAATACAATTTTGTTGGGTCTGGTGAGACTTGTTTTTTTTTTATATATATATTCTTGATTACATTTAAATTATATATATTCTCCTAAATTATATTCATAAATGTTATTATTGATTAGGTAGGACTTTGAAGGTGTGTAAATATTACAAATGTGGTTATCATCAAGCATAGATCCCAATTGAGCTGGAAAAGATCATTTATTTGGCTCTATAACTAATCATAATTATTATAAGAGGGAGCATGATTAAGACCACTTAATTAGATATATTTAATTATAAATATATCATCAAAATTCTAGATTGGGGAAAGGAGGATTGACAATGATGCCAATCCAGAGTGTTCGAATAATATATCATCAAAATTCCGGGGGGGGGGGAAGTGAGACTGATGCTTGATAATTGCTTGCTCAGCCTTTTTCCTTTTTCTCTCACTTGAAATTTCCTTACCGCTTCTAACTTTTGGTTAGCATACAATTTGTTAGCCAACCTTTGTTTTTGTTTCGAGATGTTCTTGATACATGAGAATATCTGTGTTAGGAGCAGTGATGGAGCTACGTATGTTTAAAAGAGTCTACAGTATTTTTCAACATTTGATATTAGATTATAATTTGTGTACAGAGGTATTGAAAAAAGTATTGTAAGTGTCAAGATGAAAACTACATATCAAGTTATCAACTCGCTTGTTTCAAATCCACATTAATTCAACGCTTCAAAATAATTGTTATAATTTCTTATATCTAGTTGATCCTCACTTCCAACCCTGATTCTGCCACTATCTATAGGTGGTATACATTAGGTGCATTTCAAATAACCTACAATCATAACACACGCAACTTAAAAAGATAACCTCAATAAAGCGTTCGTCAATATAATTTTCAATACAATTGACTGTGAAGCTGGATCAAATCTTAACTTACAAGGAACACACTTGCACATATTTTTGTGCTTCAACAACTATTAGACTAATTAAGTTAATATAAATGGTTATTTATTATCTTAAAAGGGGTTATCGGGAGTAGTGGGGATATCAACATCGCTTGTCTCAGGCCTTGATCATAGTTAATCAATAAAATCAACTCCCTAAACCATTATTCGGATTTTATAATGATTTTCTTAGATTTCTTAATCATAAATTAGTTAAAATAATGTATTACACTACACTAGGTTACAACTAGTCCAAGTCATTAGATGCCAAAGTAAGCATTAAGGGCATGAAGAGCAGAAGATTAAGGGCCACATGGCACAATATTTTAGTGGCAATGATTTCAAAAGCCTTTTGTGACTTTACATACATATAAAATAATAACAATTGGTGCCATCAATAATAATTGATTAATGTAGGAAATGGATAAAACAATAATAGTGTCAACTTCTAGGGGTTGGCCCTTCTTTGAATCTTTAAAGTCTCTTCCTCCCCCAAATTCACGGCTGGAGTGTGGACAAGTTGGCGACATCTAATTGTGATTTGCAAGATACGGTTATGGTTAAACAAACATAAAAACAAATTATTTGCCAATGTGTGCACGTATATTATTGTTGTGTTTCCTCTCACATTCATATACCAACCTATCATTTATGTAAAGAAAGAGAATGGATTTAATTATTTCGATCCGATTAAGAAGTAGTTGAGAATTGAAACAGTCAGAAAATATACTTTGATCAGATCTTACTCGGTTCAAATAATATTTGATTCCATTCCAATTAAGTACTGGTGGAATTGTTGTCCACAATCACTCACGTAAGGATTTGGACAAGGATAAGCATAAGATGGTTGCTAGACTATGTTATGGAATTCGAGAACTAATTATTGGTGGCTTGAATATTATGTGCTTTATTATTGCAGGCGGAGGAAGATGAAAAGGATGATTTGAGACATAAAATAGAAGTTGCGATTGCATCTCTCAACGATCCTGAAAGTCCTATGAGCATGTAGTTCATGCAATGAAGTATCCAAACATAAACCAAAGAGGGCAAAAAAAAAAAAAAAGTGTAAAAAAGGAGTCCAAGAGAAACATTAACATATGATGAGTTGAGTGATGGTCTCATATTTGGTTTGTCTTTTCCATTTTATCTCATTGTGGGAGAAGTTATGTGTTGCTTTCATGCATGGGGCTAGGGGTGATAAACGGTTAGTCGGTTATCGGTTTTAACCGATAATCGAACCGATAAAGTCGGTTAGTGGTTAACCGATAACCGCTACTTCCTTATTGATTTCGGTTTCGGTTAGTAGTATTTTGGTTAGTGGTTAACCGCTAACCGATTAATCGGTTAGCGGTTAACCGATAAGAAAACCGATAACCGCCTACTAGTGTGACTACATGATTTTTTACTTTGGCTAAGGGAAAAAGTTGTAAGATTCAAAACCAATCAAAGTTGCAATTCCAAACATCCCAATTCTCACCTATTGCAAACAACCCTCCATCAAGAGTCTCAAATATTTTTAAGAGTTAGAACTCGAAAGTCACCACTCTCTAAATTCCCTTTGCACTCGATAGAGTGAACCTTAGGTTGTTGATGACTATGGGCTAGATGAAGATCTTGGAGTAAATGATGACTATGGGCTAGATGAATTGGAGCGAGATCCTCGGATCATTTTGGTTGATGATTTGGAGATAATGAACTTGTTATTTGTGTCTTGTTGTGATTGTGACTTGTGGTTGAATTGTGGGCATGTAGACATTATGTTGTGGAGTTGTGGTTGAATTGTGTGGTTGCTTTAGACTTTATGTTCAATTGATTTAGATAACTTTATGGTGTGTGATTATAGAGGCTGAAACAAAAGCAGGTCACTCAAAATTGAGGGTGAATCATTAAAAAAGGTGGTTGAAATTCGATTTTGGGTGGTCGATTTCTGAACAAAAACCGAGAAAGTGAACCAGAACCTGCGGTTTCGGTTAACCGCAAGGGAAAACCGAAACCGATGTTTGCAGTTTTCGGTTAACCGAAGTCTCTGTCAGTTTCGGTTTCGGTTAGTGATCTTGGGACAATTTTGATTGCGGTTAACCGATATTTCGGTGCGGTTAAACCGAAACCGCACCAACTAACACCCCTACATGGGGCTTTCATTGCTGCCATTCCATCTCGTTCCTTCCTAATTCGATGTCAATCCCTCTCCTCTACGCGTATCCGAAATGGAAAGGTACTATGTTGTTTTCTTAGGAAGGAGTAAAGGGTAGGAATATAATAGTGTTTTGACGAAGGCCGGCCTAATCGAAAATCGTAGAATCCTAATTTGAGATATATATTTTCCAGGGGAATCAAATGTTTCAATTATCTTGATTATTGTTCTTTATGTTTTTAATTATATTACGAATCCATTTTATGAGTTGAGAGCTGAAACATAAATTAGCTTTAGCTTAATTAGTATCATAATAACACACTCTTCAGTTAATGCGGTATCTTATAGAGTCGATTACTCGATTTTCCTTGTTTTCATACATGATATGTCACGAAAAGCAAGTGGTTGTGAACGTGGCCTATTGCTTGTCTTCTGTTGCTTATGTCCATTCTAATGAAACCTAACAACCACTGGGACCTATATGTATCAAGCGGGTTGACTGGCCAATCCAAAGGTAAAAAAAGCACATGTTTACAAACAACTTTAATTTCCACTGTGCTTATGTCTACACCACACATATTTAACATGCATGTGCATGGAAGATGGAATCTAAGTCTGTGAAAATAGACTCGACGAGTAGAAGTCGATATATTTGAGTGGGAATACTACGAAGCATCAACATCGTTGGATGTCTAGTTAAAAATATGAATAATTATCATATGAGCGCTTTATTAATATTTAAAGTGTACCATCTCACAGCGTACGTACGTAGATCGTGTAAACATATACGGTGTTCCATTTCGCCTCTTCCAATAACATATAACCCTTACCCAGTAGTAATTTGGAGCATTCAATTATACCCATCTGGATAAAGTGTTTACAAGAAAGATGAGTGTTTCAAGGATAGGATAGGCCTGAATGGCTTGCTAGAACAACAACCAACCAACCAACAGATGAAATGCTATTGTTCACTTCTTTAGGAGGAGGGTGCTCCACTCCCATGGGCTAGGATAGGAAGGATTGAAGCCACACTAATTTCTATTTTGAAGAGATCTGAGTCATTGATAGAGTGGGTCTTCTATCCAAATCGTTGGAGGATAGTCCTCTAACTCCTAACAAAAAACTGGAGGACCATAACTTAATTGAATGAAATGGGAAATGGGTTGAAGTTTGAACACAGCCACGAGTTCAGGGGCCAAGGGTGTTAAATCGAAGGATGACAGGAAAAGGAGTGGCTGGCTGGCTATTCATACAAACAAAACAAAAGTGTCCCAAAATGGAAGGACCAATTAGGGTTGGCAACATGGCACCATGAAGTCGTGTCCCCCATCCAATGGTACAAGCGGGTTAAATACTCGATATGATCACCCAACTTATTGACATGCATCGCATAGGATACTGAACTTTATTTTTCATGCAACTGGATCACCAAACTCACTTCAATCTCGTTTCTACTTCTGCCCTAGCACATCAAACCAATAACTTCTGTTACTAGCTTGAAATGGCAACGCTATATCATTCAACATCAACTAACTGATAATGCTCAGATCAGATGGAAGTAAACAACAAAACAGTAGGAGCAGATCATCGCACGCAACTCATGTACTAAAGGCTGCTGTGCTGCTGAACTGATATTTCCGTACCAAAATCAAGGGGGGGCTAGTCCCAACTGTTGTATTTCCAACTTCACAAAGAACCGTTCGTTTCCAACTTTTACAATAAAACCAAGAAAAGAAACAAGAGAAGAAGATCCAAAACAGTAAGCCTTAAGGTCAAATTTCAAGTACCCCCCTTGGGGGGAAAAAAAAAAAAACTATACCCCAATTTAGGAAAAGGTCCATAGCCCCAAATGGAGAACAAATAAAGCCTGCACCCAATTTTCCCCATATATATTTCTCCCCCCAAACATTCTGTTAGCCACCCCCATTGTCTTCTCAACAATAACTCTCAACTATATTCCACCTCACTATCCTCCCCTTAGCATAATATGAATCAAGAAATCCAACCGCTGATTTTCATAGGGAAGGGCTGACTTAGAGTTAGAGATCCTTTTTTTTTTTTAAGATACGCAAATCTTTTTTCTTTTCTTTTGATGGGGGTGTCTCAATTTTCAAAGCAACCATTGATTCATCCAACCAAAGAATTCTTCTAAAGGAGTCAAAACTATGTCACTCAGCTGGTTGTATAGTTGGAGGAGAAGAGTTGCAGCAGATTATCGAGAGTCTCTGCATGGAATTTCCTTGCAAACAAGTAGCACGGCCTTTGAATCCCGTTCCATATGCATGGCTGCTCGTCCACATCCAAACTCTACAGATAATAAGCACACAGAGAATCATATTTATATGTAAGATGAAAGTCCGTCAAACAACTAACCAGCTTCGATCACAGCAAAGGGAAATGTCGATGATGGAGCTTCAGTAGTCTACCTTTTCCTCACTCGTTACATGTACACTGACATCAATCGACTGCATAAACACGAAGGTGTGGTAGTTAGCAGTTAAATCATGGATAATACATAAAGCCACTAAGGAAGATGATGTGTCCAAGCTATCAAAGACATTCTAAACAATGGAATTTCATGTGTGCTTCATCATGAGAAAGACCATACCGTAAGATTCTTTATAAGTTCACGTGTGACATCGTGAGCTGTGTACGACTTAGGATGCCACTTTCTCTCAGACCAATCAACATGTGTTACTGACCAGTTTGCAATTCCCTGAGGATCGATCATCTAGAGACATAGATGCATTAAAATCATCAAAGGGAGTTCCGAATCATTGAGGTTTACAACAAAAATAAGAAGGAATGCAGGATAAGGCTACTGAATTTCAGAACAGATATCGGTGAAGATTCATACATGGAAAAAGGTTGGCAGATAGTGCTCATCAGCAATGCAATTCTTCCCTCCATCCATGCCATGCTGTAGTTTTCAGGAAAAAAGTTATCTTAAAAGCGTCTATAAATACAATGAGCAATAACTCGTATAAGATACGATATTAGACAACTCATGCAGCCAATAACTTCTTGTATTTGCGAAAGGCAAACAGAAACCCGCTTTCTTAATCGATGGAGAATAGATGTACACAACCTGATGTAAAGTCAGAGTCTGGAAAGAAAGCAAGAGTAACAAATAACTAACGGTCTCCAAATAGTACCTTGCAGTAGTCACGGAATTTTGAGTAGTAAAGACTATCAGCCAAAACTATCATAGCATGCTGCCGCTTCATTGAGAACCACTGTAAAATAATTCATTGGTTGAGTCTCATGCCAATAGATACGTTGAAACCCATAGAAATATATCTTCATCACACATACAAATACATCCTTTGTTGTATAATTAAAATGTACTGTATGGCTGAAATCAGCCATAAAAATTCACTAAATGGGAACTAGAAGATATTAAATGAATTTGGTTTCATCCATTCTTCAGGGTGACATGGACACAACATTGAAAAAGGGAATTAAATGATGTATACCTGTGCACCTTTTCTGAAATCTTTTATATCAACTTCAGGTAACATATGCTCTGAATATCTGCCATTGCCATGCGGACCAGGATCATAAAAACTGAAAACAATATCAAGATGGATCAGAAAAATGGAAAAATCCACGTGTAACACATGCCTGAACTTCATTCTTCTTTGGATGAAGGCTCAAAGGGAGCTAACTTACCAGTCAAGGAAGCTGACATTTGTATACAGCAGGTAGTTGTAGACATAGTCAAACTTGTGCAATGGTATACAGCTGAAATGGCAGAAATCACGAGAGTTAAATTAGAAATTCAAAATCAGCAATCCTCGCCCTTCGTGACCATACAATAACAGGGGTAATGCACCATGTTTTTTACCTATCAGAAAGCAAAACAAAATGCTGATTGTCAGGATCTTGCATAGCATTGGCTAAAAGGCGTCTCTCAGCATCTATCATCGATATCTTCCCCCATATCACCTGGGAAAAATAATAGAGCACAACTAAATTAGTCATTTCTCAGATCACCAACTATTTGTATAAGAATACATCTCATGTTGTTTAGTACTCTAGTTCTCGTAAGTAGTCATATAAACTATATGGTGACCTACCATAACTAAAACCAGGTCGTCACCTGTGAGCTGCTTTTTTCATTTACAATTCGGATCTACAATTAGATAATTCTCTCAGGAAGTCTGAACCTTCTACACTTGCTCAGCAACTTCACTAAATGAAAAATAAAATTACTATTGTAGTTCGTCAATTGCCTTGGCTGTGACAGTCAAGAAACAAACAAGTGAAGAATGCAAAAGCTTCAACCAGAGATTTCAACTTGCTAATGTGAAATAACAGAGGAAGCCAAACTCTTAAGATGGTCAAATCATGCAAATGATTCATCTACCAAGAAGCCAACACTCTCATCTTTCTACCAACAAAGATCACGAACAATTCACATACAGCATTAAAACTAAAGATGAAGCTTTATTTTAGGGTAAGTAACTGTAATATACCTGTTCACTGCGTATGTCCCGATTAACAAAATACCGGCTCACATGCACTGGTTTATTGTTGGAGGCATGGACATAAACAGAAAACTTCCCTTCATGGCCCTGCCAGCATAAGGATGAGCCATTTCAGACATAAAAGAGCAAGAAACTAAACACCAATGCACCCTGTTTCAGTGATCCTATCAGCACTAAGTCATTTCATATCTAAGACAGTTTGATTCATTCCTGAGACTAACAGGTTGCATTGGTCCTAGAAACTGGCATACAGAAAAACACAGTTGGATCTCGAAATTTTCAACTAGTGTCAATCCAACAGTTAAACAAACCAGCTCAGATGTAAGGAAAGAAAGAATAAACAAAAGATAGGAGAGAAAAACTTACATTGAAGAACTTCTCCCACAACTTCTCAAAAGGCAGTTGACCAGGAGTCAAGAACATGAAAGCGATCTTAGAAGTTTTAGATTTGACAGGAGGGGAACTCAAGATCTCCCTAATCACAACCTGTGAAGCTATCTCACTGTCAGTAAATTCCCTAGCTGGAGCAGGTGGAAGCCAATCCGATAAAGCCTTGCAGCCTCTGGAAGAGAAGAGATAACAAGCTGTGCCGCTCTGAGGTGGATAAACGTAGGCACAAACTAGGAACAAGCTGACCATACAAACCAAGACAATGATCCATACGGGCCTCTTCAATGGAGCACGGTGGCGAGGTCCAGGGAAGATCTGTACATCACCCATTCCTAAACGCCACCCTTGAGCTCCTCCCTTCATAATCAAACCCCACCGCAGGGCATTTATATCAGAAAATGAACGCCAAAAACTTGACGCAGAGGGAACTCAAGGATTGCCCACGAAGAGAAGCAGCCCCCTTTCAATCAGCAGTATATCCTGGGAATAGAAAGCAAAAGTGGTATCTATTTAGATCCTTCAAATCAACCAAACAAACACTTTCAGGCCAAACCCAATAAATGAGGAGACTTTATTCGCTGAATCAAGAAACCTAAAGCAACAGAAAAAGGACAACAGTAGATTCTATTGGGTAGCAGAAGGCTTTGATTTCAGGTCAAGAATTCGGCCAACTAAAGAGAACCAAATTTCCCCAGTGTTCCACCAACTGTTTAGCCCCAAAGTCAAACCGAACCCAAATACCCATTAACACTCAAACGAAAGCTACGAAACCCCGTTCTCGGATATCCCAAGAAATGCAAAAGCTTTAATCTAGAAATTACGTTATCGAAGCTCAACGAAGCAGCAGTCTCACTCACTGCCAGTTGTCACTGAACTGAAGAAACCCAATTGAGAGGCTACTTCGACTTGGATAGCAGAGATGAGAAACCAACAGCAATCAGAAATCTGATGAGTACCTAAGAGGGAGGAGAGGAGAGGAAATCAATGAGTCAATCAGTGAGCTGGGTTTGCGTTCGACAGTAGATCTCCAAATTGGCCAAGATCCGAACTTGGGAAGCTGAAGAGGGACAGGCTGTTAAGATCTGGAGAAGCAGAAGATGGCAGGCCAAGGAGGGGAAGAAGAAGAAGGAGGAGAGAGAAGAGGGGAGGAAGGTGGGGTCGTAGTGGGAAGTCGTTGTTTGGCTCCTTGGCTTTGGATGTCCAAACAGAAACACAAAAAATAGCGAGGGAGGGAGAAGAGGAAGGAAGGAAGGGAGAAGTCTTCCGCCGGCGAATTGTTTAATTGATAATTATTTGTTTGCTTGCCGAAATGAACGAATGGTCACTTAATTATGGGCTACTATCAAATTGGTTCCACAATTATTATTATTCACGACATGGTCATTAAAGTTATAGGGATCATCAACTTGTTGAGTTTTAGTTTACAGGAACAATCAAATTGATACACACAAGTGAACAATTCATTTAGGAGGATACTTATGTTACCTTACAATAATTTCTTAGAGTATCACCTAACATTTGTTAATGCTCCAGGAAGTTAAATGATTACTTTCTTTTGATAATCTTCAAATATTTGTATCTATCATATGATCTATAAACAATCAAATTTGGATGACAATGAACCTTAACTCAACATATTAACTAATTTAGTAATTCGAAAACCCAAGGGGAAAACAACAAAAATATTGGTGGGAATTAGAGTAAAAATATGACTATTTTCTTAATCTGACGTTAATGGGATTCCTTTCTTTTGGATATCCATAAGTTCAGTATCCTCTTTGCCATCCTTGATGATTCGATCTCAAAATTGAATTAAAATTCATGACCTGATGTGTACAATAGCAAACGTGTTTCTAACAACACTAGTTAGTCGAGGATCATACAACAAAGACCAATTACACAGGTCCATATGGTTTGTATCATAATCTTTTTACATATATCATGGCATCCTTCACCATTGAACTCGTGAAATCCTCATCTTCGCTATTGCGTCTTTGGCGGCAATAAGGTTTGAACAATCACAAATATATCAACACAGAAGTAGACAAGTTAGTATAGGATCATTTCGTCATCGAGTGATAAACATGAATGGCCATTTTACTTAGTACAAAAAGTTGGAACGCTGATTTGTTCGTGACACGAAACTTATGGGACCATGTTATATATTTGACCCTGTCTTTGTGCAATGCTGCAATTTGCATCCACTTGATGAGCGCCACAACCTACGCGCAGTCCCCACGGCGCGTCGGAAACCATCTCCTCCCATCCCATTGGGCGAAGTCCCCAACGAATCCGGAGGGAGGGAGGGAGACCCAAAGGCCAAACCGTCAACGTCAAATTCCAAATCTAAACCCAATGCCCGCTGTTTTTTCTTTTCGTGTATAATGTATATATTTATTTATGTTCTTCTTAATTAATGTTTCTCCTAATCTAGATTAGTATCTACTATCTAGGGCACTTTATTAAGGGGAAAACTATCGAGGTAGGTTGGATAATAAATCCCCTAATGCATGTTCCTATGTACAGTGTAATTAATTAATAAGACGATATCAAAGTAGTATTTAAATGATATATAATGATAAAACTTAATTTTGTTGACGAATCATGAATCTCATACGTTCTTTTCAAGTTGACAATCACAACAGAAGATACATATTTATATTCATGTTCCAATTGATTTATGTCAACAAATTTAGGAAATATGGTATGGTGAACGACTTGATACAATGAGCAGTTTCAAAGATGCCCCAATAGTAATGTTAAGATCATAATTGGCGAAAAAAATAAAATTTTAAGGATTTATACTTGTTTATATTTTCAGTATAAATTTTACGAGTTGCATTCGAGTTTGTAGTAACGTTTGTGTATCGTCCTTTCATCTTGTGCGCAATATTTTATTCTAATTATCGTTTGAAAAATATACATGTGGATAGCCAAGTTGGAATGTGATTGTGATTAAAGGCCAAAGGATTATGAATGTGTCAAAAGGAAACTCCAAATGTTGACTTGGACAACAATGTTAGCAACTTCACTTATGAAACCAAGGGGAAAAGGAATAGAAGGAAAGCCATGGATGACCCTTTCTATGCCATATTTGACTCGTTTGTTCTTTCTTCTTCTTCTTCTTCTTCTTCTCTTCCTTTTTGTTTTTGTTTTTTGCCCGTTACGGCGCATCCGCTCTGCCTTTGGATTAAACCAGGAATTAGCAAAGGGGATTAAGGGGAAGGTGACACGTGTATGTTTTAGTCACAATCACATAGTTAATTGCCTTGTCTATGTTCATCAAGGGAAAGTTGGAGAGCATGAAATTGTAATTTCCTTATTGATGAATGGAGAAATTTCAGACCTGCAAAGTTGGTCCTTTGTGGAATTGTCAAACCCATTGAATATGTCATATACACAATGGATATAATAATATAAGTTAGGCCTCATTATTGCCTATTTTTAACGTCTAACATACATTATTATGACCAAAATGTTCTCATATGATGTGACTTAAATATACTTCAAATCCAAAACTATTAGTATTGGAAATCACGAAACCATTCCATATAGGTATATATTTATCATTGGGTTGATGAATGATGATATGCTCATAAACACAAATTCGATCCGTCTTTTATTTTTATTTTCATATTGTATTTATTTTTCCAAAAGCTAATAACTAAGAGCCTAATATTAGAATGTAGGTGTGAAATTAACAAAAATCTTACATTTGAGTTTGGTTTCATTATCCATCATCGTACCCATCAACTTTTCTTATATTATTGTGTGGATGGTACAAAGTTCAATCGTTCTCTTCCTTCCGAGAACAAAACTCCAATTGTTGTCAATCGCAAACCGTTTATTTCCTTTGCTCCCACCAGGCAACTTGGCCAAGTATCATCAACCGGAGTCCAAGTCAACGCCCGGCGAAACGGACGTTCCAAGACAAACGACCAGTTCACCGGTGGCCCAAGGTGTGACCGGTAACGAGACAAAATGGGCCTGAGCTACATAGGCTAATGCAAGTAACTAAAATATCGGGCCTGTTATTTTCGCTCCTAAATCTCCTGCCATTACGGCCCACGCGGGGGTAGCTGGTTATGTTGTCTTCCTTTCTTTCATCTCTTGCCTTCTCTCAGTCGTCTAATCTACTCCGGCGCCGCTGCTGCCATCATTTCCCGGTCGTTTCTTACGTAACTCAACCTCAACCTCTGCCTCCCATTTACTTCTATGTCGGGAACTTGATTATGGAAGATAACGAAAGCTGCACAATACTTCTTCAGCTGTCCGAAGATGACCCCTTTTTCGACAAAAAGAAGGTAATCCTCATGAAACTGTAAAGAAGTTCTTTTCTTTTGTTCATAAACATGAATAAAGTATCTTCTTGCAGCAAATTTTGCACGCTAGGGGATTCAGCATTAGCGAGCAGCTAGAGCTTCAGTATTCTTCTTATTGTCCCGATTCAGTTGCTTCTAATTTGGAGAAGCTGCTCCAAGTAGCAAGAATCATATACTTAGACGAGGTAATTCTGCATCTTTGGTTGATTCTTTATTTTGGTAGCTCATGTTTTAGGAGATTTCGTCTTTATTCCAATTGGGCGGAGGAAATTGTAGGTTGAACTTTACTTCAATGACTTTGATGGAAGTAGACCAGTGGAGTTCTACAGCACCAGGAACGAAGTGGAGGCTCTAAATGCAATCCTTTCCCTCATTAATCAAGCACCCATCAAAGCTCAGGTCTTTAGAGACGCAATCAACGACAGGATCACAAAGGAATGCGGGGAGAAGAGCTTAGTTGGGTCCATAGTTACTAGAAATCGTGACTGCGTTAGTCAAGAAAACCGGTTGGTGGAATGGGGAGAGAGCAATGGTGTGAAGACAAGCTTGGAGATAGCATGTAAGTCGCTTTAAGACGTCGAAACAACGTGGTAATTTGATATAAAGGAATGGTAGCATGTGATTCTCATCTTCTTTTCTTTCGCCCACTTTCGTATAGTGATTGAAGGAGCTGGAAGAGGAGCCATAGTGAAAAGAGATCTCGGAATTGGAGACATCGCGTTGGAGATTCCAGTCTCTCTCATAATCTCCGAGGAACTTGTTTGTCAATCTGCCATGGTATGTTGCCTAGTCTAGGAAGGTTTATGTTACTTATTATCAGTTGCTGGTCATCATGGCTCAGTGGATGGTTATTACTTAAGCTCCATCGCAGTTTAAAATTCTCGAGAGGATTGAGGGGATTTCTGCCGAGACTATGATGCTTCTATGGAGCATGAAAGAAAGGCATAACTGCTACTCGAAATTCAGGGTTTACTTTGATACTTTGCCAAAAGCTTTCAACACAGGTAATTTCCATCGATATTCCTGTTTGTTTCGCATAAATAGGTTTTACTTGTTTATGCTCGGATAACGAGCTAGCCTAATGAATATACTTACATCTAGTGGAATTGAGAAGTTATTCTTGCCATCTTCAGAAGCTATGTTCTTCTTGATAGTAATTCCTCTGGGATTGAATGTTCATCTCTCTAGGACTGAGCTTTGGCGTCAGTGCAATGATGGCTTTGGATGGAACCACTTTGTTGGAGGAGATAATGCAAGCAAAAGAGGTTATCTGTAGTTGTATTCTCTCTTGAGCTTGATGAAAATATGGAAAAATGACCAACTATTGATGAATATAATATTGTGGACAGCACTTGCGCGTTCAATACGAGGAGCTGGTTCCTGCTCTATGCAGCAACTATCCTGGCACATTTCCCTCGGAGACATATACATGGGAGAATTTCTTATGGGCTTGTGAGTTGTGGTACTCCAACAGCATGAAGATCATGTTTGCCGATGGCAAGTTGAGGACTTGTTTGGTACCAATTGCCGGCTTTCTCAATCACTCGGTAATCCCCCCACCCCATTTCACCTGTCCTTGGTTTATATCAGTTACCAACATCAGTGGGAAGGTCTGTGCTTTGATCTATTATGCAGCTTTACCCACATATCACTCACTATGGCAAAGTAGATTCTGCAACGAATACATTGAAGTTCCCACTGTCGAGGCCTTGTTTGGCTGGAGAGCAATGCTGCCTTAGCTATGGGAACTTGTCGAGCTCACATTTGATCACATTCTATGGCTTCTCACCACAAGGAGACAATCCTTACAATGTGATTCCAATAGGTAACTTGGATATACAATCCATGACATCGGTGTGGTCGTGTTTGCGCCTAGCCTATGGTATCACCATTCGTGTCTACTCCTGCAGATATCGATGCAGGCAAGGCTGATTGTTACGATGATTCCCCCTGGACTACTCACATGGTGCGAGGTACCTGGTTCTCAAACAACCATGGCATCTTCCACTATGGCTTGCCAACTCCATTGCTAAATTACTTGAGAAAGGCTCGTGATCACATGCCTAACACCACAACAATTGTAAAGTCCGAGTCTTTGGTCATGTGTTTGTTATTCCTCCTAAGCTACATTCACATGTTTTGATTTTTTTCCTGCGTTGTTTCATTTTCCACCTCCAGAAAAAGGAAGACATGGAAGTGGACATTGAGGTCCTCGAAGACCTGGTCACCACCTTCAACAGTATGATGGAGAATCTTGGTGACACAACCTCGGATTATGGGTAAAGCTTTGAGCTTTGGAACCAGCCATACTTGGCACTATGCATGGCGTTATAACTGACAGTTTGTTTTTGAATCCTTATTCAGCGAGGACTGTGAAAGGTGGGACATTAAGTTGGCTGTTGAGTTCAAAGAAGGACAAAGGAGGATCATATCCTCGATTCTTTCCTCGTGTGATGATGGCATCAGGCTGCTGCAAACTCATCTGCAGAAGTGCACCAGCTAGGCTGAGTGAGCTTTAGTTTAACAGTTTTGCTAGGTTCCGAGACTATGAGGGTCCTTTTATCTTGCGTTTGCAAAAAGAATGTATTAACACTCTTGGAGTGTTGCATGGTTTATGTTTGTGAATTCGTATTTGAACCGTTCAGGTTAACGAGTTAAGGTATTATATAACAAAATCATGAAGAATCATGTTTATGTCGCTACATTATGGTAGATTTATGGTAGATTTATCTCTCATAATCTAGTTGTAAAATTGTAATGCTAAACTAAACTAAGGTTAGTTTGGATGAAATATATCGCCAGTACAGTATGGTGGATTTATCTAGTTGTAAATTGTAATGCTAAACTTAGGTTCATTTGGATGATTTATCTTGCCAGTACAATATGGTGGATTTATCTATCTTTACATAGTTGTAAATTGTAATGCTAAAGTAAGGTTCGTTTTGATGATGGAATTGGATGAGACGTTTTGACCCAATTGCATCAAAATAATTTAATTTGACATGATTATGTCAAAATGAAGTAATTGAGTCAAACTGTGTCATTTGGCAACAATAGGAAATTAGGAATGCAACAATTGAACTAAAAACCAATTTAAATTCCTTCGTTTTGTATCAATTTAAATTGACAAAAACATGACAAATATTTTGAAAAAATACATAAATTATGAGTTGAAATAATTTTTTGGTAGTCAAATTGCCTCATTTACAAAATCTTCAACCACCCTGAAATAAAAAAAATCTTGGTTCGATTTAGCGATTTGGGCTAACGGTTGCCCAACTCGGCAACTCCTCTCAGTAGGCGCAGTTACAGTCAGAGCAGGCGGTAAAAATGAAAAAGGAGCATAAAAAAGCGGTAAAAAAACTGATTCGAGAGCCCGGGAATCTCTGCACCCGCTTTTCAATTTCCGTCGCCTCAGTAGCAACTAGCAAGTAGCAAGCAATCGCAACTTCTCCCGTCCAAGACCTCCGAGTATCCGCACTCAAGCTCCGCCGTGCAATGGGAGATCCCTCCGGCTCTCCTCTTGCCGACACGAAAGGCCCCATCACTCACGTGATCTTCGACATGGACGGCCTCTTGCTGGGTAATTTCATCGAACACCTTCGCTTGTACGTAGATCTGGTTTTGGATTCCAATCATAGATCTTAAGATGGCAGTATTCTTCGAATCCCAATTATAACCCAGATTTCAATGGGCCAAGTTTAACCTCGTCTTGGTGTTTGTTCATTACTTGCGTCTCCAACTGAGTTGTTGGTTGTTTATGAGGTTTCTGTAGATACGGAGAACTTCTACACGGAAGTCCAGGAGGTCATACTTGCGAGATATGGCAAAACATTCGATTGGAATCTGAAGCCAAAAATGATGGGGAAGAAAGCAATAGAGGCAGCTCGTGTGTTCGTGGAGGAAACTGGGATCAGTGATACTCTCTCAGCTGAGGACTTTCTCGCTGAAAGAGAGGCCATGTTGAAGAGTATGTTCCCCAATAGTGAGCTTATGCCAGGTACGCTTTGTTATTTCATTTCGTTGCTACATTGGTAGATTCATTCCACATGCCCCTCGTTTTTTCTTTTGCTGATATGAATGAATTATCGATCAGGAGCTAGTCGTTTGATCAAGCATCTCCACGCGAAAGGAATCCCAATTTGTGTAGCAACTGGGTAAATGTGCTGGATACTTGGGGTTGATTTATGGGTTTTCTGGAGAGTTCTTCCCCCTTCCAGTTTCTGCAATGTTTAAAGGGAAGCATGGTCTTTTCAGGTCCCATACTCGTCATTTTGAACTGAAGACAACAAAGCACAGGGAGCTTTTCTCTTTGATGCATCACATTGTTCGAGGAGATGATCCAGAAGTTAAACAAGGAAAGCCGTCACCAGATATTTTCCTTGCTGCATCAAGGAGATTTGAGGTGTTTTTTAAATCTATTCTTGCGTTAAACTAGTGTCAGTAAACATTGTTGTACTTGTATATAAGCTAGCTAAAAAAATGGCGATCTTGATTTGGCAGAATGGGCCTGTTGACCCCAAGAATGTTCTTGTGTTTGAAGATGCTCCTTCAGGCGTTCTTGCTGCTAAGAATGCTGGAATGTAAGTGCTTTTTGTGAAATTGTTTGTGCATTGGTAATATCTATTGGGTTCTTGTATTTGAGCCGACTTCGTCTTGAAACCTTGTTATAGGTATGCAGTAATGGTTCCTGATCCAAGGCTCGATGCCTCTCATCATGCTGCTGCAGATCAAGTTATAAGCTCCTTATTGGATTTCAATCCACAGCCTTGGGGCCTGCCTGCTTTTGAAGATGGGGAGACTTAGGTCTGCAGATTATGTTACTACATCTTTGCGTAACTTATAGATAAAGAACCAGTTTCTGGATTACATGGTTATTCCACTTTGGTGTGACATCCTGATTGATTTTATGATCTACCAGCCAATATTATCTTCTACCTTTATATTGGATTTGTGGCAAACATTGGGGGGGTCTATTGGTACATGACATTGTAAGTTATTTGAGCACTAATTGCTAGTAAAGGAAGCTGGAGAGAAATGGTGTATGATTGCTATTTGAAGTAACCTTGTGTATTCCATTTTTCTTTTCATCATACAGAAAGATATACACTGATCAACTTAAGCCAATATCTATATAATTTTTCTACCCACCTCTCTCTGCTCACTGCAAGTTCGATTTTATCCCTTGGCTTCTCCATATACAGGTTTCCCAAAACTTATTGTTTATGTACTAGTGCTTGCGCAATCAAGCAGACCTCACATCTTACACCTTTTTAATTTTTGTCCTATTAGGCTGTAGCTATTCTATGACTATTTCAGATAAGCCTCCACCTAAGCCAGTAGAAAAATGCCCATTTCTCCTGCAACATTCTCTCATGTAGCTCTTGCAGCAACTGTCAATCTCCCTTTGCTCTGAGTTCCTGCAATGATGGCTGTTTGAAATTGCATCATGGCAAGAACTCACTGGCATGCAACTGAAGCTCTCAGAAGGGTTGATGTTGCTTTTACAACAATCGGGGTTAGGTTCAACTTCTGTGCTACAACAACTGGATGCTGCAGTGCTCTTGTTCTCTAATGGAACATCACTCCTATGAATATCAACATGATCGCAATGGATGAAGTGGCAATCCCCATGGATGGCTATGGCCTCTCCCTTTTCCAGATCACTGGTAGAGTCATTGAGATCACTGCCATCATGAGTGACCATCTGGCAATGTGCAGTATGGTAGTGTGTCTGCTCTGGCAAGTTCTCTTCTCTTCGATAGCTTCCATGTGCTTCTACTGAAATTTCGCTTTCATGATTCTGTGTGCAAGTGTTTAAGCTTGGCTCATGAGTACTTGAACACCCATGGTTGTGCTTAGAATCCTTAGATGCATCATTCCCTCCACAACCATCCGATTTTAAGCACTTAGAATCTTTACAAGATTTTGCTGTATGAAGGCTAGGCTGACTCTTTGGCGTACAGCATTGAGTCTTCTGAGAATGGCATGCCTTTTCAGACTGATGATGCCCTGTGCCAGTGCATGGGGCTGGCTGGTGTGCTCGTGAACACCCATGGTTGTTGTGACTGTCTGTCTGCACTTTATGGCAGTGCTCCAAATCTTCTTTTGCACTCTTACCTCCACAGCTTGTTGATTTCATGCATTTAGCATCTTCACAAGATTTCGCTGTATGAAGGTTAGTCTGGCTCTTTGATGCGCAGCATTTAGTCTTTTCAGAGTGGCATACCTTTTCAGTCTTTTGATTCGAACAGCAGTTCTGTTCCTTATGATGATGGTCTTTGTGGCTATGTGATGCAGCATGTTTGTGGGAATGACTTGCATTATGCTTGTGGGTATGACTTGCAGTATGCTTGTGGCTCTCTCTTAGGAGCAACATACTATTCAGAATCACAATCACACAAGTGCCAACATCAGCGAGAACAGCAGCCCAGATCAGTGGATGACCGGCGAATGCCAAAGCGAGGATGGAACCCTTTGTGAAGATTGAAAAGACAACATTCTCAATCACCTTTCTATGAGCTTTCCTTGCCAGCTTGATGACTTTCGGCACTTTCCTGATGTCGTTTGACATGAGAATCACGTGTCCAGTTTCTGTGGCAAGTGCAGAACCCGAAATGCCCATCGAAATACCGATATCAGCAGTGGCTAAAGCAGGGGCGTCGTTCACACCATCTCCCACCATTGCTGTGGGCCCTCGCTTTCTCTTGAAGTCTCCTATTATCCTTGCCTTGTCTTCAGGTAAAAGCTCTGCATGGACTTCCTCAAGAGCATTCTCTAGCTGTTGCTGAGCATGCATGGCTGCTCCTTGGCTATCCCCTGTAAGCATAGCAGTTCTTATCCCCATTGCCTTGAGCTGGTTGACTGCTTCTTTCACCCCGGTCCTACAGCTGTCAGAGAGATTGAATGTGCCAATGAGGGTTCCTCCACAGTAGACATATCCGATTGTCATTCCTCCCTTCCCACCATCTTCAACTGCTGGAACTGCAGCATCATAGAGCAAAAGACTCGTTAAGGATGTGAAGAAACATAATGCTGGATGTTTAATTGTCTTCAGAACAAAGTAAAAAAGTATGGTTTCTTTTACCAGTTGTTGAACCAGCTCTGGTAGCAATCTTCTTATTTCCAATGTAGATGTCTCTTCCATCAATCTTGCCATGAATGCCTTCACCAGGAATGTTGTCGTATTCATCCACGTTTTCAGGACTTGGTTCTACCAAAATCGACCTGCCATATTCGACCAGTGCAGCCGCCATCGGGTGACCAGACTTGCTCTCTATGCTCGACACCCTGCAGAATCAAACATTGTTTCTTCATTGAGAGGTCAGAGGTGTACTTCCTAAAACTACATTATGTATCTCCTACTTGCTGAAAAAATGCCACTGGCTTGCTTACCAGTAAACCAATGTCTCTATGCTGAAATCATCACTCAAAGACCTGAAATCTGAAAC
The DNA here is from genome assembly GCA_946122785.1 of Linum tenue. Taxonomy (NCBI): domain Eukaryota; kingdom Viridiplantae; phylum Streptophyta; class Magnoliopsida; order Malpighiales; family Linaceae; genus Linum; species Linum tenue. The sequence goes on along the minus strand of CAMGYJ010000006.1, from coordinate 1,378,168 downwards.
GACGAAGTCCCCCCTCGTGATGGTGCCAGTCTTGTCGAACGCAAGAACCTTAATCTTGGCAAGGGTTTCGAGGTAATCGCCTCCTTTGATGAGGAGACCAGCAGTTGCTGCCTTTGTGAGTGCACAGAATGTTGCAACTGGCGTGGAGAGGACCAGAGCACATGGACATGCGCTCACTAGCACGACAAGTGCTAAATGAAACCAGTACTCCTTGTTATGAACCCTCAAAGCCAGAGGAATTACAGCGAGACTTGCTGATATCACTATGATTGCTGCCAGGAGAAAACAAAATGAGATATCATATACTTGGTTCAGTTAGCAATTTGTTACATTTCTTAGCTTACTGATCTAAGCATCTAACCTTTGTATAGAGTGATTCAATAGGTCATACCTGGAGTGTAGTACTGAGCACATTGGTCAATGAACCTCTGCGTCTTGGACTTGCTGTTTTGAGCTTCTTCGACGAGCTTCGCCATCTTGGCCACCACACAGTCTTCAGCCAGGGCCGTGGTTTTCACACTGATGTAGCCACTGAGGTTGATGGTCCCAGCCCAGACAGTCGAATCCTTCTGCTTAGGAACCGGGAAGGACTCTCCAGTCAGCGACTTCTCGTCGACCTCGCACTGCCCATCCACCACGATTCCATCTATCGGGATGGCCTGGCCGGCCTTGACAGCCACGACCGTGTTCACCTTCACCTCATTGACGTCAACTTCTTCCCCTGTCTCGGCTATGGTGGCCTTGTGAGGTGCGATGCTCATCAAAGAAGTCATCACTGCATTGGCCTGTGAAACGTGTGGTAAGTCCATCAATCCGAGTTTGAACCTTGAGTTAGGAATACGTGGTTTCATTAGAATGATTTAGCTTTACTTTATGGCTTGCTCTAGACTCCAACCAGTCGGCAATAGTGAAGAGGAATACCACGGTGGCTGCTTCTGTGTAGTCTTTCATGGCCAACGTTGATATAACTGCTCATATACATGAATTTGGTCATCACATGTTAGGCATATTTAAAATACGTAGGTCTGTGGTATCCAATACGTATCTTGGAAAACTGTGTACGTGGGAGACAAACACTAGTGTTAGTGATGAAGCTTAGGTGACAGGGGAAAAGTACTGGTAGAGAGATATATAGCGAAAGTTGGGCCAATCGTTGTCGATTTGGAATCTCTTTTGCATTGCAGCCTCGTATCATATATTCGTGTCTTTTGGTTGACTTGGTCAACACTGACACACACATAACACAATTGAATGGCAGACGTACCGGCGATGAGAACAAGGACGGTGACGTCGAGCCTCAAGTTTCTGATGGAGGCGATGGCTTTGAGCAGGATAGGTGGGATCCCGACGGCGACGGCAGCGACGGCGACCCACTTCATCGGCGGGAACACAAACTTGAGAAGCGAAATCAACAGCAAGGCCCCACTCCCCATTGCGTACGGACTCGGCCATTTCTTCCTGTAGCTCCCACCGCCGGCGACACTGCTTCCGTCCAATCTTACGTTCGCTTCCAACCTGGCCGTGTTCAACGCCTTCACTGCATCGCCATCATAACATAACTCACTATCTTGGCACGGAAATTACGTTATTCACTAAAACAAACAAAGTAAGAAGCTTTTCTTACGTACCAATCTGGAGCTGGGAAACCAGCAAGGTGTCATGGACGACGATGACGGTCCTGGTGGGGACGACAACAGAGACTTCCTTGACTCCGTCGAGAGATTTGAGGATGTTCTCGACCAGTGGCACCTCCGACGAGCAGCACAGGCCGAGGACGTCGAAGTAGCTCTTCTGCATCTTCTGATCGCCGCCCGCCATCGCCATGGATAATGAGCTTACTGTACTGGATCTTAGCTAGGCTAAGCTTCTTCTTCCCCGCCCTCCCACTTTAACTGTACCCTTCCCCTGCTTCAAGGGGGAAAGAAGGCCGTGGAAGAAATGAAAACCTCGTGGACGAGTCCTTGAATTAAGCGAGAAATGGGGGAAAAGGGTATGGGAGAACGGCCCCTAGTTCACGCTTGGTGGACAAGGAAGAAACGTCTTCGAAGAACTGAAGAAGAACAGAGTAGCTGGTGGTGGTGTAGCTAGCTGAATAGAAGGAGGGATTCAGGTCAGGGGAACAGAGAGAAGGAGAGATTGAGATTCTTCCCACGAGGGCTCGCCGAGCAAGGCTACTACTACAATACAAGCTACGTTGGAAGAATGGAAAATGGGAGGTGGATGGATGGGTATTTGTTTATGCATATATTTATACACACTGATACACATAACATAATACAAGTCAATAAGTATGAATTACATTAGGGTATTTTTTTGTTTGATTTGGGTGGGAGATGAAAGTGAGGGAGGAAAGATAAGGAGATGTGGGTTCTTATTCATCCCTCTTTTCTCCCTTTTCCCACTTTTAGTATGATGGTGTGATTAGTTTAATTCAAATGGATCAACAAAGTTATTATAAAGAGGGCTTTTGGTTAAAGTAATATTATCATAGTTGATTTTGGCTAGGTAACTCTCTATCTATCTCCTGTCTATGGTAAGGATCAAAATAGGTAATAACTGCCCATTAAAATGTCACGAAAATCACTCATGAGAGCATGTTAGGCAAACAATCGGCGATCAATAACTTGGCTAATCAACTGATGAATCAGAGAGAGAAAAAAAAAAGAGTGAATGCTAGAGAATAGAGAACATTATGGGAAAAAGAAAGTGCGAAGAAAAGGGGTTTACAAAGTCTTTGCTATACCCGAACTTATGCTACTCAACCCCTTAAAAACAACTTTGGAGAATGCTCACCCATCTTCATATACTAACAAAGGATTGTAGGTTATATCTAGGGAGGAAAACATAATATAAATGAGAGATTTACCACAAACCCAATGTGAACTCAAATATGAATAAAATAAAGAAGGGAAGATTTGGAGAGCATTAAGGGGAAGTATAGGATAGATGATGATGAAGACAGATTGTTTACTTTTCCCTTGTTTGTTTCTATTGGCAGGGAGAAGAGTTGATTCGTTGTTCTGATTTAGTGTTTAGTATGTGGTGTGGGAATATGAATAGGTTCACTGATCTCAGATCATCACAGACATTTTATTAATGGTGTAAAGGTAGGTAGTGGAGGATCTTATTTTATATAGAGAGCTATGTGGGTGGGGGAGTTGGAATAATTGGAATCCAACTATGAATCCCAACACTGTTTCAATTTTATATGTTCTTATTACGTCATTGCTATTGCTAATATTCTTGGAATATTCTATAGATTTATTGAGCGCTAAATGTTTTTTCCCAACTAATTTGTTTAATTCAATTCGAAGCGACTTATAATTCTATTATCATAGCAAAATTCTTTTTATCAACGATACATTTTCAAAAATTAAGCAATCATAGTTAAATTCGATGATTTGAATTGCCAATTAGATAGACATTTCAGTATAGGACCGTCCCAGGCACCCGGTTCAGACGGGTTCACTGCTGCCTTCTTCCAGCATTATTGGGCCATTGTTGGCAAGTCGGTTTGTGTCGCTGCATCCTCCTTCTTCAGGTCAGGTAGACTGTTACATAACTTTAATCACACCTTACTCACCTTGATTCCTAAAGTCCCAAATGCAGAATTGATGAAGCAAATGAGGCCGATAGGGCTTTGTCAAGTATTCTACAAAATAATCTCGAAGGTCTTGACAACAAGGTTGAGTGTAGTACTACCCTCCGTGGTCAATGAGTCACAGAACGGATTTGTCAAAGGCCGGGATATATCTGACAATGTTCTCATTGCTCAAGAAGTAATGCACTTTTTGAAAACAAAGTCACAAGGGAAGGATAAATGGATGGCATTGAAGCTAGACATGGAAAAGGCTTACGATCGAGTGGAGTGGGGGTTTCTCTTTGCTGTTATGGAATCGTTGGGTTTTGATTCCAGCTGGATTAAGCTAATTAAAGCTTGTGTAACAACGGTAACTTTCTCAGTGATTCTTAATGGCAACACTCACGGCTACTTTCGGCCGGAACGCGGCATTCGACAAGGTGATCCCCTTTCACCCTTATTGTTTGCCCTTTATACTGAAGCATTCTCTACCATGATCGCTAATGCCATTTCATTAAAGCAGCTTCATGGACTTAAAATCCATCGCCTAGCCCCATTGACTTCACATTTACTTTTTGCTGATGACACTTATCTGTTTTTGCGAGCCTCCTCCACTGAATGCGCACAACTTGGGCAACTTCTTTCCTTGTATGAGGCGGCCAGCGGACAGAAGATTAATCTGCAAAAGTCCAAAGTTTGCTTCAGCGCCAACGTCACGGATCAGGAAGCACTGGATTTGGCGGCTCACTTGGGAGTGGATGCTATAGGGGAACTTGACAAATACTTAGGCCTCCCTGCCCGTATTCAGCGATCCAAGGTAGAGACCTTCAGGTTTGTCGAAGAAGCTCTTTCCCGGCGTATCCACAACTGGAAATCGAAGTCACTCTCCTTGGCGGCAAAGGAGGTAGTCATCAAAGCAGTAGGGTCTGCAACACCAGTCTATGCCATGCTTTCGTTCCGCCTTCCATCTACTTCTTGTCGGCGAATGAATGGGCAACTCTCTAGGTTTTGGTGGGCTGGACAGGATAAGGAACGGGGGATGCATTGGATATCTTGGTCTGCCTTGTGTGTGAGTAAGTTTCGTGGTGGTCTTGGTTTTCGGGATTTTGACCTTTTTAATGTTGCAATGCTAGCTAAACAGGCATGGAAGATTCTTCAGGCTCCCAACTCCACCCTTGCTCGGCTGTACAAAGCTCGCTATCATCCGCGTTGTGACTTCCTCTCGGCTTCGGCGGGTACTCGTCCCTCATGGGCATGGCAAGGAGTGATTGAGGGACGTTCTCTTCTACAGAAAGGGCTGAGATGGCAGGTTGGGTGTGGTACAGCAATTCGAATTGTCGGGGATCCTTGGCTGCCCTCTTCCCCCCCTTCTTCTCCTACTCTTCTTCCTGGAGTTTCCTTGTCTAATCCTTTTGTTGCCTCTCTCATTCACCCGCTTACCCGCACTTGGAACACTGATCTGATTCGCTCTTACTTTTCCTGTGCTAGTGTCAAATTGATTCTGTCTATTCCACTTCCAGCATCTCCACAACCAGATAAACTTATTTGGCATTATTCTGACTCAGGAATTTATACTGTGAAGACAGGTTATCACATTCTCTCGGATGAACGAACAGAGGTGTATGACACGCTCCCATCGCACTTAGACTCCAAGTTTTGGAAATCTCTCTGGAGTTTACCCATCCCTCCTAAGCTGAAGTTCTTCCTTTGGCGGGTCGTGAGAGGATTCCTACCGTGCCTGGAAATTTTGCAGAACCGATCTTTGAGCCCAACTAGTGTTTGCCCTGTGTGCTCGGAGGCTAATGAATCCATTTCACACTGTTTGTTTGACTGCAGGATAGCTCGGGAAGTTTGGAGATTAGCTGGGAAAGAATCCGTTCGGCTGGTAATTGCACACATGCCTCCTGATTTGGCTTGGGCTCATCTTTTCTTTGGTTTGCAGCTACACAAGGTCGAGCTGGCCGAACTGGTGTTCCTCACATGGCGACTTTGGAAGGGACGATGCTGGGCCTGCTACGATCATATCCAATACCTACCTGCTCCGCTTCACAGACAGTTCGCCCAGCAGAGAGATGAATGGGTGGCAGCCACTTCAGCGGCCAACCGAGCCCCCCCTCCACCGGGTCGAGCACCACAGCGGGCTGAGTCCCCTTCCCCTCCTCCAGGTGGGCTGCTTATACGATTTGATGGTGCCACTAAGCAGGACGTCGGGGGAAGCATTGGATTTGTTGGTTTTTCGACATCCAACTCCCTAGTTTGTGCACTCGGCAAGTACTATGAAGGTATATCGGATGCATTTCTGATGGAATTGCTAGCTTTACGTGATGCAATGGATTGGTGCTTAACTCGTGGTGTGTACTCTGTCTGTTTTTGTGGTGATTCCCAACTGGTGATTCGTCGTGCTATGGAGAATGATGTTCAACATGGCCGAGGCGGAGCGATCCTGGAGGAAGTGCGGTTGATGAAGTCCTCGTTCTCAGTTATTAGTTTTGTTTTTTCTCCTCGTAGAACTAACAGGGCTGCCCATTGCGTGGCGAAACAGGCTCTTGCATCGGTGGATCGGCATTTGGCTGATTACCGTTTTTTATTGTTCAACTCTCTGTAATTCCCTATCTATTGAATATCTATCTAAGGCAAAAAAAAAAAAAAAGTTCGTTGAACATCAAAATTAAGTGACCGTGGTTAAATTCGACGATATATCAAGGTTACAACGTTGTACTAATCGATCTTCTCTCATTAGTACTTTATGATCACCTTTATTTTTTGTACTAGCAATGTGTCAATTGCACCCTAGCTACCTACCCTTTTCTTGAAGTTCATTCTTTTCAAGTTTACATGGTAGCATCTAGCTAGTACCAAATTCATATCCTATGAAAAGAAAGTGGAGCAAAGCATCCTAAAAAGAACATTAGTCATTTGCTTGTTCTTGCGAATGTTAGGCACATATCCAACCACATGTACGCATGGTCGTTATCTTGCCCAAGAGAATCAAGAGAACATCCGAACTTTCACATATGTTTTGTTCATTAGTTAGTGCACTCTACACATAATTTATGTTATCTGGTTCTTCACTCTACTCACAAGAATATGGTTTCGTCTTACTCATAGAACTTGAAACAAAATATTTTTATGTCATGTCTTGCTGAGTTATTGAGAGCTTGAAGCTTTTATTATTCCCTAGCTATTGTGATCTATACAGATGTTACGTGGTAATAAATTACTCTAAATCATTATCATTTATCAATTATTGACTTGAATTTCGGGCGATAGGACTGAACAATGCTTTCGAAATTGCTACTATTCAAAAAGTAGCAATACTACATTTGATATCACTACCTTCCAAGTATTTCCAATTAGTTGATTAAATGGGTGTATGGAGGTCGATTTAGGTAGCAAAATGATAGGAAACAAGCTTTTATATCTGTGGGTGTGGCGATCCAATCCATTGTCACCTGGTCCGTTGTGTATTCATCGAGCCATTACTTTCTTGTCTCAAAGTAGAGGTTGGTTGGCTCAATACTAGTTGTATTCATGGAGGTTCGGATGTTATCTTCTACGCATTATCAATAACTAATTACCTTGTCATGTGTTATGTCACCTAGTTTATTATCATTAACTAGAGTTAAACATCCAACCACGCGTAGTTAAGAGACAGAGTAAACTTAAAATTCAGTAAATTTTTTTATCATTTTTTTATCATTTGTAAAAATTCAGTAATTTTTTTTATCATATCATAATACTCATTACTCTCCAAGTACATCAATGATCAAACCCATTGGTCTATCAAAACCCGACCCGTAATTGGAAAATTGGGCCTAGTCACATGACTTAAAATACTTTGACCCACTGGAACTAGAAAGCCTTCGTCCTTCTTGCCGCTTCAACGCCGCCGGTAAACCAAAAATCGCGCCACAAAACAGCTCCGAGCATCGTCGTCGTCGTCGCTGCCTCAACATCCCTAACTTACCGTCAAAGACCCTCAACTTTCGATCCTTCCAGCAGTTTGTTCTCTCGTTCCTACAGATTAACCCACTGTAGTTAGAGAACTCAGAGATGGAAGAATCGCGCGATGGAGACTGGACCCTCGTCGCTCGAAAACCCTATTTCGGCCTCCCAACTGCTTGCCCAGTTTGCTTGCCCGTTTACATCTACCTCAAGTTCGCTCGTTGCCCTTTCAATCTGGAGATCAATTCCGCTTACCCGGATTCAGGTACACGCATGATGAGCTTCTCTGTAATCTTCTCCGTTTTGGCTTTTGGGAGGAGTTCGATTTCGTTTGTTGGACGAGAATCGGTACAATGAGATACGAATTAGGAACTTGAGTTAGTAAAGTTTTTATTTTTGGACTGTGTTTGTAGAAATTTTGATAGCGAGGTGCATGATTTCTTCACTTCGATTTGTTTGGTAGTTTAGAGTAACCACTGTCGAACATAAAGTTGGTTGCTTTTTAGCTCTATGCCATCCAAGTTGTGCGATATGGAGAACTAGAAGCTGTTCAATCAGTTAGATACAATCTTAAGGATGCATGATTGGCTATATCGATGGACTGATGCTGGTTTACCTTTCCAATGCTATAGATCAAATTCCTTACGTTGAGGGTGGAACTTATGTGGCTTACAACAATGAAAAGGGCGGGGTTATACAACAATTGAAGCAAGATGGAGTTGTTGATTTGGATTCCGAATTCAGTTCGTTGCCAGAATGGGTATCAATGAAAGCAATGATGAGTTCATGGCTCGCTGATGCAATCACGTATGAGCTCTGGCTAGGATCTGGTGAAAATTCTGCCAAGCAGATTTATTATTCGGATCTTCCTTGGGTGATAGGGAAGGTTCTTTTTGTTAAACAAGTTTACGATGTTAAGCAGCGATTTAATATAAGTAAACAAAATGCCGAGAAGAAGGAAGAAGAGGTAAACATTTCTATCATTCACTGGTATTTGTGCAATTTTTTATTTTTATTTTGTGTGCTTATGGTTAATAGTTTCTGTTATGATATTTTTTGCTTGTGGCCAGATTTATGATCGAGCAAAAGCTGCGTACAGAGCTTTGTCTACAATGTTGGGGGAACAAGATTTTCTCTTTGAGAACAGGTGATACTTTTTCCTGATTCCAGTTTTCTAAATTGATTTGTTATAGCTCAGCAGTCTTTATGACGACACTTCATTGACATATGGAGAGATAATGTCACATTATTCTTCAGTATGTTCTGAGCGAGAGAATGGCTGTGATAGTATCCACTATAGCTTCTGCAAACACTATGTCAAAAAACAAGTTATTCCATCCATGCAGGCCAACAAGCTTGGACGCAGACCTTGTCGGGCATGTGCTTTTCACTCTTAAAGCTTTACCCGTGAGTCATTTTAGCACTCTTCTAGTCTTGCAACTGATTGTCCACAGTTATGTTCCCTGTTTTGTGCTGTGGCTAATCATTAACTTACTGCGAGAATCGACATATAGCTTTGGACTGCCTCTACATGATTAGCTAGTTAAAATTTGCTGTTTAATGTCTAAGTGGCTGTTAGCGTACATGTGTGTTTTTTTTTGTGCTTTGAGTGAAATCGTGTGATAGTTTGTAGTGCTATCTAAACCTCTTGCTCATGCATTACCTAGTTTTATTTCTTGCCAGATCTGTAATTTCTTCTGGTAGAAGTTCAATGTGTAATTTAGACATTTGGTGCTATATACCGTAATGAATTCTGATTTTCTTTATGTTATTATGTGCTCTAGGAAGACTCAGTTATCCGGGCTGCTCTCTTAGAGCATGGAAATCTCGTAAGATATGCTGAAAGACACAAGAACGATTTCCTGACTTCTGGTCAATCAAGTGCTTCTGCTTCAAATTTCCAGCCACCACCATCAGCAGCTCAAGCAAGTTCAAGTAGGATAATCTCAACCACCCTCACTTAACTTTCTTCAATTTTCTCCCTTTCCAACCGATTCCATTTTACATCCTGAAGCTTAATCCTGGAATTCTGCAAATATAGTTTAAACCGAGAACTCACTTTCACCGTAATTCTTAAGATTAATGGAATCACTATCAGGTTCGAAACCCAAGAGGAAACCTAAGAGGGAGAAGACGGAAGAGGAGAAGAGTTTCCAACGGAAGGCCAAGTACTTCATCGGTGCACAGCTTGTTGCAGTTCTACTGTTTTTGTCTCTCTTAGGCAGTTCATCCAAAGCAGACCTTGATGAAGATGATGAGGATTAAGTTACGAGTAAAACCTGGTTCCTTGTATAAACAATTTCATCACCCTGTTTCGTCGTCTCATTAGATTTTGATTTAGTCATAATCATTTCTTTCTACCTCTTTGATATCACTTTCAATCTTCAGAGATCATAGTTGCTAACAGTTTCTGGAGTATGTTCTTCCATTTTGTTTAGACAGACACCGAGTTAATAAGATGCTTAGTGATTGGGATTCAACTAGTGCATGCTTCACTTGGCAATAGTTCACATCAATGTTCTGTGGAGCTTTAAGCCTTCTTTCTCAGCCTTATTTCATGCTTTGAAAGTGAAAGCTCAAAAAAGACAAGACTATGGTGCAAATTGTTGCAGCTTCTATGGCCACTAGATCATTAACGTGTTTGAATTACTACCCTGTAGTTGCTTCATGCATAGTTTTGCTGTGGCAAAATATAGCAGCTTATGGTGACTGTATAGTGTATAATTTGTTTTTTATAGGTGGCCAAATTCGCAGGGCCATTTCGCTAGTGGCGATGGATGCCCTTATCTATGAACCAAGGGCCAGCCTTCAAATTTTTGTGTGATCATTGGTAAGTGGAAGACAATGCAATTGAGCTAAGTTTAATTGGTTGAATACCTTTACTTTCTAATGATGGAGTGGTAGTGCCAAAGTAGAAGCTTAGGACAATACATAACATTATTGAATTAACATATTCGAATAAGATATAACACATTTGTCTTATTGGTTTAGTATAATTTATTCATTTTTATCACATTTAAAAAAAATCTGATAAAATCGAAACTTTTGTGTGATCATTGGTAAGTGGAAGACAATCAATTAAGTTCAATTGGTTGAACACCTGCACTTCCTAATGATGGATTGACAGTGCCAAAATTGGAGCTTTATAATGATTGAAGCCTAAGACTATTACCATTACCAATTATGGTCTCAACTGTTCTAAATTCATAAGAGATGATTTAGTTCGGTACATTAATCTTATTGAATTAACATATTCAAACAAGATATTGCACATTTAATTTTATTACATTAAAAAAACGTAAATGAACTGAATTCGAATTGGATTAGAGTAGAATACAATTTGATTCGATTAATCTTCAATTTACTTTTATTTACTCACATTCCAACAATTTGATCATAGGCAAAAAGCTCTATTCTTACAAAAATTTTGGGTTATTAAACCACCTACTCTAGAAAAAAAAAAAGTAAATGAAGGAAAAACTACCCATCATCACATAGCTCACAAATTGCATTCCTTTCCTCTACAAAGCTTAAATCTTCTTCTCCCGGAGCCGAGCAGCCGGCGGGAATTCTTCCCCATTCTCCCATTGCTTGAAAAGCTGAGCATACCCTTCAGCCGCACCATTCCCAAACTCAGTCAACGAGCTGATAGTAATCGACATCCCTGCACAGAGCACCCTCATACCGATCTCAGCCATCTTCTCCACTGTCATCACTTCTTCCACCATCTCCATTCCTCCATTGTTATCATATCTCCTCGAATCGTCTCTCAGCACCTGCATATGGCGAATCGAACCCATCCAATCCGCGGCGGTCTCCATCCCGTCGAGCACTGCCTTCTCCTGCACGGCATCCAGGAACTTGGACCACACAATGCAGAGTCCGAACAACGGGAAAGAAGCAGTGCTGCTTGATCGGCGCGGGGAGAAGGGTAGCTTCGATATTTCGGCAGGGTCGAGACGAACGCACCGGAGGAGCCAGCCGGCGAGGGACTGGATGTAGGATCGCTGAGAGGCGATCCATGTCTGGAAAGATGATCTCCAGTTTCGGAGCTCTGTTTCCATGGCCGCGGCTGATCGGGACAGGCGTTGAGGGTCGGTCATGGAGATGGAAGCCCGCCTTCTCACTTCGAGCTTTGACGGTGCTGATGCTACTAAGAGCTTGGCCGTGTCGAGTGTTTGTTTTTGTGAGTGGTGGCACTCTGCCATCACCTTCCACATCGTTGCTAACCTGTATTTTGCATTGGAATGTTTTTAGGTAACCTGCATTTTAATAAGTGACACACAAGCTAATTGGGAATGGAATGAATACATTACCCTTGTGCTAGTTCCAAAAGCTGAGGCTGCAACTCTTCATCCCGCAGAGTCTCTATCCTCTTCGATATGACTTCCACCGAGTGAATCGAAACCTTAATCTGTGTATCCAAATCTCTAATGGCTGCCCTCTTCTTGTCCAACACAAACGGATCCTCTCCTTTAACATCTTGGTTCGTTAGCTGCATGCATTTCTTCTCGTACGCTATCTGAATCCTTTCTCCTGACTGCAAGCAGATATTGATGTAGCAATAAACTGTCAGCTTTCTCCTGAAACAGAATTGTTCAGTAAATTCATAAACTTTACCTTGACTTCGTCAAACAGCTTCTTCTCCCAGGCGTATAACCTGTTCAACGTAGACTGGTGGCCACCTGAGATCGCAGAGGATTCATCTGACATGTCACTACTGCAGCTTTCCTCGGGTTCAAACTCTCCGGAGGATGAAGAGTTGGCCATGAATCTCGATGACGATGAACGAAACGAAGCTGATCGGATTAGTGCGACTGGATTCAGCATTTTCAGTGCTGCATTGTGAGGAAAAGGCAAAAATGAAAACAAAACAAGAGCATTGCTACTAAGAAGTTGCTACTACGAGCCACAATTCTAACAGAAGTGACCGTTACAGGCTTCGTTTACCTGCGAGATCTTTTGAGGTGGATGAGATGGAATACTGAGCTCTGCTAGACTCCAACAAACCCGAAACCACCTTAGCTGAATCACAGATCCTTGTGAACTGATCTTCAAGATCCTTGACAACTTCTGCCATGCTTGTTGGTCTTCTGTTAACATAGGCTGTAAAACCTGGCGACTCGGCTTCTTTACTACCACTATCAACAGTCAAAGTTTTTCTATTACGTGGCTGGACTCGTCTCGAGTTCTGATTTTGAGACGCCTCAATCTTTGTAGCACTAGTTTTTGGCTGCTGCAGAGAAGATCCCTTCATCACAATCTCATCTTCGCAGTCACCTCCAAAACACATATCATCTTTGCCATCATCTTCATCTTCGTCAACATCTTCGACGAGCACTTCTTCCTTGGGGTACGCATTGTGCTTAACCCGAGGAAGAGAAGGAGCGGCAGTAAGGAACTGATCATCAGCAGCAGGGGCTTGGTGTTGTCGTTGTTGTTGCTGTTGTTCTCTACTATCATCAACTTCATGCTCAGAGTGTCAAATGGAGCTAGTGACATCAAACCATTAATCATGTACATATGATTTTTTAATTAATTTTATTATAAGCGAATACATTTGATTGACTAAATCTGACATATATCCGTAGGTTGTAAATTATTATTTGGTAGGACCTTAAAATTTGTTTCGGAATCATGGACTGGAGGGACGTAATTAACTAAAATGAGAAAATACGAGGGCCCATAAGTAACATTCCGCAAGCCTCAGCGTCTAGGGTTTATATTGTTTTTCCGCAAACGCAGAGGGTTTAGAATCGGTTGCCGCCGATTTCCGAATCTCCCTCCATTACTCCGACTGCCGCCGTCTTACTCCCAATCTCTGCTCTCAGCTTATCTCCAGTCCCTCCATCAACAACCCGCGACCGCCCTGGTTTTCAACATGGCAAGTCGACCGGAGAATCTCGCCCCGCCTGAAATATTCTACAATGACGCCGAAGCTCGTAAATATACCTCCTCCTCGCGTATCATCAACATCCAGGTAGAATTTAGCTCTAGGGTTTCTATGAGCTTCCTTTGACATTCTCTGCTATCTGATTCTGCCTTCCAAAAACAGTCGAAGCTGTCAGAGAGAGCGCTGGAGCTTCTAGCTTTGCCTGATGACGATGTTCCCAGATTGCTTCTCGATATTGGTATCCGGGTTTTTCCGCTATTGAATTTGATTACTTCTTAATTGGAACTTACAGCATGCTCATGGAAGTTCTGAAAGCTTTGGCCTTTTTGTTTGTGCAGGTTGTGGTTCAGGGCTTAGTGGGGAGACGTTAACTGAGAACGGCCATCAATGGATTGGTCTGGACATTTCGCCATCTATGCTTGGTATGTGTTGCTTGTCTTCTTGATTCGCCTGATTATGGATGTATTATGCTTTTATATACAGAAAAGTTTGAATCTTTGTCTCAACTGTAGACATTGCAGTGGAGCGAGAGGTTGAAGGAGATCTTATGCTGCACGACATGGGTCAGGTATGCCCTTTGGTCAATCCAAAGCTCTATACATAGTGTTATTAGCATGAACTTGTTCTTTAATGCCGAGTGGTTTTATGAAATGGCAGGGCTTGCCATTTAGGCCTGGAACTATTGATGGTGCCATAAGTATCTCAGCTGTTCAGGTTCGTGCGCTTTATGCTTAGCTTAGGAATGAACATTTGCATAGGGTTACTCAATATTCATTCTTTTCTCTCCGTTCTTTTTCTTCAGTGGTTATGCAATGCTGACAAGTCATCTCATGAGCCGAGGAAACGGCTGAAGTATGTTCTTCACATCTTCCAACCAATATTTCTTTTTCTAAACATGACTAGGAAAGTGCTGCAACCAACTGAGGCCTTCTTCTTACCTTGTGATTTTGATCTTATTTTCAGGGCTTTCTTTGGATCGTTGTATAGATGCTTAGCAAGGGGAGCGAAAGCCGCATTTCAAATGTACCCTGAGAACATGAACCAGCGTGAGCTGATACTGAAGGCGGCTATGCAAGCTGGATTTGCCGGTGGAGTAGTTGTTGACTACCCACATAGGTTTGCTTCTTCGACAATATATATTAGTTAGAAGCGACCATTTTGTGTTTATTAGCTTCCATGGCTGACCAAAACTTCTCCTTCCTTTCACAGTACCAAAAGTAGAAAAGAATTTTTGGTCCTAACTTGTGGGCCGCCATCAGTTAACACAGCTGTTCCCAAAGCTAAAGGGGAAGAGGGAGAGAGCTGCTCGGAAGATGAAAGTGACGATGATGACGATGAAGAGCACCAAACAGTGAGCGTCTTTTCTGTTACATTTGTAACTCCTCGAAGACAACTGTATATCTTTTGATACTGGTGACATATGTTTTTATTTGTTTGTGATGTTTCAGGTGAGTATCTCGGACAGGCACAGACCGAAGAAGAGGCAGAAAACTGGTAAGAAGGGGAAAGGAAGGCAATGGATATTGAAGAAAAAGGAACAAATGAGAGGCAAAGGACATAATGTGCCACCTGATACAAGATACACCGGCAGGAAACGGAAGGCAAAGTTTTGATCTTTCTTATCCTTCTGCTGCTTCATCTTGCTATTTTGTGGCTGTGTTATGTTGAAGTCCCAAGATGGTGAGTTTTGAAGATGTGACGATACCATTTTTGTTTGTTAATTAACTTAGGAAGCAATGTATTCATTCTACAAGACCATTGCAACGTGAAGTTATGCCTTGATATATTTATTTCCTTGGGATTCTTTGGAAGCTCTATTCATCTTTGGCGTGCTTCAATTGCATCCTATTCTCTGTTCTCTGCAGTCTTCTGTATGAACAGAAACAGGACCCTAACTCCCAAGGCACTAATAATGACACAGAAGTATTGAAGGAGGGCTGATGAATCAAATTTGGGCCACTGCAGTTTGGGGCTCGAGCTGTCGATGCTGACCAATTCGGCTAAAGTTCGGCTCTTCAACGACTCTGTTTAGAACCACTAATCACTTTCTGTAATTAATACCTTATGATTACTCTTTAACAACTTCCATTTATTCCTTCTGAACAACATCCATTTGTTGGTTTAGTACTTTCTTTATACATTATCTAAAGATCCATGTGTGCAATTAAGTAAACGATGCTTCAATATTTTAGCTAAAGAAGCTTTCAACATTTAGTAACCAGAAAAAAACTACATTCGCCTGCCCATCAACCTCCCAAACTTCCCCTCTAATTCCCATATTTCTCAACCATTCACCACACGAAAAGGAAACACCTTTGACTCCCCTCCTTCCCTCTCTCTCGTGTCGTCTCTCTCTATCGCTCTCTTGGCTCTCTGTTTCCTTCTTTCGTGTCTGGAGAAACCTCCTAAGTCCCAACTCCCTTTTAATTTCCACTCCAGAGACATAGCAACGATCAAAGGTCTCCTCTTTTCCTCCGCCCTCTGTTATTTTCTCTTTGTAAGAAACAGAGCATTAGTTCACAATGAAGTACATCAGAACAAACAGCTTGAAGTTGAAGAGGCTCTTCTCATTAGTCCGCCGAACCCTCGAAGAAGAAGACGAAGAGATAATCGGGAATGAAGATGGAAAGCCAATTCGCCAAACCAAAGAGCATACCGTCATCAAGTCCCCCAGGCCCAGACCACCCACCTGGAGATGCTTCTCTTACGACGAAATATCACTCGCCACTAATGCCTTCCACCCAGGTTCCTTCCCACTTTCTTCTCAAGTTGTTTCCTTCCGTTTCTAGCTCATCATTCCAATTCTCACGCGATTTTCTTTTGATTTTCGCGCCGGCGGCAGATAATTTGGCGGGAAAAGGAGGGTATGCGGAGGTTTACAGGGGAACCATGCCGGGAACAGGGGAAGTTGCGGTGAAACGGCTGACGAAATCGTGTACCGACGAGAGGAAAGAGAGGGAGTTCCTGTCGGAGATTGGAACAATTGGCCATGTCAATCATCCAAACGTTCTTCCTTTAGTTGGTTGTTGCATCGACAATGGACTTTACCTCATTTTCCAATACTCCTCCATTGGCTCCCTAGCTTCTCTTCTCCATGGTAAAAATTCAAAGCCAAACTCACTCATTATGATGCTTGAATTGAAAATTCATCGACTCTGTTTTTGGGTTTCTTCCATTGCAGGGGAGAATTATGGAGAGTTGAATTGGAGAAGAAGGCACAAGATAGCGATCGGGACGGCGAAAGGGATTGAGTATCTCCACAAGGGATGCCAAAGAAGAATCATTCACCGGGACATCAAATCGTCTAATGTCCTATTGACGGAAGATTATGAGCCCATGGTATGTTCCTTTTATCTTCTTCTTCTTCTTCTTACCTTGACAAATTTGTTGCTCTGTTTATCCGTCTCTCACTGGTTTCAATTCAAATTGCAGATATCGGATTTCGGGTTGGCGAAATGGCTGCCAACGCAATGGTCTCACCATTCAATCGGACCCATTGAAGGAACATTCGGGTAAAGACCAGCAGTTAGAATACAAAGCTTCGAGATGACACCATTTTGATTCGATTTTCTTGACTGATGATGGGGAAAAGTCTCGATCTTTACTGACAAAAAAACAGGCACTTGGCGCCAGAGTATTATTTGCATGGGATAGTGGACGAGAAGACGGATGTGTTCGCGTTTGGAGTGTTCCTGTTAGAGCTCATCTCCGGCAAGAAACCTGTCGATGGGTCTCACCTCAGCCTTCACAGCTGGGTAAGGCCTAATAAGAACAAAAAGAAAAGGCATACAAAATCATTATTTCCCTTCCTCCTTTTCTTTAATAAATCAAATTAATTTATAGATGGCTTTGTATTCATCTTCATTATTCTAAGAAAGTTGTGATTATGACTCTCTAGTCTAGCATTTGTCTAATGTGGTCTAGTGGTGAAGGTGTTAGAGTTTGTTATACGATAATGGTGAAAAAATCTCAATAATTATGTGTGTTTTATTGACAATAAAAATGGACAGGCGAAGCCAATCCTAAAGAGAGGGGAAGTGGAGGAGGTGGTGGATGGAAGGCTGGAAGGAGAGTACGATGGAACAGAGTTGAGACAACTTGCATTTGCTGCTTCCCTCTGCATTAGACCTTCCCCAGCCTGGCGCCCAACCATGGCCGAGGTACGTATTCTATTCCCCCCTTCCTCTACCTCTACTTCCTTCTTCCACCATAGCACACGAATATAACGGTGGAAAATGAAACAAAAATGAGACATTCGACGGCCAGATAGAGTAGACGAGATAAATATACATTATTTTTTAACATGCATAATATAATATGTGAGCCGTCCAGAATGTATTCATTAGAACAATAACTCATATTTTGGAATCAATAAACAACACATGAACATACTGATCGAAGAGTGTAGTAATAATTCTTAAAACGATTCAAAACGTGGGATGTTACATCATGGACCACAAAAACCATGAAACTTGAGCATTATTTGCACTTATATACATCCTCTGGCTCTACATAAGTTGCAATCCTAACAGACTATACAACATTGAGAATGGTCCAGTGCCCCCCCAAAAGTTCCTTGCTATTCCCCATTACAACAACTTCCCTTTCTCCTCTTATCATTCTTTCCTATCCTTCCCCCATTATTTATGACAAACATTTAGTTCTCTCACCGACCGCCATTGATGACCATGAACAGCAACGAAAGGGAAATGAATCACAAAACAGAGCCAAAGATCAGCAAGATGCGTCTCTTCAAACCTTCCACCTCATAACAATGAGTCCTTGCCCTATGTCATTAACTACTTAATCCTTCTTTTTGTATGGCTTAAGTTGACTGTGTGAGCGGTTCATAAGTCAATAGTTAAAAATAATAATGATTTAGATGGGGGGGAATTAGGTGGGTTTATGCCTGTTTGATGACTTCTGCATTTCATTTTCACCGCCCATGTACAATTGACCTACAAAAACATTATGTTTACATTTTTATTTATTTTGGTTTTGTGTACAATTAACTAAAGTATATGGCAAATTGGAGAAAGAAAAAAGAACTATAGTTTGATGGTCTGCCGTACCTAATCCAAAAACCCATTAAGCCACGCAAGAGATTGCATGAGTCTTCCCTCACTGTTCTACATGTGGTGTTGGATGTTGATGATCACATCAAGTTTGATTAAGTTGGAGGTTTAATTAGGTTTAGGTTGTCATGATCATTCTCCCCTAAACAAATACCGTACAATCCAAGGTCCCTTGTATTGTATGAATTAAGTCCTTATTTGAATAGGATGACTTGGGTTTTAATCATAGTGGATGGTCAACCTTCATATTTCAAATAACTTATCGTGGGTATGTAGTAATTAATAGCATAATTTGTTCATTCGTATTTTGCGTCATGATCTAATGTTCGTATTAGCTTTTTTCGTGTCGTGTATTAAAATACACTAAGTATTTTCTTTCTATGAAAAAATATGAATGCATAAAAGCATATATTTCACATACCCATAAGCGATTGTGACAGAAGTAACAAAAATAGTAATTTTGTCAGGTGTTGAAGGCAATGGTAGATGTGGAGGAGATGGGGAAAGAGAGGTGGAAGATGCCAGAGGAGGAAGAGGAGCAACATGATGAGTTTTGGGGGTTTGAAGATCTTGAATGTGATGATGAAACTATTTCCTTTTCTGGTTCTAATTCTGTTTCCCCACAAGCTTCCTTCTCTATGATGATCTCCACTACTATTACTCCTATTTCTACTATCAATGTTACTATTGCCACTCCAACCTCAATGATTCCTTCTTAATTCCAACCTAGACCACCTATAGTTTTGTAGTAAGTATACAATTTTGTATCTTCACCCCACCCCCCTCCTACCTCTTTGTATTTAAATATTTCTCTTCTTCTTTTTTCAATGAACTATTGTATTATAGTCATCTCACATATATAAAAGTGAAGCAAGTACAAATTGAGATCTTTTGTAAAGTTGTTCTGCTTAATATAGAGATTATGTTACAAAATCATACAATAATCCGTGAAGCAAACAAATTGGTGGATCTCATATTTTGATTGCTACTTCTTCATCTTCTCGTAACAAATCCAGTGAGAGTCAATAAAAACTTAGATGAAATCATCAAGTTTAGCACAAAAAAAAAAGGGTTGAGTTTTTCATAGTTTGGATGTTGGACCATATTCAATTATTCATCATTTGGAAAAGGTTGAATTGTTCTAAGAAAAAAAGGGTTTAGTTATTTTTTATCCAAATGATGGACCATATTTTAACAAAAAAATGAATTATATGGAGATTCCTTTGGGATCTCTCTCCCTCTATCTCTCTTTATATAATTTTCCACTAAATTTTCATAAATTAATGATCTGATTGATTGGTGTTCTTGATTAGCATCAATTCCCCCTAATTATATTCATTGTTTTGCATTATAGTCTCTTAGGGGAGGTCTTAATCTTATGCATGCCACCTCTTGCTTACCACTTTACTAGTTTATTGCAAGTGTTAGGATCTTAATTAATTGAACTAATCAAGCTAATAATATCTGCATGCTCGCATGCTTAATAATACGATTAACTTCTAGTGTGTCTCTCAAGAAGACAGCTCATTTATGCATTACTTAATAGTTATCCAATTTACAGAAGAGAAGAATATAATGCAATAAGCACTTATTGCATTTGCATAGGATCCTACAAAAACAACATTAAGTAATCAATTCCAACCTAATGTGGCTATGCTCGGACAGGATTGATTAGCCAAGCACTGACACATGACTAGAAGAAGATCGTGATTCACTTATAGAATGTGTATTTCGTGAATTCGATTATTAACAAACATTTATGAGGAAGTATGAAGAGAAATTTGTGATGATTTTTGCAAGTAAAACACAAGAAAGATCAATTAAGATATCGATCACACATTGGGTAATGCTTACTTAGATGCAGTCCAACTCAGAATTTGGCCTTATTAGGGGTTGGTTGAGAATTATAATACTGAAAATTAGGCATATATGTTTGTGCCTTATGTATATTATGGGGCAGCTGTCCCAATTTCAGGGGAAGTTGGTTTGAAAAGGCAGTGTAAGGGTGATGACTCTGGTCTATTGGCCTTTAGTTTACTTAATCCTCCTCCCTGATTACTTTTTTGTAGTTAGCACATGTCACTTTTGAGAATCATGTACTCATTTACAATTGTAATTTTTCTTTCTTTGGATTGAAATCTCAAATATATTAGCCAACAACCAATGCCAATTCAATTTGTATAGTGAATTGAGCAAAAAAGATGTTATAGGAGTCAGAACTCTCGATCGTTATTTAATAGCAAATCTTGATAAGTTTTATCGTTTTCAAAAAAGTTTGATGCTTCATCTGATATATGTCAAAAGAAGTCAAGAATATAATCTGCCTTAGAAACCACCATGCATCCAACTGATCCAAGAAACAAAACCAAATGAGGGCAAATCTGTACTAGATAAGAAAATGAATTTTTCTCTTCACAAACTGTGTGGATTCTTAGAAGCCACATAAAATTTTAAGCCTCTGTATAGAGCTATCACTATTTGAAGAAGAAGAAAAAATGTGGACGGACCATCGACCACACTGAACTGATATGAACTTCTAACAAACTGAAGAGGATTGCAACTTCAGATTCTTGTTGTTCGAGAATCACACCATGAAGAGCCCTTGATAAAACAATGAACTATTTGTGACTCTTCTAATGATCCTGGTCAAGGAGCATCGTTGAACGTTCAACGATATATAAAGCATTTCAAATTGAAAAATAGACCTTTCTACGAAGTTTTAGTTGTAGTATATCTCTTCCCCTAAAAAAAGACCAAATAGACAACCATCGGCCATTAAGCATATTGTATTCAATAGAGAAAAAGGAAGGAAAGAAAAGGAAGAACTTTCTCTAATATTGCAATGGCTGTCTAATTAAGTCATTGGATAAGAAAGTAGCAAAGTAAAAGCTGCAAAGTGGCAAACTAAAACCTCTCCAAGAAGGTAGTTGTTTGTTTGTCTCCATGCCAACCTAACCCACAAGGCCACAATACCAAACTCAAAGCTTAATGCCACGAGAAACCCATATGAGCATATGTTCTGCTGGATAATGATTTATAAACTTATTAGACAGCACAATGTGTAAGTTTGGTAAACTTACTAGTTTAATGACATTGACAACAACAACAATGACGAGAATCAATGTCTGGCAGGGCAGGGAAGAAAATATAAGAAAGAGGGTCACACTTACCTAAACGATCACTAAATTTTGGGATAACTAGCAAATCAGTCATTGAATTTTGATAAGCTCGTCATTTAGATAACTAGCAAATCAGTCATTGAATTTTGATAAGCTCGTCATTTAGGTTGTTTACACGAAAACCGTTTGAAATAACAAACAAAAAATAATACTATGTCCTTCATTACCAAGTTCCTTAGCCATTTTTATCATCAATGCAGGTGAGATAGCATGTTGGTACGGGAAGATAATAGAAATAAACAAAGTAGACAAAATGATCGATACGTTAGTTATTTCAACGTTTAGTGCGAATTGATTCGTTAGGTTCCTAGTGTTTAGTGACTGTTTATGTAGTTGACCTCATACGATTAAGATAAGCAGGTAAAGTTGCTCTCTCCATATCATAATTCCCAACCATCTAATGTAAGGGGCTCCCAAATGGAAATCTCCTCCTCTCAAAGCTAAGCTGTGCTGCTGAGGAAACATGCCATGGAATGTTAGTTGAAAGATGCTGACCTTGTGGATTTTGCCAAGAACTTCTCCTTGGAGATTGTTTCTTCTTCCACACTTCAGATTTGTTTTCAGATCTTGAAGTCGGTCTCTCGGGCTGTCCGGTTCTTGCTTGTGGGTGTCAGAGGGAGCCGCCGTCGGCGGTTTGTTCTCTTCTTTCATGTTTCTGTTATCTACCTCCACACGTTTCACCCATAAATGGGGGTGATTCGGAGATGTCACGGCTTGAATAGCCAAGGATACTGATTCATGGGGTGGAGAGCAGGGATCTCTTTCTTGCCGAAGTGTCTTTCGTCGCTTGCTCGGTTTGGTGGGGGCTTTATGCGATGGCCTTTTTTCACCTTTCTGCTCGCGTTTGGGGTCGCTCTTGTTTCCACCTGTGGGGGTTTGGGCTTCGTGGTTGTTCTTCCTCGTGCCTTCTTTTCTGGTCTTTTGGGTTTCGACGGTGGTGTTGTTGGTGGATCTGGGAGTGATTCTGGCGTCGATTCTCCCTTGCACACGTTCTCTGTTGCGGTCCTTTGTCGGAGAGGCTCTCCCACTTCGTTTGCTGTTCTTCATCCGGCCTTGCAGGTGCTGATGATCTGGTGGTTGTGCCAGTTTTTCTCTCCTTCCGGCGAATGAAGTCTCTGACGGCATGAAGGGTGCTCAAGAAGGGTTGCTGGGTGGGGATGTTTGCGGCGGCCTTCTGGCTGATTGATGTTTCTTTGGGCTAGGTTTTCTTCGGGTGTAGGCTTTGGGTCCCCTTCCAGATTGTTGCTTGGGCTTTTTCTGCTGGGCTCTCTCTTTTTGCGCCTGTTGTTTGCCTTAATCTTGGATTTTCCTTCCTTTTGAGTGTTGCAACTCATCTCTGTACACTGTGTATGGTTTTATTTTCATTAATGAAACTCTACTCCTCGTCAAAAAAAAAGATGCTGACCTTCTCCACATGCTATGTTGGCTGGTCCTATTTCTCTGTTTTTAAAAGGAAAATGGGTTTTTAATTATTATTTTATATTTTACAATTAGGCTTGATGTGTTCTTGTTGTTTACCTGCAAAGAGAACATTTTATTGGGGGGTGAGTTCTCGTCTTTAGGATTCATTGGTAAAGTAGATTGACTTAAGTTGACACTTTGAGATTATTTTCAATTTAATCGACATTTAGAGCTCGATAGGGTATTAGTTTAGATCCTATATTTGAGGTTTGCTGAGCTCGGATGAGTGAGCGGTATATCAAGTTAAACAATATCAAACCAGTATTTTTAATGAGGAGAAGTGAATCAGTGCATAATTCGATTTTCGAGATATCTTTATCTTGCTTGCATGTTCTTTAATCTTCTAAGATATTAAGTGAGGATGCATTTTCTAAAATTATTGTTTCGGCACAATGCATTTATGTAAGATATTATTGTAGAAGCATTTAAAAGATTGCATATTTAGAATGTTATTGTTCAAGGATTTCCTTACTCTCATGTATTGGATTGCATTATTTTGATGTGTTTACAAGATTGATAATTTTAATTCTATCTAGAGGCCTGATTCATCATCTATATGACATGCCCTAGTAGCCCTACCCTATTTTGGATCCATTTTGTCTAAATTATGTGTAATTTTAATCAAATTACTTAAGCTTTTACTTGTATTACATCATATTTTATATATAATCAAATTGTAATCAGATAAAAATATTAATTTATTAAATAATTTAACTTTATTTATCATGTCAATGTAAAAATTTTAAATTAATATCTAAAATGTTATTCCTTCAAAATATATACCCATATAAATCGACATGTATCCGACTTGTGTGTCCTTACCCGTCCAACCTGACTCATTGCCTTCTCTATTTCTATCATATTCAAAATATATTGGTTAAGTTACCTAGTATTGCGAATAACATCCCAAAATGCAACCACATGACCAAACAAAACAATAGGAGGAAGAATATCACAAATGCATGTAAAAAGCCCATGGATAGACAGTTTTTCGTTTCGTTGAATGGATAGGCAGAGTTGGGAAGATCTGAGAGGAGACCATTCTGATCCAGAAGGGGTTACAAGCCCAGTGAAACTAATTGACAGCAATTCCAATCACCAGGCGAGAGCCCATCTCAGGGCCCAGACACAAAAGAACAACGAAGCCAAACCCACATTCACCTTCGATTGAAAGGGGCAAAAGAGCACCAGGTTGTAACAAAAGCTTGCATCTTTGATACACAAACAGCTACAACAACATGGTTAGGTGGCAAAATGAGGCCAAAGGGAACTCAAGAAGCAGAAACACATTCTTAGCAACCTTCTCCTATACTTTACTTTGCTTAACAGAGCAGCCATTAAGCATATATATATAAAGATGTTGTACAACAGACCGTCCACCATCGCTGCCGGCTCAACTTTGCATTTCGCCATAACAACAGTCTTCTAATTCACAGATAAACATCCAGCTGATCATCATCCATCAGAGTAGGATTTGGGAGGCGGCATAACATCACCGTTCATACATTCTGTGCTTTGCCTGGAAACTCTTTTGCTTTGGCTCCTTGATCCTGCAAGTAATGCCACAATGCACAACATTCCTTTATTGTGATTTTGAAGCAGCCAAGAGCTCAAATACTCTTATCTTTCTTCCGTACAACCTACTTTGAGCTCACAGGTTAACCACAACGACGAGACATAGGAAACTCATGAACAATAACAGAAAACTTGGCTTTCTCCCTGCATTTTGGGTCTCTACTACTTTCCACTACATTTCTAGAGTCATTTGATATATAGGAAAGAAAACAATGCCAAACAGAGAGGGAAGCAACTACAACTTGGAGTATGGCTTTCACTGTTGCTTATTGGGTCAGAGTAGATGAGCTAGAGCTGCTGTTGTGTGTTACGAAGAAGGACAAAGAAAGGAATCTTAGTAAAGCACATGAGATGGAGTTTGACAAAGTTGAGAATTGAGGGAGAAAGAAGGTAAAGGGAATCCAATGCTAACACAAAGGAAATGGACAATGATAATGACATCAGGTCTGGATGAAGAATGCTAGTGGCTTGGTGGCCAACGACACATTTGGAGATCGAGTCGATCTAAACTGAATTAAGTACAATTCAATCCATTTACCAAACTCACGACTTTCCTGATCGAACGCTCTTATGATCCGGTTCTAGTCCCCACTCCCCTAATCTCATTCAATTTTTGGACCACATCGACCTATATGAGATGGTTGGTTCATTCTTCTAAGCTACTTCTCATTCAACTATACACTTCCCATCCCCCAACAACAACAATCCATAATTAGCAAGTTAAGATCTATTGGTAACAGTAGTAAATGCGAAGAAATGGCAGCTAATGCAGCAGAACAAGAACGATCTGTGGTTCATTTCACTGAATTCCACCAAACTAAGTATGTTGGACAGAGAGAAAAGAGCAACCAGGCTTACCAATCCCTTGGTCTCAAAATAGTCATCCAGAGCCCACTGATACTTGGACTGATTCAGTCCAAACAACCGCGCCAAATGTTCATCCAAGCTCGAATTCACTGCACCAGAACAACAATCGCCCACCTCCACATTTCAGCTCACACATTTCCAGCTACTTACTACTTAAAAGTTAAGGAAAGCGAAATGAACTGAAAGAGGAAATGGAATTCGGAATCCGAGTTTGTTTACCGAGCTGAACCTTGGAGACGGCGGAGCGGAAGAAGCCGCCTGCAGATTCATCGTCGGTCTTGGTGAGGGGCTTGGCAGAGTGGATCTGGGGAGCGGGAGGGCAGACAACCTTCTTAGGGGAATCGTGGTGGAGGTTAGGCGGCGGGGAAAGGGGAGATGATGAAGGAGTGGGAGGAGGAGTGATGAAGACGGTGTACGGGCCGATTTTGCCGATGGTCGGCGGCGGAGTGGACGGGTCGGAATTGATTGGCATTGTCAGAAACAAGTAGTAGAAGAAGAAGGAAAATAGTGGGGAACAGGGGAAGGGCGGAAGCTAAAGAGTAAAGCAAAAGAAGAGAATTCAGAAAGTAGAGTACTTTGAGACTCTGAGCAAAGATGCAGAGTGTGAACTGAAGGCGAAGAGAGAGAGAGAGAGAGAGAGAGAGAGAGAGAGAAGATTGCATTGGTTGGTGGGCTGGAGCGTGGGAACAGAACAGAGACTTGCAATAGATTTCTTCTTCTCTTTCCTTTTGTTTGGGATAATTGCATTTGCAGACCTTGTAGTTGTATTATGTGGTTCATTCGTTTTTAGTTGTCGTTTGGAAGTTGCGATTATTAGTGTTGTATTTGTTAAATACATGTATTGTCCACAATATAACGTTTGGAAGTGTTTTGTGTGGGACCCACCAACAATCAACAAAAATGAGGGATTGTACAATCGCAACTAAAAGTTGAGATTGTTGTGATTGTTGGTTTAATAATTGACCACCTTTACTTTTTCCAATTATGTCCATAGTTCTTTTTGTTTTATATTAAAAGTGGAGGACAAATATGACATTTCCCTATAAAGTAACTTTATAACAATCAATTCATAAATTATAATCTCAACAACCAAACAATGTAATTTCAAAATGCATCTATTGTATCAATGCATGCATTTATATCATAGTGATTCATAACAATACAAAGATTTAACATACGCAACTTCCAAACGACCCTTGTCAATTTAAAGATTTATCGAAATTAGTCACTTTCTTCAAACTATCAACCATATGGCTGGTTTAGTGGAGTTATATGATTTCTTCGAACTATTAATCACATTATAAGCTTAGTGGAATTAGATCGAAAAGAAAAGTATGTAGATCAGAAGAATAAGAGCACTCACTTAACAACATTACTAAGACGATACTTTTAGCGTAGGAACTAAAAATAAATTTATTACAAAATACATTAATATGTTCGTTAAAATAATATGATGTAAGGACACACAAATAATCGTTAGCCCATCTTTGTTTCAATCAAATAATCAACGGTTATGATTAATTTTCTTAACGTTAGTCGAATAGGCTTCCTTCCTATGGCCAAAGAACACTTGGCCTTGTAAAAGTTTTACAAGTTAGAAATGGAAGAACAACCATCATACGCTGGCGACCCTGGTAACATGTTATATACTTTTTTTTTTACGAATAGAAATGCTTTTATTCCTTAACCCATCAACGGAAACCAAGTACAATCTTACAGCAAAGGAGAAACAAGATCAGCAACAGTCAACCAATCCGCAGGAAGAGATCCCAAACGCTCATTCCTCGCCACCCATTCAGCAAGACCATTGAGACGCCTAGGGATAAACATCACCTTGATCCAGGGAGCCAATTGGAGGAGAGAAATGATACGTGCCAAGATTGGACGACATTGCCAAGGCCATCGATCAGGAGTAAGCCTTAAGGCGGGGATCAGAATCTGACAATCAGACCTAATACACGTCTGGCAAACATCCTGTGATGCACACAAGACAGCATTAAGAATTGCATAAGCTTCCGCTTGAATAGGATAGGAACAAAAGACTTTCTCAGCCTTGCCGTACAAAAACTATGTTTCACCTCCCAGAGAGAGAGTGAATATGAATTAGTACGGACAAGAATATAGCTCATCGTATGCAGCACATTCATATTCTATATCTGCAAATATGTATCACAATTCACAACAACAGGTGCAATATCTGATCCATGCCTCAATTTAGAAGAAAATCCAATCTGCAGCGTGCTACAAAGACACAAGAGGTAAACAGCAGTAGCAAAATTAGAGCCTGCAAGTTATTTCTTCGTATAAAGGCATTCACTTTTGCAGTTTTTCTTCGTACCCTTTTGTTTTCTTTTGGTTCAGATGATCAGGTCAGAGACCACATCAAAGAACTACTAACTGGAAGAAGAAAAACAAAGAAAAAAGAGAACCCAAGAGGCAGAGGTTACATAAACATAGAAGCAGCAGAAGAGTAAGAACAAAAGCAAAAACAAAAACGAAAAGAAGAGACTTCCTCCATTTCTTCTTCCTACACATATATTGATACAACTATCACTCCCTACCCCAAACCCCTCCCCTCTAACCTCCCTAAACCCAGACCTGGAATTTACTTAAATACCCCACAAACTCTTTCTTACAACACAATGCATGGGGCACTCATTTCCAGACAAACCCTTTGTTCTCCATTACACAATATTCCTTGTGACTAGATAGCCACAACACCATATTTTCTTCTGTCAATCAAGGAACTATCACTGAATTCAGATGCCTAAGTCCTCAACTTTGAACCCTTTTCTGCAATCCTGAGTATTCAACACACTATGGCTAATACAGCTTGTTCACTTGATCAATTGTTCCTGCATGTACATACATGGTTCCTGTAGTCCGAATCAAATCACTGAACTTGCTAATGCTAGTTCATGCAACTCACTCAGCATCCATTCCTCCCCGGTCTGACCACCGAGCACTATAGCCCTCGTCCCTCCAACCACACAAGTACTATGCCCCCATGCAAACCTTGGTGGCCGTCCAGGCACATTCAGAATCCTCCATGTTGGTTTCTCCTCCGTTGGATCTAACAGATAGAGCTGGGAAGCTGAATGAAGGCCCGCCACCGAGCCTCCAAAGATGAGGATCCTCCCACCGGGAAGACTGACTGCTACATGGTCAAGTCTAGGAGGGGGCGCCACCCCTCCCGGGTTCCCTGCCCCAGGCATGCCACTCCCTGTCACACATCTCCAACATGGCTCCTCCTCGCTCAAATCCATCGTGAACACATCGCTGGAACGAAACCTCAGGGGCCCACTCTTTGCCAGCCCGCCGAACATCAGTATCTTCCTCCCTCCATAGACTGACAATGTGTGGCCCAATCGAGAAGGCGGGGTCCACGCAGCTGGTATCTCTCTCCAAGTGGGCTTCTCCATCGAGAGGTCTAAAAGAAATGTGTCGCTAAGGAGAACTCCCGAGTCAGCACACCCACCAGAGACGATCAGCTTTGTGCCATCAAGGGTGCATGAGCTGTGCCATGATCGTGGCAGCGGCGGAGCTAGCCCCGAGATCTCCCGCCAAGTTGGTGGCTTGGCATCCAAATCCAATACGAAGACATCATTGAGCAAACCCTGCCTTCCGCAGCCTCCAAAGACTACTAGATTAGATCCATCGACGCAAGATATCGTGTGGCCCCACCGTCCAGGTGGTGGGGAGCTGACGTGGACATGTTCCCACTCCGGGTTGCTGGCGTTGAGATCTAGTACGAACGTGTCGTTCATTGGCTGCATGTTGACACCTTCCCCTCCGAAAAGGACCACCCGGTTCCCCACTGCGCATGCACTGAAATTGCAGCGTGAAGGCTCGACAGAACCACCGACGGTAACCTTTCTCCATGCCGCTGCTTCAAGGGTGGTTAGTTCTCGGGCAAGCCGACCCCACCCGAGTCTTTTAGCGCCTGGAACTGCTTCCAGTATCCGAGTTGTCTCGCATCCCCATGCATTCTGGCAGACCATTCTCCAGAGGTCCTCATTCTTGGTCAGCTCATAGAACCGTCGAGAAACCGAACCAACCGACGCAATGTCTCGAGGAGTCAACCGAGATAGAATCTTCAGAGATATCACCTCATCACTCAGCTGCAGCATGCCACAAAGTCCACTGCGGCAAACAGATCGATCGGCTGGGCAGTAGGTGGAGAGTCGAGAACCAAGGCGGTCAGTAAGTTTGGCTGAAACCTTAACAGAACCAGGTACCGGGCCGAGGTCAATGTTTGCTGCTTCGGTGAAGAACTGAATCCCGATGACGTGAGTGATTATGTCGTCCTCACCATATATGGGAGTGAGGCGCAACCTGTTCATTAAGGGTGACCCATCTTTTCTGAAGTTCAACAGCTCACCTTGGAATTCAATGCCTTCATCGAGGCACCGCCTTATTTCTGAGATCACGGATGAGTCGACTAATGGATGCCTTCTTTTGGCGAACGGTCCTCTGCATTGCAAGAAGCGGCTGTTTGGAGAAAAAAAGAGAATAAGATACAGAGGGTAGTTAAATATTCTACATGATATGGATTAAAAAGTGGTTTGAATCATATGCCAACATTTTGGCGCCTAATAGGAAAGATACTAAATTTTTAGGCACTTTCAGGAATAACCTCAGTATACCCAATCTCACATAAAAATGGTGGTCTCAACATCCAAGGTACATTGTATTTCTTTTCTCAATTACACTTAGTTCACAATAAGAGTAGCTAAGGTATACCTGTAGTTGGGACCTAACTTTCAGCTAATCATATTCTTGGGAAGGCCATTAGTAACAGCTCTAGAGCTATTTTTAGTTAGTAGGCACTAGGCAGGGATACCCTGTCAACTAGCTTCTCCAGCATTTTCCACTACTGGTTCAGTTGGATTACTGAGATATGAGAAACAAAAAAAGTCCATCATGCAAAATATAATCCTTATAACTGATAATTAAAGTAAGCCACTCATTGTTTCAGAAAAACTGTACCAGATACTAAGGCAGAATCAAATGTCTATAGAACAAGCATAGGCCTCAAAACATATCTTATAGGTTACAAAGTCTTCTCATGCGCTTTCTAGATGCAAGAGACGGAATGCTTGTGGCAACCGATAAAAGGCCGAATGATTTTGAATTAGACTTCAGAAGGACTATACTATGGCTTTCCTTCTTTATATTAGGTGATGCGAGCTGCAGAAGAGAAATAATGGTACTAACTTTTGGGAGGAAGGAGTGTCATTGTTCCTAATGTCCATTTCATGATCATTCCTCACTTCTACCACCAAAATGACCTCCACTTGGGAAAGGAGTCCCCAAGATGTAGAAGGAACTGCAAATGGAGATTGACCAGCCTACTGATCAAATTAAGTCATTTCTACCTCCAACACCACCTTCGAAAATGATGAATGAGAAATCAAAATTTCCTTCATCTTTATGTGCATGTTGCTTTAGCTATAAGTATAACCATTCAATCTATAGCTTTAGTAGATGATTTCCTTCATCTTTATGTGCCTGCTGCTTAAACTATAAACTTCCAACCTATAGCTTTAGGTGCCCTTTCCTTCACTTCATCCACCTGTTCGCTTTGCTCTAATTATCAACTCTACAACTTTCGGTACTCTAACCAACCATAAATTCAGTCCTAAATCCTAACCCCTTAGCAAGTCGTTAGCCATTTGAAAAGACACAGACAGCTAATATTTCCGAAATTCTAACATGAAGACATTCAGTAAGCTAATAGAGCATAGACTTGAGCAAGTTCACCAGGTTTTATCCAAAGGTTTCCACGCATATAAGTAACACCAAGCACTGAGCATCCCCTTCATATGACCAGCAATAAAATTGCCATGGAATGAACAAGCAAGACTTCCTTCATCTGCATCTCCAAGTTTGTCCTAAGTCGATAGTCATGAAGACAAACTGCTAATAGTTCTGAGACTTGAAATTCAAGATACTCAATAAACGGTTATAGCAAGTAGACCCATGTAAGCTCATCTAGTGCCTCCAAAGGGTTCCGCTAAAATCCACAATACCAACATGCCCTTCTTACATCCAGCAATAAGACTGCCATGGAATGGGAAACCATGATCTCCTTCATCTTAATCCACAAGTTGGTTTCACTCTAACCATTTTATTCATAGTAGTTTAGTACCCCTTAAGGCCTAAACCCATCATGAAATCACTCCCAATCCCTCAACATGGCATTAGCTAGGAGCTAAGACACAAACTGCCAATATTTACAGAAACTGCAGCATGGAGATATTTGAAAAAGTAAACCAATACAGCACAGACTCATTCAAGCTCGTCAATTTTCACCATAGGGTTCCACACATATCTCCAACACTGAGCAGTCCCTTCTCATATCCAGCAATAAAATCGTCATGGTATGGCTATTCCAATCATTTCCATAAAAGCCCCAAATTCTGAAACCCTCCAATACCAATCTACACGAAATCCAAATTCCAAATTGTACGGCTCTGCTAGCCCAGACTACGAACAGGCAAAACTCGAGGAACCAAACAAAAAATTACAACTCACGGAAACGAAGAGGGGATAAAAGGCGTACCAGTTGCGGCCAAGCACCTCCTCAGCTCGATACCCAGTTACCATCTCGAATACGGTATTGACATAGATGATAGGGTGGTCAGGCTCAAGGGCATCCGTGACCACGAACCCACAGGGCGCGGTTTGAAGCAAGCTCTCGACGGGGAAAGGGATTGGACCGACACAATCGCTGATGCCGAAGCTGCCTTCCTCCTCCTCGTCGCCGCTCAGATCCGAATTGCTGCTGTCCCACTCCATCAATATCTTCGAAACCCAGTTACCTCCGTCCGCTATCTACCCCATGAGTGGGGAGTAAAAAGCAAGGTAAATGCAAAACCCAGAGGAAACAATCAACAGAAGCAAAGGGGGAAGTGCACGGGTCGATTGGTTTGATTACGGAATTGGAATCAGCTGAAATGGAAATAGAAGGGACGAGAGTTTTGGGGAAGAAGAAGAAGATAGTCGGGAGCGAAAACGGGTGGTGGTGGGCAATTGGTTTGATTCTCGGGAGAAATTTTTCTTCTTTTCTTGGTGGGCTGGTTCGGTTTGTTGTTTTTGGTATGCCTTTCCCGTTGCGCCAAATCGGTTTTGCGGCTTTTCTTCCGTGTCTTGTTTTTGGCCTTGGCTTTCTTTTTATGCACTACGCATTTACATGTGTGGCGGCGCGAGTCACCGGTCCGGTCACCTTACCGCCCTTTTCTCAAAATTTTGGTAGGCTTTTCTAATTCGAAGAGATTAAGGTGTTGTATGTACTTTAAAGAGGGATTAGTAATAATAATTTTTACTAAGGATGAATTCAATGGATTAATAAGGAATAGCTCTTTCAAATATACTTACAAATGTATGATGCAAGATTTGGATCGGTCTGGTCTAATGAGGGTTGTAGTTCTGTTCTAGTGTATTTGATGGCCTCAAAACTAGGGTGGTGTTTGGAATGGTTCAATATACTATTTCGGTTTTGTGGGCTCAATTTCGATTGCAGGTCACATAATGGAATGCAATCCCTGATCAAAACTTTAAATTGGTGAAGAGTTTTTTATAGGCAATACAAATATCACGGTGCTAGGCGCAAAACAATGGAGAGAAGAGAATGGAAAGGAGGAAGCATAAGAACAACAAGTCTACAAGAGTGTTATTTCTTATCAATAAAAGCGTCCCTTGTGTATGGGAAAGTATAAGATAGCTCATATAAACAGACTTCAAACGTTTGAAGTGAATACAAACATCCGATGGAACATGCTACAACATATCCCTAACGTGAGCAGCAAGTCTCTGTTCAGACTGATCATCGAACCCTCTATCCACGTTCTTAATCTGGGACACGAACTCCATCGCCTCTTTATACTTCCTCGCTTTACAGAACCCATCCACAGCGATCTTATATGTCAGCTGATTCGGCCTGCAATCATGCTCAATCATATACCTGACAACGTCTTTAATCTCCTCGAACATCCCTTTCCCAGCATACCCTGTGACAAACGTGTTGTAGGTGAAAATGCATGGCCGGATCCCTCTCGAGTTCATCTCGGAGAATAGTCGAATGGCTTCTTCCATGAGTCCCTTTCGACAGAACCCTTTGATCACCGTGTTGTAGGAGACGAGGTCTGGTTTCCCTAGCCCCTTGAGGATCTCCTCGGCCTTCCAGCAGTCTCCTGATCGAGCATACATGTCCATCAGGCTGTTGTAGGTCACGAGGTCTGGGTTTAGCCCAGCTGAGCGAATGTTCTTGAGCATCTCGTGGGCTCGGTCCGTCATGTTGTTCTTGGCGAACATCGAGAGCATGGAGTTGAAGAGAACCAGGTCTGTTTTGTAGCCGTGTTTCAGCAGGGATTCAAATGCACGTTCCATTCCAGGTAGCCATCTGCACCTGTGAAATGCGAGAACGAGAGTTCTCAGAAGCATCCAGCTCGGGAAGATTTCGCCTCCATAGATTTCTTTCTCGATCCTCTCTATGCCTGTAATGTTCCCTCCCTTTGCATAGGCATTGAGGATCAAGGAGTAAGATGTTTCGCTGGGCTTGAATCCTTTACTCTTCATGTCTTGGAGGACAGATTCTGCTCCCTTCCAATCCCCTTTACGAGCTAAAGCATTCATGAGCGCATTGTAAGTAGACAGGCTCGGAGCAAAACCCGCTTTGATCATCTGCTCGTGCATCTTTGAAGCGATTATATCCGAACCACACCTGCCATACGCACTGATCAGAGTGTTGAAGGTATCTCTGTCAGGCTCGAACCCAGAAGCTTTCATCTCCTGGAAAACCCGATTCACATAGCTTTGCATGCCTTCATCCCCACACATTGCAAGCATCGTGTTCCATGTGACGCGATTAGGAGCACACCGATTTGATTTCATATCATGAAGCAATGTCAGCATATCTTCAGACCTCGTTTTTTTCTTGCCCAGCATCCCAAGGAGAGCATTGTAGGTACAGACATTAGGGACACAACCTAACTCCTTCATCCTTGCAAACAACTCCAATGCCTTGTCTACGTTTCCTGTTTTCCCATAAGCATTGATGACCGTAGTGTATGTAACAGCATTCGGCATTATCCCTTTTACAATCATAGTATCAATTACACCAGCGCCTTCCTCAAAGAAGCCTGCTCTTACATAAGCAGCCACGAGCTCATTGTAAGTCACGGAGTCAGGTGGACAGTTGTTCTCCTCCATCTCTTTCAGTACACTCAGAGCTTCTAAGTAAATGCCTGCCTTTGCAAAGACCTGGAGAAGTGCATTGTAAGTAACAGTCCCTGGTATATATCCCTGAGATTTGAGGCCAGCGAAGAAATCCTTTGCTTCCACGAACAACCCTTCTCTCCCACAGGCGGATATCACTGTACTGCAAGTGAACTCATCAAATTTCATCCCTTTACTTCTCATCTCATCTAAGAGTGCTAAAATATGATGCCAAGAACGACCCATTTTGCCATAAACATCGAGCATCACATTGTAAGTCACCAATGTAGGCGGCAATCCTGTCTCCTTCATCCTTTGAAACATCTCAATTGCTTTGTCATACCTCGCAGCCCGAGAATACGCGTGGAGTATCGTGGTACACGCCCGGACATCCAGCTCGTAGTCCTTCAGCGGAATTTTATCGAACAGTTGGGACGCAATGGAATGCTGCGACTCTCTGCCCAAAATTCTCACCATAAGCTCCACACTCTGCCCATCTACCTTCTCATTCTCTCCTTCCCGATTCGAAACCGCCCATTCGAACAGCAGAAGCGCCCTCTCCCAGCTCCCGCAACGATCCAATCCTCTCAACAAGCTAATCAAATCGATCCGACCCAATTCAGCTTCGCGAGACCCAAAGAATTCGGTCAAATGTTCCAGAGGCTGGTTCAAAATCGAGTCAAGCACGGCCTTACCCTCTTTCGACAAGAAATCGAGCGACCCATTACCCGACGACGACGACCAGCTCCTCTCGTCGTCATCCGATTGGTAATGAAGCTGCTGCTGCTGCTTCTCGGCGGGGACGGGGAGGGCGCGGAAATGGGAGTTCTTGAGCTTGGCATTGGGGGAAGAGGAAGAGAGATGGAGGAGCTGCTGGAGGAGAGAGTCGAAGTGGAGGGTGAGGGGGAAGGAACGGTTGGAGGAAGACGGCGGCGGCGGCGGTGGGAGAGTGGGCGAGGTGAATTTCAGAGGTGGGTTCGGCGGCTGCGGCGATGGCCGAGTGATTGGGAGTGGGTAGATGGGTTTGTTGGGGAAGAGAGCTCCTTCCATCTCATGGAATTGAGATTGGTTTTGTTGGGGTTTTCTGGGTTATGGATTCTTCTGGCGGAAAGGGAGAAAAGATAGGAAATTGGAGGGAAGAGAAGGAAGGAGAAAGGGGTAAGGTAATCTGGCGGGGGAGGATGTAATTGGCCTCAATTTTAAGATGAGGAGTCCTATGGCACTTTACATCACCTTTTATGATCAATTTGATCAGTTTGTTTCTTTTTGAGATAATCGAACTAAATTATTTATATGACGTTATAAAATTCGGATAAAACAATTTGATACGGAGAATTTCAAATTTTATAATGTTTGGATGAAGCAATTTGATGTGGAGAATTTTATATTGACTCATTTTGAATTAGTTATAATGATCGTTGTGAACTCAAAAGAGACTAACATAAGAGTGACATAAAAGAATTACCAGCCAATGTGAGCGATCCAAATCTCTGTTATTGGTTGTTCTAAACAACATAGGCATTTCCATTTGTCGTGAGGTTAATGATATGATCTAGGTGGCTTTTGCACCCATCTTCTACCAATAAAAAGGAACTAACAGCCAATTAACTATTAAGTGTTTAATAAACTTTAGACATTAAAATGTAAAACAACCAAAAAAAATTGTACCCTTTCGGAAGAATTCCCAGAATACAGCCAAAATTAAGCATAATTCCCATAATACATAACTTTTATAAAATTTTCCCAAAATACCCAAGTTTCAAGGGGTTCGAGTTCCTTAAACTCGAACAACCACACAGTTCGATGATTAAAAACTCGATCTAAAACCACAACGCGTTCATAAACCTCGATCAAGGGTAGATCGAGTTTTGACAACTCGATCAACATAGAACGATTCTTGTAAACTCGATCATACTAGTTCGAGTCGGGTAAACTCGATCAAAGAGTTCGAGTTTGTCAAACTCGATTTAGCTAGATCGATGCCAACAAACTCGATTTAGCTAGAACGACGACCTAAAACTCGAACCCATTAGATCGATCCATATGTCCTCGAACCACTAGTCAACCGAAGTGTCAGGATAGGGTTGCAGGGATAAGATTCTTTGTTGGGGTAGATCGATTTTTAAGGACTCGAACTAGTGTGGTTCGAGTTTAGCATACTCGAACCACTGCTCAATCATTCTGTCCCGTCGCTTTCGGTCCGACATGCTCCAGAATAGGGTGCAGGGGGTAAAATTATTGGTTGCGGTAGATCGAGTTTCCTGGACTCGAACTAGGGTAGATCGAGCTTGTTGGACTCGAACCACTGCATCAGTTTACGATGATAAAAAGCCATCACTTAGCACATTCTGGCAGCTCTTTTACTTTCTATCTTCTTTCTTCCAAACACAAACTGAAGCAGCTGGAGCACCATAGCTGAGCAAAGAAGAAAATTTTTGGAGGTAAGTTCTGCTTACGTTGTTTGAATGAGCATATTAGAATTTTGGATTAATTTAGAATTGTTTGTACTGTATGTAATGAGCTGCTTCTATAAACTGCAGAAATGGGTAGAAATTTTCGAAAATTCGACTTATTGATTCGGTGGAATGGTCGAATTACACATTTTCATGATAGTATTGACTACGAAGATGGTGAATCAAGTACTGTCCCGATTAAGAGCATATTTACTTGGCAAGAACTCAATCATATTTGTGCGGAACGATGTTGCATAGGAGGGAGAAGAGTATGCAAGATGACTTACCGTATGCCGGTTTACAAGGATTATGCACTTGTATATGAAGGATCCGTTTTGTCTGACGATGATGATGTTAATATGATGGTGAGATTTATTGCAGAGAACAGATTTTCAACTGCTGAGGTGTATGTCGAGACAGAAGTTGTTGGCCAATATGGTGGGGGCGGTTATACCGAACAAGGTGAAGGATCGGGAGGTTTTTCCGGTTCAGGAGATTTCAGAGTGCGGCATGATGCACCATGGCCAACATACGAGGATCGAACTGCAACTGGTCCATTGGTGGAACATGACGGACAGGAGTGGCCAGTATGGGGTGAAGAATGGAATTACATAAGGGCACTCAGACAGTCACCCAGACAAGCATCTACACCAGCATCTGGCATCAACAATGATCCATATGTGGATAAACCAAGTCCTCCGTACACTAGCGAGGCAAGCGACGTGGAAGATGAAGAGTTAGAATCAATGAGTAGTTCAGATGAACATGGGACCACCCGCTTGCTTTGTTTTCGGATCCGTACACTTGCACAACTCCGAATATATCATGGCCAAACAAGCAGATCCCCAACTTTTTCTCCCAATCTCGTCCCAATCTCCCAAAAGAACTCGAAGCCACATACAATGCATATTTCCACCAGACTTGTTCGGAAACAAAAATCCTCCAACCAAACAAATAAGGTAGATGCGAGCATACCTCTCTATCTGAGCATCTGTGGCATCCTCCGGTAATTCGCCAACGGTCCTCACTAGCCAAGGTATCAATAACATAGACTTGTGTAGAGGTGGTACACGACGACCTTCTTCTGCTTCCTCGGGGATGTTGATACCTAAACGCTCGCTTATAAATTGGCCCCAACCATTCAATGGTTTCTGTGAACTTTCAATTATTGCATCACCATCGATTGGAAGCTCTGTCAGCATGGCTACGTCCTTCAACGTAATCGTCATCTCTCCCTCTAGAAGGTGGAATGTGTGCGTTTCTTTTCTCCATCTTTCCACCATTGCCGTAAGAAGGTTGTTGTCCATCTCCATCCCCACAAACTTTCGCACCCTCAGCAATCGCGCTCTTTCAATGAAGGGCTCGATACGATCATCCCATTTAGGCAAGCGAGATAGCGACCGATGGGTGATTACGTCAAGTTGTTCCTATATAAAAAAAATATTAATTATTATACAAAAAAAATTAGAAGAATACTATCACATTTAAAAAAAAGAAAAGTAAATGAGGAAGTGCTTACCGGATCTGCCGCCCAAACACTTTCAGACCGATGGTAAGGTTGCTCATCCAACAAATCGGTTTCTCGCGGTCCGCCTTGAATGTATAATCTAGGATCGTAAATACTCGGATCCATCTCGACAATTTTGAGTGATAGAAGTACCAAACTAAAGAAAAAAAATCTGATGCGGAAGATCGGGCTTAGCCGCAACCACAGAGCATATTTTTTTCTTCAAGAGTGGTGGGAGGAATTGAGGAAGAAGAATGGAGTGGTGTGGGATTTGTTGGAATGGAAGGGGTATTTATAGCTGCAGTGGGAGAGTGGATCGAGTTTACAAAACTCGAACAAGGGCATCGATTGACAGGCACTCGATCCGCGTCAAATTAAATCGACCACTGGTGATTCGATCGACTGCATCGAGTTTATCGCACTCGATCCGCGTCAACCCCGCTTCGCGTGCTTTGGAATCGAACGGCGTGGATCGGGTTCTCTGTCCTCGATCAATGGTAGTGCGCGCCTTACGTCATCGATCCGCGTCAGGTGGATCGATTGACCCAAACTCGATCTACCTTCATCGAGTTTATTTCGCTCGATCCGTGTCTTCACCACTTCGATTGTTGAGCAATCGAACGGCCTAGATCGTTTCTTCCGTCATCGATCTATGGTAGAGCGCTGGCCATCTCATCGATCCAGTTCGTGTAGATCGATTGGTACATACTCGATGCACGTGGATCGATTTGCTTTCAATCGAACCCCTGCTAGTTCGAGTTTGTTAAACTCGATCCATGTCAAACTTTGGTAGTTTGGGAATTTTTTATAAAACTTATGTATTGTGGGAATTAGTTTTAATTTTTACTGTATTTAGGGAATTAATCCTACCCTTTCCTTGTTTAAACATTACAAGAAGAATGTGAGAAAATAACAGTAGCCATGTCTACGGTCTAACAGAGTAACAGTCAGTAGAAGGCAGAGAGGTCTCTCATCTCTGAGATATTTTTGCATGAAGTGGAGGTTCTTGTTTGTTTCTATTCTTGGTGAAAATAAAATAAGTCAAATTTGCTAAAAAAAACAAAGTAGAACTGGCTCCAGTCAGAGTCAGAGAGCCACCGGGCCCCAGAATTAATAACGAGGCTTGTCCCGCCGGCCAGAAAGTAAAAATCCTCACGTTCTCCCCTTCCGCTCTCTGCTTGCCAAACCTCACTAGTTTCCAAACCCAAAGACGAAACTTGCCCCACTGTCCTTTTTTCTCTTATTTTGGGTTTCAACATTAGTTACTCACACTGTTTCTCTTCCCAGCTCATTGCGGTTTACATTGTTTCCCCCATACGTTCTTCTTCTTCGTCTCCTTCCTCACTTGACTGATTGAATCGAAGAGGCAGAGTTGAAGTAACAGTCTCCAATGGAGTCTCTCCTCCTCCGTCCATCTTTCTTTCAACCCTCATCATTTCAGCCATCTGGTAGTACCCTTCTCTTCTTCTTTGCTTCCATAGAAGGACCTTCCTTCAATATTTCCCTCTTTGATTTGTTCTATTTGTGCTTCTTTTTATCTTCCTGTTTCACGGGCTGTGTGTTAATTGGAGAAAAGTTTCGCATTTTTGCGGTTGTTAATCTGTTTACAGTGTTTTGCCTGATGTGACTGACCATGCAAAGGGAATTTTACTGTAGGTGGAAGGAGTTGGAGGAACGACACTCTCAACAAAGCAGGCTCTTCCAGAAGTACGATCTCTCTACTTTAGCTGCATTTGCTTCATCGAGCTTGAATTGTGAAAAATTTTCAATCTCGAATTATTCAGGTCATGGTGTGAAATGGGTACTTATTAGATTCTCGCCGGAAGGTGGAAAGGATTCTTGTGCATGTTTTGGGTGAATCGAAATGGTTTCGAATTGGGTTCTTGATTGCTATTAACTTCAAGAGTTCTAGGGCTGTTACTTTAAGCCAGTTCCATGTAGAAACTGATGCTTCTCTAGTTCTGCCTCGGATACTTAAAAGCTGAACTTATCATACCTTGTTACATAGTTCATATGCTGTCCTGATCACTCAAATGCTCTTTCAAAGGAGCACTTTTGGAAGGTTCCACCTCCACAGCACGGGCCAAAGTAGAAGGTTGTAGTTTGTTGAGGTTTCAGCGAGGACGCAGCAGGCATCGAGTGAAAGCTATCAAGGAAAGATCTTTCAGTCAACCGAGAAGTCATACCAAGTCATTATATGTCAATGCCACCTCTGGTTCACAGCCACTGGAATCCGAGCCTGGAGCTTATGGTGGCTCCAAGGGTGTTTTAGATTCAGTTAAGAATGCAGTTGATGCTTTCTACAGATTCTCACGGCCTCACACAGTTGTTGGGACGGTTAAGTTTCTTCACCTTTCAGTATATTGATGCCTCTATGTACACCGCGGTTGAGTTTTGTGTTTATCATGGCTGACCCCTAGGCTTTTTCCTCAACAGGCTTTGAGCATTGTCTCGGTTTCCTTACTCTCGGTTGAGAAGCTTGCTGATATATCTCCACTATTTTTCACTGGGATGCTGGAGGTGATATATACTTTAATTTCTCAGTGAATTTAACTAAAAGAAACCAATTTAGCAAGTAATCTTACCATTGTTGTTTGTTGCCATTTCAGGCAGTAGCTGCTGCTCTCATGATGAACATTTATATCGTCGGCCTAAATCAGCTGACTGACATCGAGATAGACAAGGTGACAGTTGCAGAACTAAATGTAAAGATAGTGAAGTATAAGTTGTTGGGAGTTTCTGACTGTTTATCTATATAATACTCTCTCATTACAGGTCAACAAACCATACCTTCCATTGGCATCGGGGGAGTTTTCTGTGGGCACTGGTGTCTTGATCGTTACATCTTTCTCCATCATGGTATTAGTCACAACACCTCTTTCATTGTTAGAGATTCTCATAATGTAATCTGTATCTTTGTTGTATGTGTTAAGAAATTTTGCTTTGCTAGAGTTTTTGGCTTGGATGGGTTATTAAGTCATGGCCATTGTTCTGGGCTCTTTCCATCAGTTTTGTCCTTGGCACAGCCTATTCAATCAATGTAAGTAGCATTGCTCTATCGTTTTTCCTCTACACCAAGCTGATATATTGATTTCACAAGCAAAGCGCAGCTTCATTTGCTCATCAGGCTGAAAATTGTTTTTCTTTCAGCTGCCATTACTGAGATGGAAGAGGTTTGCATTTGTTGCAGCATTGTGCATACTGGCTGTTCGTGCGGTGATTGTTCAAATTTGCTTTTATCTGCATATGCAGGTGGAGTTAGTTGCCTTATATCTCTATTACAATTCCTACTGACAGTACTTGGAAAATCATGATATACCCTGACTTGCTGTAACCATTTCAGATGCACGTGTTCGGAAGAAGTGCCATCTTTTCAAGACCATTAATTTTCGCGACTGCATTCATGAGCTTCTTCTCCGTCGTTATAGCATTGTTCAAGGTATAAACCATATGTTTTTCTTTTCGTTCTGTTCACACTGTGATCAAGTGTAAATGTTTAAAACTCCTGGCTTGATTCTATGCAGGATATACCCGATATGGAGGGAGATAAGATATTCGGCATTAGATCTTTCACAGTGCAATTGGGCCAAAAACGGGTTGGTGTATTAAATCATGCATGGAAAACCGTTAATTCACAATTATCCTCTCTTTGTGGATAATGAATGTGCCTTAATCAGGTGTTCTGGACATGCATTGCCCTACTCGAAATTGCTTATGGCATCGCGATGTTCATTGGAGCAGCATCGCCCTACATGTGGAGCAAAGGCATTACGGTAAATTTGTTAATCTGTCATTTTAGATTGTGTTAAGATATAGGATGGCTTGATCTCTCCTACTGTTGATCCATAGTAACAAACAATTTTACCTGCATTGGTGTTAGGTGATCGGCCATGCCATGTTAGCCTTATTACTGTGGAACCGGGCAAAATCTGTCGATCTGACCAGCAAAACAGCAATAGCTTCCTGCTACATGTTTGTGTGGAAGGTCAGACCAACAACCTCACCACCTTTCTTCTCAGTTAGTAGTGCCTGCCTTCATTCTGATGCTGAACTGTTTCACTTTTGATTTCAATTCCTGTTTGCAGCTGTTTTATGCTGAATATTTGCTCATACCCCTCGTAAGATAGTAGTTAAGATGGCGAATGATCGGAACGAGAAGCTGGCATCAAGTGATTTGGCTGCTTTGAAGCTTCTTCTGGTGTAGGGCAATTGAGTAGAAGCACTTTTATAACTATCTGGAACGAAGATCGCCATTCCCACGACGATGCTTGGGCGACAATAGGATTTAGAATGGTTACTGGGTAACTTGGGCATGTAGATCCCCCATTCTTGACCTCTGGTTCAAACTTTAAACATACTGGTTGGTTTGACAGTAAGTTAGTTAAGTGCTATTGATTCTCATTCTGCATGACTTAATTCTATCAAGGGTAAAGTCTCTTACTTTTGATATGGGACTTCCTGGTTACCAAATTCCTCTGCTGCCCGGCCGCCGCCGTCAGAACGGCCTCGACTGCCGCCACCCATAACCGCCATGACAGAGGGGAAATTCTAGAAGTGCCAGGAAGTCGAAGTTTTTCCGATCAAATAAGGGAAAGAGATCCGGTGGATCATTGAAGATTCAAATCAACAATTTAATGTTGGTCGGGGAAGGAAGGAGAAGGATTTCTCTTCTGATTCCTGACTCCTTGTTTGTAATAAAGGGAAGGAGCAGATAACCGGGGAATTTATGGCTGCAGAAGGAAGGGACGGCCTGGGAACTCCGGCGACGGTCTGAGAGATGGAAGAAAATCCCTTAACCGCCGATCAACATCACGTACAGCAGACGCCGCTCGCACCAGGAGGAAGAGGAGGATGCCAGAGGGATTCCGGCGCCAGAACGAGCCTCAGATCGGCGGAAACAAGCGCGAAAACTGGGAAATACGGGAGGCCGAAACGGCGAAACGCGAAACGTTTCGAGTTCTCAAAACCAAAATCGAAACGCGATAAATTGACGAGAACTTGAAATTGCCGATATATCGCGATATTTCGATATATCGCGATATTTAGTCGATATGTCGCGATATTTAGTCGATATATTGACTTTTATGCGATATATTGACTCTGTGCTGACCGGTGAACGGAGACCGACAAAGGCAGGGGGAAATGACCGGGAAAACAGGAAAATTAAGCAGAGCTCACTCCTGCTGACTGAACGAAGGCAAATGAAGAATTTCCAAGGGGAGATACGAGTAGATTCGAGTAGTTTAGTTGGGAAAGAAAGGAGAGGAACATTTGCGGCAATGTATGAACAAGGAACAATCAGAAGACTCTGTTTTCTCTTCCCAGCCATACCGGACGACGGCCGGTGACGGAGTGGGGAATCAGTTCGAACTTCGAACCCGGTGGGTTAGCTAGGTACCCACTATTCATCATCAGGTCGTGAACATACTGTCGGTTGGTCGGTCGGCGAAGGAGGAGGAGGGACAATTTCCCCTTCTCTCTCTGTTCTTCGTCACTCTGTTTTTACAGCTATGGTGATCATCCGGCCGGCAGGAATCAATCAGTCTTTTTTCTTGTTCCAATCTTGAGACCAGGTAGTGTATAATGTATATACCCCTTTGTTTTATAATTGTAAAGGCGGCAATGGTGATCATATATAGGACGATTTCTCCCTTGGATCCTTCGGTAAAATTGGAGTTTTACAACTACTGAACATCATAAATTGAAGTCGAAAATCTCTCATCCAAGAAAGATATTTGGATCCTTTAAATCATGACAAAATTACAAGGTATAG
This sequence comes from Linum tenue, assembly GCA_946122785.1. Lineage (NCBI taxonomy): Eukaryota > Viridiplantae > Streptophyta > Magnoliopsida > Malpighiales > Linaceae > Linum > Linum tenue. The sequence continues at coordinate 1,333,641 of CAMGYJ010000006.1, read as the reverse complement.
AGTTTGAGAAGGGAGCAATGTTGTTTCTGACATTACAAGGTTGACTAAACACTCGTACAAGAGTTAATGGAATTAGTCCAAGGGCACGGGAAGCAAATAAGCAATGAAAGTGCCTTCATAAGAATTTTTTTAATTGGGATGATCTCTTAATTGTACCAAATTCTTTGAATGAAATAATTGTTATGCAAGAATATTTGAATAATTAAGAATTAACATCTCGACAGATTTATCATGTAAGTAAATCATTCATAAATAATTTGAAGAGATGACATTACATATCTATCTATAAAAATTAAGAAGTGAAGTAAGTTATAATTACAACTCGATAATCTCAACCTATAATGGCTAACGTGTGAGGAAGAGTTCCGATATAGATAGTTGGTGTGAGTTGATGGTTCCAAACCTTCAACAACTTTTTGAAAAGCAATGGTCAAATTATGGGTATAAACTATAAAACCATGTCACTCCCAAACTTGGTTAAAATCATCATGGACCTTAGTACTATAAGGCATAGCCCCATAGGAAGCTGCCTCTACAATCATTGGACCATACAAGCCATAGATTGTCATTTCTCATTACATAAATTAAACAAAGACAGAAAGAAGTGTTTTGTCCTCTTAAAATGCTCCCAAATCAAGTTAGTTGCTTAGGTTTTCCCATCCAGCTGTTGCACTTAGACACTTTCTAATCCAAAATTGCCCAATCTCTTTGGCCTATCCCTTCCCCGGCAATCCCAATATCCGACGGGCTCTTTATAAGGCTTACCACAAACAAACTCCAAACCACCTTGATAAAAAATCCGACTTCACCATCTCTCTCTAAAGTCTAAACCCACAGAAGAAAGAAACATCTCTTTCTTTCTTTCTTTCTTTAATGGCGACAAGGTTTTCCGTGTCGACTTTCTCTCCGTCCCTAATGCTCCTGGCGACGATTCTTTCCGTCGCTATAGGCAGCTCCTTCGCCGGTAACTTCAACAACGACGTCGTCGTGGCGTTTGGAGATGCCCGTGCTAAAATCCAGGACAACGGCAACCTCATGAGCCTGGCGCTGGACAATAGTTCTGGCTCCGGTTTCGAGTCCAAGAACGAATTCATCTACGCCAAAGTGGAGATGAACATTAAGCTCGTCCCTGGCAATTCTGCCGGCACCGTCACCTCCTTTTACGTACGTCAACATATGTACCATGAATGGACACATTACTAATATTCAATCTACGGAGTATAGTTCTCGTTTTTCATGTTATTAACGATCTTTTTCTTTATTGTGAATTCCATTTTGGTGAGCAGTTAAAATCAGAAGGGAATTCATGGGACGAGGTCGACATGGAGTTTCTAGGCAACACGAGCGGTGACCCCTATGTCCTGCACACGAACATCTTCACGAAAGGGATGGGAAACCGCGAGCAACAGTTCTACTTGTGGTTCGACCCGACCACCGATTTCCACACCTACTCCATCACATGGAACCCGGCCCATATTGTCCTGGTAGTGGACAAGAAGCCCATCAGGGAGTACCGAAACGTGGACCCCAACAACAACGTCCCTTACCCACGGGACCAGCCCATGAAGCTCTACGGATCCCTCTGGAACGCAGACGACTGGGCCACTCGCGGTGGATCCGTCAAGACCGACTGGTCCAAGGCTCCCTTCACGGCCTCTTTTAATAACTACACCGCCGACGGCTGCGTTTACGCTAATGGAGCCTCCAGCTGCCCGGACAAAACTGCACCGTGGTACTCGTCGGAGCTGATCGACGGCGACGACTTGAAGCAGATGCAATGGGTTCAGAAGAACTACATGATTTACAATTACTGCGATGACTCTAACAGGTTTCACGGCAGCTTGCCGGCGGAATGTGGCCGGAAAAATTAGGACCACTTGACGGTAGGGTTGTTCTTTTTATTTTATTTTTCAACGTTGGAGACCATGTTTGAGTTGGGATTTGGGTCGTTGCTTTCTAGGTAGTTTTGGTGCGAGAGATGGAGATGAAAGATGTGTGTAACAGAATAATTGTCAGTGTTCCGTAGCATGGAACACCACACGTAACTCTTCTCATTGACATTATCAAAGAGTGATCACAGGGTGAAATAGATGACTTTTAGTTCAGAAAATATCGTATTAACAAAGTCCTAGATAGCAACTCGCTCCTAATTTCCGTCATCCATGTTTGATTGAGAATATGCAACAAAAATTGATCAGCTCCTTTCAATAAACTCAACCCCACAGCCACAATCAGTTGGCATTGTTGGGGATCTACTAAAGAAGCAAGGTGTTGTTGTGAAGTTGCTTGTGATGATGATACAATAGACTGAGGATGAAATCAATCACAGTCCAAACCAAGTCGATTGCTCTCAAGAAGGATCACAGCTGTAAGTGGAGAACTGGAGTAGACCAAGCTGCTCTCTAATCGCGAAATGGCATCAGATCAATCTCCATACGTCTCTTCCCTTTACTTGCCCTCTTCAAGTAGACAAGAAACAATAGAACAGTCTGATATTAATATAAACCTCATGGTAAAGGATGATGGGAGGCAAAATGGCAATCAACAAGTGCAGAGGAGAAACCAGGGGAACTCACAGCTATCGCCACCAGCTCTTCCAGCAGTTCCTCCAAGTGTCGTAGCGGCTACAATCATCAACAAGTCAGATTATGTTAGGAAACCAACTACCAGAAAGTTAATTCCGCATTTTTCACAAAGAAAAAAGATCCGGTAGTGTGCATACCCACTGCGTTGGACCATCCACTGGTGCATTCCTTGGATCATCATGCACCTAGTAGACGATAAGAAAGCTCTCAGAAGCTTATAGTACAGAACTCTGAATGAAATTTGTCAAGCCTCTACCTTAAAGGGGTAGATTTGCAAAGTATAGTCCAACATGAGAGTCTAGGTTAGTTAAATTTTAAGGGTACCTCCATGAAAATTCCATCTACCCCAACAGCTACTACTGTCCTTGCTATGCATGGTATTAGTTCACGGAGGCCTCCACTGGCAACTCCTCCACCATCCAACTACATCAACCAAAACTGTATCAACTGTGGCGACCAAACAACATAACACCACAAAGTACAAATGAAAACTCTTTCCATTTCATTGTTAGGGGGAGGAAGGAAAAGAGATAAACACAGCATGTACCTCCAAATCATTCTGTGCAAGAGAAGTGAATAGAGAAGGAGAAAGAGCAAAAAACAGGAAGGTGCAACACAGAGGCTAGAAGACTGTAATGTGCACCTTTTTACCAGCAGGCTGTTGTAGTGAATGTGTGATATCAGCAACCTGTGTTAAGACCCATCAACTGTGATCAATTATCCCAACTTACAGCACATATTTTAATTGGGAAAAGAAGTCCACACTTGATTGACTCACAACAGGGCAGTTAGCTTCTCTCATCCACTCAAGATTGCGTGGATCAACAATCAAGTCATCTGCATTAAGAAATAATCATTTCAAATAAGAGATCTCATTTTGCTGGAAAATCAAGTTCATGGAGTCATAAGGTTCTATAGCATCACTATGACTCGAGTTTAAGTTAACATATTGCTTTGAAGTCCCAGAAAGTGGATTTCTCCCAGTATATCTAATCGAATCAATATCATAGTTCTACATGTTAATCATAATATAATGCAACGTCCAGAGTCCACTAAGAATGAGATGAATAAAAGAAGATAATTGAAACAAACTTACTATATCCAAACATGGTTCCTCTTTCGCAAACCATCACATTTGGGTTCCCTGCCAGTCTAACCTTCTCGGCCGAGTTCTCCATGACCTACACATTTTCTGCAAATATGAATAGGCAACACACACACACGGCTAGTCTTAGCTGTAATTAGAGGATTTGCAGAGAACAGAAAACACTGACACTAGGAGCACAGAACTGGCCTTTCTTGATGTTTATTATCTTCCCTGTCTTGGCAGCTGCAACAAGAAGGTCTGTCTGTTGTTTTGAAACCAAACAACAACAGCAAAATTGCGTTGAAAATTAGAAACTTAACAACGAATCCATAGATTCTTTATGATGGAAGCACTAAGGTAAGCTAACCTGACGACATAGAAATGCAGGAATCTGTATGATATCCGCGACTTTACCAACTTCCTCGCACTGGATAGACAATAAAAGCAATCAATTAAATTTTTCTTGGACCATATTAAATCAGAATCCATGAAAGAGGTCTTCACATATAGAATGAATCCCCTACCTGACTGCTTTCATGCACGTCGGTGACGATTGGAATGTCGTATGCTACTTTGACCTTGTCAAGGATCTGCCATCATGGTAAACAGGCTTGCTCAAGAAAACCCATTTTGAGAAGATAGTGCCGCAGATAATGTGCGGGAAATGGAGAGAGAGGGAATACCCACACCTTCAATCCTTCCGTCAAGCCCGGGCCTCGAAATGACTTGGAGGATGTTCTGTTAGCCTTGTCGAAGCTCGACTTGAAGACCAAAGGCAAACCCACTCTACAAGGAGAACGGACCAAAACAGTGCAAAATGTGGCAGATATGGCGAGTCAATTCTCTGAAAACAAAACTAGATCAGATTCAAAGCATCACTCTGACTTCCTCTCTGCAATTGCCTACCTGGTGGAGATGGCCTTGATGTGTTTGGCCATGGTGAAAATGTGCTCTTCGGATTCAATGACATTCGGGCCGGCAAGCAAGAAAAACGGATCGGCCGACTGTACGATGAATATGCTTAATTCGAGTGAAGAAGAAACGTAGAAAGAGAGAGGATGAGAGAAAAGGAAATGAAAACCTTGAGGTGGTTGTAGAGTGCCGCTGATGAATCCATGATCAATGAATGAAGGAGATGGAGGAAGTGAATCGGGGTCCGGAGGGCAAAGATTCGAGATGCTAGCAGTAGCTGCATATAGAGTGTGACAGAGTCAGTGAGCAAAGATGCGACGGAGAAGAGGAAAGAAGAGATCGACCGGAAATTCTTTTCACCTGCGTTTATGCTGTAATAGATACACCGTCGTGAAGCACCAGAGCCGCCGCAGCGTTCTTATAAGAAGAATCAAGTTAATTTCTCGGCACCGACTATGCGAACTTCTGCCACCGGGATAGATTTTAAGCCGGAGGTAACTGGAACAAGGCGGAGGAGACGGTCGAAACGGAGCTTCTCTGGGCTTTCTCTACACAGGCCGTCTATATGCCTTACCGTCTAAACCCGAGCGGGCTTTAGGCCCAATAAGGCCAGGGAAAAGCAATCTCTCATTAATAATGGGCAGTAAATGTGATCGGTGTTTAGGTATGAGGCTAACTCCACCTTCTACCATCGGTAAGCAACAAAACGCAGGCAATAAATACACGTACGTACCTCTCTTCCTTCACTCCTCTCTTTTGAACTCCATCTTGTTAGACAGACAAATGGTGGTGAGTGGTGACCGGAGGTGGGTGGTCCATTGCATCATCCATCACTATACAACGCTCTATCTTCATCACAAAGTCCTCGGGGCCGGGGGGAAAAAGCCTATGCTTACACGTGAAAGTTTTCGCTTCCAAATTCGCAAGGTAATATACACATTCATACCCAAATTATTCGGATCAATGAATTGATTCATGATTTAATATTACTGTGGTATTATTATGATGGAGCTTTTAATTATAAGATATATCACCTTCTTAATTATCACTGTGACTTGTAATTTCATAGTCTAATATTTTTCCTTTTTATATCATTGTCACACCTTCTTTATCTACGAGAGCGGGTTAGTAGGCTAGGGGTTGCTTGTTGTAAGGAAGTGGATAAGATCCATCATGGAAATCTAATCTTCAAACAAGTCGAGTTATCGAGATCAACTAGCTTATGATATGATATTATCATAATTGATTTATATTTGAGCTCAAATAATTAAGCACATGGTATGATGTACATGTGAAAACTTCAAGCCAGTGGATATGACATTAAAGGGAGAAGTTAATATATACTTAAACACAATCACAGTTCCAACAGTATCGATCTCTTTTGGTATCTCCATCGTGGATCTCTTGCCTACCACACTTCCTTGTTTGTTTCCCCGCCTTCATCAACTTGCGTACGTAGCTTTCACCCTCTTCAGCCGCCATTGATTTGATCCCCCACCACACCTTCAAATTAAGAACCTTATAGAGAAGGGGTTCCAGCCATTGTGGAACTAGCTAGCTAACTAGCTAGTGTGGGAGAGAGATCGAGTGACTAAAGATCATCATCATGAAAATGGTAACGGTGGCCGGCCGAGTGGGGTCTGAGGGTTGGAACCGTGGTGGCTCTGGTTCTGGCGGCATGTCTGGTCGGACTGGATTCGCAAACGAAATACATCTTGTTTCTCGACAAAACGGTCACTTACAAGAACTTGAACTCTCTCATGTACGTACGTCATCATCCTGCTCAATTTAGGATAACTGAAATAGCTAGTGAAATATATATTGTATTGTATTCTTACTGGTCGTCGGAATGAATGAATTAAGCTGTATTCTTTTTGGTGTTGCAGAGCTTTGGTGTACGTGGATATAGCGGCTGCTGCTTATAACTTGACTCGACTTGTGTTAACTCTATTAATGGGGGAATATCGGCGGTCAAGGTCGCCGTCGTCGGAGACTTCGTTGAATGCTCCCATCGTGTCCTGGGGTTGCTACTTCTTCGACCAGGTAATTAATTCCCTCCCCGGCCCCCCTCCTTGCAATTCGAAGGTTCGTAATTCATGTTTCCGCCGCCGCCGCCGCCCGGAGGTGGTTCTGCGTCGGCTGGATGAAAAGAGATAAAAAGTTATGGGTTCCCCTTGTTAGGATGGATTGATTGTGAATGCTGTATTTATAGAGTGAAATATAATGAATGATTTCAGTGATAATTAATTTTACTGAATGGTAGACATGTGGTATTTGATAATAATAAATGGTGGGTAAAATAAAAACATGTTCTTCTTAAATAATAGGGGATCAAAGTTATGTTTAGTTCAAATAATTGGTTCCAATAAAGTGTTGTGAAACGTGTTAACTTTATTCAAATAACTTAAATAAAAAGATTATCCAAACGATCCTATACTTTGATCTCTTAATTGCTCTATTGTCCGGTTCTTCTGTCTCAAAACGTAAGGTCATTCGACATAATTTGTCATCTTTTATTTGATACCTTTCAATTTTGGATTGTTATTTTTTCGTATTATATTCTCGATTTGTGCCCTATCATCAATCCTTGAGCAAGGGCAATGCTAATATTTCGTATTATTATTGCCTGTGTTTTTTTGGGGGGGAATTGATCGAAGGTGGGGGTGTACGTGACGTTTGTGGCGACATTAGCAGCTGTGCAACAATGTATGTTCACTAGTGATGACGGGGCAGAAAGAGCTGCAATGGCTGAAGTGGTGCAACAAGTTGACCAGATTCTGCGTTCAGATCGGCGGCGGGCGGCCTCTTCTGCAGCTTCATAGCTTGCATTCTCATGGCACTAATTTCCTTCATATCGGGGTTCCACTTGTTCAGACTCTACTCTCCAACCCGCCTCAAGGAGATCACGACCCCTCCGCCGACGCCCGCAACGGCCACGGAGGCGGCTTTGTGATGAATACATACATGTGTGTATATATACATATTTTTTCCTGATCGATCGATGTGTGGAGAATTTTTCTTAATAATTAATTTGAGGTATGTGAATTTCGTTGCGTAGTCAGGCCCGCCCACTTGCCGCCAAAGTTTGCTACGGGAGATGGGTACATACATAAAACCAGCCCGACCCGACCAAAAAACAAAGAAAACCAAGTGTGAACTGAATTGGATCTCTCAAGAAAACTGCTCCTCCTCTTCGTTACATCTGCCTGTTGACTGTTTCCTCTCTTTCTTTGAGAGGCTGTTTTTACCTTGTATTTTCCTACAACTTTAATCATTGCAAAACTATACAATACAAATGTCTAAGCTCAATATGGAAGACCTGAATCGGCCATAAAATAAGAAAGAAAGAAGAAAAAAAAAGGGAAAGAAAAGTAAGAATAATTATAAATCTATGGGCATATGATGTAGTCGTCGGTATGAACAGCAGCAGCACTAGTGGTTTGGCGGTGAAGCTGGTAAGGTCCGAGCTTGTGGTGGCACAGCGACGGACCAGAAGGAGGCACCAACCCCCGCGGCAGCCGACTCTCCAACAGCAACAACATGTGGCTCGCACGGCTCTCGATCCTCAACCCTCTCGAACCTTCCACCGAAGAATGATGGGGCGCCATAGATGCTAGCTGAACCAAGACGACGAGAAAGAAGATCGCAACGACTCTCAAGCACTTGAAAAACGACGTCGTAGTTTCCGACATGGCCGCCTCAATGAAAGAGTACCACCAAAGGAGTTGAGAGGGATTCGATCGTTGAATCTCCCTGACACGGAATAGTGAGTGCCTAAAAGCACCCAAGATGTCAATGATGTCGAGGAGATGATCAACACCCGTGTTAAGAGAGTTGATCTCTCATGCACTTTTGATCCCAATAACGAATATGCACCTCAATATGGACGCTGAGAAGATTGATCTCGCTCTGATTTTGGTCGAGAGCTTGTTATGTTGTTGGAACTTGGTGAGGAGGAGATCGATGCAGACAAATTAATATTGGGAGGGAGGGAGGGATATATATTATGGGAGAAGAGTTTGACCAAAGTAAGAGATTGCGGTTGAGTTGGATTGCCGGCTGTGTTGGACTATAATTCATCCAAATTGTAATTGTGGGAATTTTTAAAGATCTATTTGGCAAAATGAGGACAAAAAAAAAAAAAAAAAAGAGAGAGGATTTTTTCCAGGAAATTAAAAAGGGGTATATTGGATTGGAATTGACAAGTGTGAGGCATGTAGGAAGGAGGGTATTAGCCATTAGGTAGGTGGGATATTGTGGGAGGAAATTAGTCATGGGTTGGAAAACCTTAGCTAGCATACCATCTTGGAACATAATTTTCTTCTATATTATATTTATGGAAGCCACCCTTTTTGGTCCCCTCTCATTTTATAATTTTGTCTACATAGCTCTTGCATCTCAAATCAGCAAATTTGATCCATGCAATATGCATGTTAACTTTAGAATTTGATCCATACTCTTCATGTTTCATTATTTCATTTTAAATCATATGAGAGAGTTAGTCAAGTATGTGATCGTAATTAAGATCATAATGCGAACATGTTGTACCTCTATCGATTATTCATATTATATTCTATCGTGACGTGTATTGACATAGTTTAGTGATTTTTAAAATTTTGTGGTTTATATACCCCTTGACTTTCTTTTGATATTGAGAAGGTACTGCATGTGTATAACATAATTTGACTTTTCGATGCCCAATGTGTGAACGTAAGAGAATAACATAATGTTCGTTTATCTAACAAAAACCTATCAACTCTGGCTATTTTTTTTATTTAAACATGCAGGTACCTGATAACCACGACATGCATAAATAAAATGAGATAACAGGACACTGAAGTGAAAACCAGTCCTCATCATTCGAGCTCAAAGAAGTTTGCAAACAGTTAATAAGGGCTTAATTGCAAGTTTGGTCACTCGAATTGCTATAAAATTTCACGTTTGCCACTCAAATTAATTTATTCCATTTATAGTCACTCGAATTAGTTGAACAATTCAAGTTCGGTCACTCTCCGTTAACCTCCGTTAACTTTGACTGACGTGGCGGTCAACTCTGACAGTTGACCGTTAAATGTGTGACGTGGCAAATAAAAAATAATTAAAAAATAAAAATTAAATTTGTAGAAATTACACATCATTATCACAAAAAATTATAATTATAAAAAATGAAAAAAAAGGAAATTTTAACAAAAAATTCTCGTACTTTATGAGAACCTGAGTTAGAATCAAAACCACATTTTATCTTCTTTTCATTCTGCATGGTAATATATGGAATTGAAACCCAAAAAGCCTCGAAATTTGAGAACCGAATCGATTTAATCCGATATGATGCAGACTGAATCGTTGCGCAGACCAATAACCCTTTCATTGATTCTTGGTGTACTTCACTTGTGTCCAGATGCCAGAAACCCAGAAAGAATCAAACTTTTTGCAGAACAGATGCAATTTTATTATCAACGTGATGAAAGCAAGTAAAGTACAGAGAAAACAACAGCAAGAAGCTAAAACGACAACACGAAACTGGGAATTGACATGCTGCTAAACAGAACCACACTTCTCTTAATCACCTCATGGCTATATGGTTCTTTCTCAAAGCTTCTCCACTGAACAAAGACGCGAACTCTAAGCGTCCTTCACTACAACAGCTTCCGCTGGAGCAGCCGCAGCCGCAACAGTAGTTTCCTCCTTAGCAGCAGGTTCCTCAACCTCGAACACAGCAGTAGGGAAAGACCTGTACAGCCCAGTTGGGGACTTGAACGTAACTTTCCCAGTAGGCGGCTCATCGGTATAGATATTGCAGAGGGAAACCCAAAGCACAAGCTCTTTCGTCTTAACACCTGTCAGCTTCTTGATCTTCCTCTTTTCAACCACTGCAGTCACCTCTGGCGCATATGTCACAAGCTTCCCAATTTTGTCGAACTTGTGAGTGATGCTCTTCTTCTGCTTCAGCCAGACGAACCCTGTCTCGTTGTTGATCCCACATTCCACGATGTCGTGAAGTGGCAGCAGCCCATTGGGGAGCTGGATCTCCTTGAGGAGCTCCTTGGATTTGGCCTGACAGATCTCGTCGCCATTGTAGACCTTCGTGGCTTTAGCCCTGATCTCTTCTGTGACTAGAGACATCTTCTTTTGTTTCTCGTGAAGAATTAGATCGGGACGAGGACGAGGACGATCGACGGGGTGTGGTAGCTGAGCACGCTCTTCCCCGTCGCCAGCTCCAGCAGCAGCAGCACCGCCAGCCCGAGAAACGCGATCCGCCCGTTCAGCCTCTCGCTGTAAGGAGTGAATCCGAATTCCACTTTCAAGCATGCTGAGACCGGCTCCTTCAGCGGGACCGGAGGAAGGTAGAGGGCCGCGCCGGAGGACCAACAGGTTGGTGCTGGTGGCGTTTCAGCAGGTGGTTAAAGAGAGCTTTGCTCTGTACATGGAGATAGTCGAGGTCCTGACCGTCCTGCTCGATCGATTCGCGGAGATGGAGTACGCCCACACGGTGAAGGCGTTCGATGTCTATGTGAGCGCGGGGAAGATGATTGACGAGCTTTTCCTTTTTTTCATTTTTTATAATTATAATTTTTTGTGATAATGATGTGTAATTTCTACAAATTTAATTTTTATTTTTTAATTATTTTTTATTTGCCACGTCACACATTTAACGGTCAACTGTCAGAGTTGACCGCCACGTCAGTCAAAGTTAACGGAGGTTAACGAAGAGTGACCGAACTTGAACTGTTCAACTAATTCGAGTGACTATAAATGGAATAAATTAATTTGAGTGGCAAACGTGAAATTTTATAGCAATTCGAGTGACCAAACTTGCAATTAAGCCAGTTAATAAGTGTCAAACCTCCACAAGTCCATACAACTCTATTGTTGCGTCTACCAACTCGAGTTATTGATTAGAATGAACAGAATATTTACCATCGATATAATTATATAAATACCGCAACACATTACGCAGAACCAAATATATTATTGACTTTTCGTGGGGAACAATGCAATTAAAGGGAAATATTAATGCAGCCAAGTAAAATTTACAAAACGAATAATTCAACTCGTGGTGCCGACTATCACATAAGTAATCATTTCCTAGCTAGCTAGTTCTATATACGTCGTTAATGGTTCAAAAATTGATGCTTTGCAGCCATTAGTTTATGGTCAAAATATGGATATGATTATTAATAAACTAATCCACGCCGATAACAAGTCTGCTTAGCTAACATTAATTAATTAAACAATAGTAATGTTTGGTCATTGGGTGTGGTTAACGTTGTTGTTGTCTTCAAAGGAAAGCACTAACTACCGCCCAAAATCAAGTACAAACAACCCAACAACTATATAAACCAATTTGTCTGTAAAGCAAAATATCACATTATTATTATTGTTATTATTATTATACCAATTTGGACAAATTAGACTGCCATATTGCATGCAGTGTCCCATTGTGAGTGGTTGCTTCTATTTTCTTTTCTGTTTTCAGTACTGAAGGAGCTAGCAATTATTATTCTATCGCTATATTTATACAAATGATCAGAATGAACACTGAAATTATATATAAAAAGATAAATGGTAAATTGATAATTTAATTTACATTTGAGTCGGCGAGGGAGACTGAAAGACTACCATATTGCTAGCTATTTGGATGGAAAAGTGTGAACAATCCACATAGTTTAGCATTGATTCGAATCATTTTTCTATATTCATATATAACACGTACAGTCGATGATTTTATCCAGCTCTAATTGTCAATTCCTTTTCTACATTAGTATTGCTAAATGTTGAATAGAAGGAGAATAATATATCTAGGTAGGTAGCGTCGTAGAAACTAAAACAAAATAACGAACAGTGAAGGATCATATTTATGGTTAGTTGAGAGAGTTTGAACAATTCAAATGGTTTAGCATTGATGATTTGGATCATATTTATATCATCATATGTCACCATTGATGCTTTTGTCTCATTGCCAATTCTTTTCTTCCTTACGTAGTGCTAAATGTTTGAACATGAACGACGACAATGTAGCTAGTTAGGTAGCTTCATGGAAACTGAAAAACAGAGGCGTACAAATAGAATATATAATAGAGTTTATTATAACATATATAATAATTAAAATGAGTTAATTAATTTTAAACGTGATGATTCTTTTCTTGGTCGTAATTTGACGTGTCATCGTCTACATTATGGTCCATATCTGTGTATATATATACACTTATATTTCTCCTTCGTTTTTGTCTGCTCATTCCAAATAAAAGTCTTGTTTTTTACCAAACAATTAATAGTTTAATGCGATTTATTTGTAGTATACTATATAATATAATATAATACGACCACGGTATCTGTTTTGAAACTATTGAAACTACTCCATTATTCCAGGGGAATTACGTATGAAATGCAACATCCAAGCCATGTAGATGGTTTTGACTGCTGGCTGCTGCTCTGTCGGCTGTACGCGCGTCTTTTTCTCAAGAATACATGTACCGATATAATTAGTCTCGAGACCGGTCTCAGAGAGTTAAGCTAACTTGGACAGAGTTTATGCCTTTATGGTACATGGTTGGAATTCGAGCAAACTATATAATATCCGGATTCCATATATCGCACCAATTCGTGTAAAGCCGTTGATATTGTTGGTTGATATAACGTAGAGGTCATCAAGGTGGTAATGAAAACCATAGACGACAAATGTCAAATTTTATGTTTTGATATAACGTAGAGGTCATCGGAGTTGTAATCGTTTGTGATCTTTGCTTCTTGGTAATACAAGCTATCTTTTGCCAAAAAAAAAAAAAATTGTATAGCACTTTTGTAAACAATCCTTGTATTCCTACAAACTACAAAGTCATGTAACCTAATAAATGTATAAGTTGTAAGACATACATAAACTCAAAATGTACTATTTGATTCTTATATAATTTGTTATTACACTCATCAAACGACAACCAACTCATATGAACTTTAAGTTTGTAAAAATAGAAAAATCATATGTTTAACAAATCGAGGACAACATGAATCAAATACAAGACATATCGATATTTTTAAAAACTTTTAAGAACTAGTTAATCGCAATAAATCAATCAAGTTGTTTGAAAATATTCAATATATTATGTATCTTTAACAATTTACTAACGATGGAGACCAGTTGGTTTCTTGACATGGATGTCGGATTCTTCCATATATGACCATGCCAAGAGAGGTCTTGTATTCGAATCTCGGCGACCTCCATTGTTAACCAATTGGTATTTGGACATGTGTGAACATTCAAGCTCACAAATTGATCTTTCGTTTAAATGAAGCTCCTTAGTAAATAGTATAAGATCCATAATAGAATCACTCCCAACAATTTAGATTATTGTCACTAAACTTGTTTGAACACTACCCATTTTGAAACCAGCATAAATAAACCACACGCAAGTAGTGATTTTGGATTCACTTGCAAGTCTTAGTTAAATCTAGCTCTAAGTTAGCCATCAGTAATTAAGTCGATCTCTTGAGTTTTTTTTATTATTGATTTTATTAGTCAAGTCGATATCATGTATTTTTTTCGTTTTAAAAGTATATTTTCTCAACTTTTTTCATAAAAGAATTGAATTATTATTTCTTTGAAATCATATATGAAAATACAATTTTTACGGACTCAATCCTCATTCTAAATTTTCAATACAAAGCGATTATGAGCACTGAGGTACAGGTACTAGCTCTTCCATTAACCATTCCTTTCATAAATTCGTCATCCTGCTCAGGTTGGGTTGAGTTGGGCTTCTTTGTTGGGGACAGTGTACGCTATAGACCTTTCTCGTTGACGAAAATTAAGCCCATTTCCTTTGGACCAAGGCGCAGAATCTTATCCAATATAAATCAAGTTATCTAAGCCCATTAAGGGAACTTGGGGGGAGAAGAACTTCAATATATCAACACTAAAAATTGTTATGCTTGATAGGGATGGTTTCACTGGAATTCAGTTTTGAATTTAGAGAAACTTTTAGACCTTTGTATGTAGAGCTTGGTTTTATTATTTTGTCAAAAAAAAAAAAAAAGGAGCTTGGTTTTATTAGCGTCGGATTGTAATTCAGCGAGCTTTTAGCTCAATACTGCCGACACAACAATACGCATAAGATTTAAAATTGATGTAGACTGTCAATTTCTTGTTTCTTCTCTTACATTTCGTTCCATCATAGTTATAGGTATCCGATTTAAAAACAAGTGTGGATTCCAAAACTTAGATCTAACATGTTAAACAACGCTTTTAATTTTGATACATTGAAAAATAAGACTTGTGATACGTGATGAAAAGATTCTCTATTTAGATGATAGTACTCAACCCAACCTGAATAACATTTGTGGCTATGAGGAAGGGAGAAAAACACGAAATACCCTAACACAAAAAGATGTACTTGGAGCAACTAAATTCACTCATTGGTGTAAATAAATGTGGGGTTCATCACTATATAAGTACTACACATGAGTTTTAAGTGCATGTACTTCATGGCTAATCAAAATCAAGTATACATCACCCGAGCTAAGAAAAAGCATTAGTACTCTCAACAACAACAAGGAAAGGACGTTTTTGGTGGGACCTTGGCTTTGTCCATTTGGTTATATGGAGATTACGTGATGGGAACTTTGCCTAATCCTTGTGTCATTGAACTAAGCAAGCAAGTACCCAACCAAACCCGACTCTCTCTTCTTTTTCTCTTCCTAATGAAAACTCTCATCATCATCATCATCATCATAATAACATAAGAGAGATCAAATCATGGTGGAAAAGAATGTTGGAAGTGGGAGTGGAAACATTATCTCCATGGAGTCATCCCCCTGGCTTGCCCCAATTCAGATAACAAGTTAATTAGTAACCTATAGCTACAAAGTTAGGACAGTCCTATAGTGTGTTGTTATATTAATTGCGTGCTTACTGGCTAGCTAGAGTAGTTTACATCATGTTTTTCAAGTTGTAATTTGCTACTAGCTAAAGAGTTAACATATAGGGGGGTCACTTTCTTAAAGAGATAACCATGTTTGGTCAAATCGTGTTTACTTAAGCGTGAAAGTACGAGATAAGATGAAGGATCGATGCGTACAACACAACCAATGCGTTGAAAAAGTATGTATGTTCTTAAGTAATCTGTAAAACGACCAAGCTTGGTGAAACCAACGAAAAGTGGTTGGGAGAGGTTTCAACGAAAGTCTGCCTGCCTACCCACTGGCTTTGAAAACAAGGCTTTAATAATTCAAACACGTAAAGTTGATCATCTCTCTCGACCATCAATAATATATCATTGTTTGATATCATGTTAAGAATCGGTCCTTACGTACCAATAATTCGATAAAAAAGCTCTGTGATTAATTGTTCAATCTTTTTAATTGTGTTATGTGTACCATTATTTACTCATATAACATTGGTTTTTCCTTGGGAAATTTGGTGCTATTATTCTAGTACGTAAGTTGGTCCGTTGGTAAAACGGTTTCTTTGACAAAGTAACCAAACGTGTCGTTGGTTCAATGGAACAAGTTTCAATGATGATGACCAATTTCATCAGTTAGAAACCTCTTTCTGCTCAACTGTCCACTCATCTTCCGGCAAGAATCAGGACACATTCACACCAAGGCTAACTAATTTTCCTGTTACAAGTCGCAGTTTCGATCGAATTACAAAAATAGCATCGTCTTTATGAAACTCGAACCCAACACGGTGAGTTGAAATTAAGTTAATTTTTCAATTCTTTTTTTGATCAACTTTAAGATACACATATAACAATATAATCTATCGATCAATTTGATTCGGTCTACCGATGATCAAATTAATCATAAACTTGCAAAATTAGGGGGGGGGGGGGGGGGAAGAAGAAGAAGAAATTAGTTCCTCGATCGATCATGCACCGGTAATAACACTACGTACGTACGCATGTGTTTTAAAGTCTCAAGGACAAGTCAAGGTGGGTGCTGAACTCTTCCTCAACATGACTCTCTCTGTACCCCATCGACGACACGTACCACGAATTTCGATCACGATCAGTCGGGAAATTCCCTTGTTGATCTTCTTCGTAATGTCCTGGTCTCTGCTGCACGTGGCTGCTTCTGCTCCATGGAGCAGTAGCAGAGGAGGTCGAACTGTAATTAGAATTAGTAGCTCCCCTCTTGGCTCCACCAGCAGCAGCAGCAGAATGATGAGCCGCGGTGGTTGATGAGCTGGTGGTGGTGTTGATGATGTGGCGAGTCTTGTTGGCGAGGGTGCGCTCCAGCTTGTGGGCGTTCTGGTGGCCGCCCAGTGCCTGCGAGCTGTAGAACTTACGCTGGCAGTAGTTGCACGAGAACACGCGCGCCTCCTGATGTTGAGCCGGACCAGCTCGTGGCCACGAAGTGGCGATGGAGGAAGATGAGGTCAAGTTACAAGGGTCGAGGACGAGGTCGAGATTCACTACTTGGCCGCCATAGTAGTCATGATGCTCCATTGGCTGCTGATGAAGGCTCAAGTTCAGGGAAGTGTTTGGTTGGAAGTGATGATGAGCATCCATTTTTTTTCTTGGTAACGAAGAATTGAAGCAATATATGGAGAACTTGGAGAGAGTTGTGTAGGAAGTGTTTATATAATGCAAGTAGCTAGGGAGGAGAGGGCACTATACTAGTTGGTTATTTTGATTGATGTTCCTACAACCATATACGTATTCCACTACTACTTGCAGTCTTGAGTAGAGGAGCAAGTGTGAAGGACAAAGTGGTGGCATATATATATATTGGCATATTTGATATATATAGAGAGAGAGAGACATGGGGAGAGACTAGAGAGAGAGAGACGAGGAGGATGTCAAGTGGGGAATCAAAGAGGCTGTCGCCTCTATTAACGGCAACATTGTTATCCCCTGTCGGTCCATCAAATTTTCCAATGCCTCCCTCCCATTGCATTATTAATTAATTTTACTCTCTTCTTTTTAAGGTGGAAATTAACTCAAATCCTCTAAGCTTGAGATTTGCTGGTTCATTGTTAGTTTGTTGGGGTTACGACTTACGAACCCATTCATTCTATATAATTCCGTGTGGTAAAAATTTATGGGTCAATCCATATCTTACCCTGATTCCATTTTCATTACTTAGTACACGAAATGTCGCAGATAGGTGAGTGTCTTCTTAATTTCTAGTCAGGTCCGTCCAGTTAAGTTATCTGGTGTTAACATATTTGCACATCTTGAATATTCGATCAGTTTGTATAAATAGATCAATCTTAATCCTGATCAAATAATTGTAACAACCTTTTATCGCACTTTGAGTTCTTCAATCAAGCAAGCAACATCGTGTATGTATACATGAGTCCATTGCAGTTCCTGCTCGTTCATGATGGTCACTCTTTTGGGGATCTTTTGGTCCACGTACGGATGATTCATAGAAAAGGTACTGTTGTGGAATTCATCAAGTAGTCATGGAATGCTTTATGTTGGAACTTCCAAGTCTTACTATGTACGCAAGAGAGCAAAAGATGGTGTCATGTCCCGAGACAAGCAATATTTTGCTAAGGTAAAGACTGACCATATATACATAACCCCAATTATCTTAGTATTAATTACATATGCGCGAAGTCAAAAAGGAAGGGCTCTCCCGACAGTGGGAAGAAGCATTTTTGTTGAGGCATTCAAATATGGACTCAGAAATGACTGCACTAGCTAGCTACATAGTGAACCTGCCATACATGTAATATGGCATCACAATCACATTGAACTTATTCCAACCGTCCATCGCATCCACTAGCTAGCTACTTCCAATCTCCATCAATCCAACCAGCTGTTATTGAAAGAAGAAAAAAAAGGAAAGGCTATAGCCAGCCAGCCAAGTTGCCAAAGTTTTCAGCGCAATGCTGTGTTGGAAATTGCAGCATATATAGGCAGCAAAAAGCAAGAATTTGATTGGACTCACAGTAATATGGTAGTGAAATCAGTAATTTGGTCATGGGTTTAATTTGAATGTTTATGTTAAGTCAACGTACAAAGAGAAGCTTTCGTTGAAGCATAGGTACGTGAATCCAATCGATTTGCAACAGCGGTTGAGCTATTCAGGTGTATCGATCGACCGCCTGGTTAGGTTATTTAGAAGATCTTAATTAATCATCAGCTATCGATGAAGTAAATTTTTGTCACATACGATAGATCAAATTGTAAGGGACAGAAAAATCACATGTTCATCTAGGCTTGATACTATATGAAAAAACTGTTATCTTGATACTATGGGGGGAAAAAAATCAAGCGATCGATGGAAAAGATCACCTGTGCTGAATTTTTGGTAACCCCATACCCTAATTGATACTAACGGTCTTATGTAAGTGTCATGTATAGTTACAACTTACACGTCTTTATGAATTTCAAACTCCATAATTGAATACTCATTTGAAGCAACACGCAGTATGTAAATGTACAATATAAAATTTATTTTTTAGATTTGATTTTGTTTTTCCAAAAACTCTCGTTATAATTATATTTATTTTATTCCTATTCTTATATGTTGTTAAGGCCTAAGGGGCGCCCACAAGGGAGCGGCAGATTGGGGTTGGTGTCCTCCATAATGTTTATTAATGGTATGGTGGCCTTACCTCTTTTCTATAGAAAGGCCACCGAGGTTTCAGATTAAATACTCCCCTTACTCCTCACTCCTATGAATCATTATCTCCGATCCTGCTTCTTCTTCTTCTGCTATGTCTGTCTGTGTCTGCTAATTAACTGAGACAGATCACATGGAGGCTTGAGATATATATGAAAACTGTTGGAGAGCAGACCATAGTTTAATTTACGACTTAATTATATAATCCATTCTGTTCACTTCTGAACAGACACTCTGTGTTTCTGTCCTCAACTTAATGTTTAGTAGTTATATATGTATGTTCATCTTCTCCCTAGATAGTTTGCAACCAAATATGAATCAATATCCACAACATCATGTATTATGAGTTCTGATATATTTTTCCCATTATTAATTTGGGTGAATTGTTACAAGATGAGTTAGATGAATTGTTACACAAAGTTGTCGTCTTCAGTTAATTAGCTATTAGGGGTTGTTTCGTTTGGATGAAAAATTATAACGAATCAATGTGACTTAATTGTCTTATTTTGAGAAAATAGACTTAAATTGACTCGTTTTGCACCATAAAATTTGAATTGAGCAATTTGACATGATAAATTTCGAATCAACTCATTTTGAGGCAATTATAACTATCTGGACTAAGACATGTAATTCAAGTTTACTTATTTTAAATGACTCATTTTGTAAAATGAGCAATTGACCAAATTGTCTTTTTCAATTGATCCAATTCTAACAAGTTCATTAAGAATACAGTTTATTGATTGCTCTATCAATAACGCTATAGTACTTAGAGTCTATTCTACAATAAAGTTACATGTAAATCATAACAATTACGTGGACAACTTTTTTTGTTACCATTCACACTCATATGTTATCGCCCATATGAGTGAGATGTTTTTCGAGCTACTTATACCTATTGTTAGGGTAATCCAACATATCAAGTAGTACATTTTGGTTGATTGTACATTTTTCTTTCCTTTCCTTTTTTTCCTGTAGAATTCATCTCCACTAGACCAAATTGATGAGTTTTTAGGTGACACAATTTTTGTTTGATGAGCTCCATTCCATGTATATTTTAAGTTTAAGTATAGAGCCCCCAATCATCAGACTATTGATATTACATTATACGAGAACTTGAAGGTGGCGGGGGGATCAAGATCTTACAAAGTCGGCTATAATTGCGCCGACCGGCGTGTTCTGTTCTGTTGATGACAAACACAACATAACATGAACAAAACAACAACTTGACAAATCCCATGCATGAACATGAAATGATCATCGTGACAATAATCACAGGATCGATGATGAGAGGGAGGGAGGTTAGGTTGAGAGAGAGAGAGAGAGAGCTAGCAATCAGCCACCAATGAAAGATTCCCTATCTACTTGGGTTCGAGGAACATTGATTCTCTCGCTGATCCATTCCATTTCCTTCCTTCCACTGGGCTGAAATTACAAGGAAAAAATAAGGAACAAATATTAGACCAAATCATCAGTTGAATAGGGGAATAATGTAATGTGCCCTACTTTGGTTTTTTTTAGATGTGGTTGTACTTGGAAATATTAGCTGTAACACCTTAGACAAATATAATATCGATAAAGCATGAGAGAGATCTATGGTTCATATAGAAAATCGATCTTAACTGATAAGACGCATTTTGGAGTGAAATGGAAGAGTTCTTGTGAGAACTCTGAAGTTAAACGTGCTCAGTGTAGAGTACAACAAGGAATCAAGAATGGGTGACCTTATGGGAAGTCACCTTGAATTGCACCCCAAGTCGAAAACCGTGCAGATGTAGAGGCCAAAGCGAACAATATCTTGCTCAGTAAAAGATTCGAGATGTTACATTAGCAACTAGCGTGATGATAAAAAAAAAGTATAAGATTCATTATTTTGTATGTCTGATAATTCAAACGTGTTGTGGTTAACCGAAAGACTCAAAACATGTTAATGTGATCCGTTATTTATGAATCAATACTAACCATGGGGCTAGGTTTGCTTGCCTGTGTTGAAAGTAATCATGTGGACTATATACAATCTGTACTGAATACTCGAATCCGACTACTTTATGTGTCCATGAAGATAGCAAGCTATACATGAGTAATTAAGTAAAACAAAAAAAAAAGGTTTTTCATTCTTGGGGTTGTTTTGAGTATTTCTCTTTGCTTCGAGAGATCAATTCTTGTGATCTCCATAGCCGGTACAATTTATTTTTCGTTTTTTAGTAATTCTAGTTCATCGCCATTATAAAAAAAATCATTCACACACGAAAAAAATACTTTATATTGAACCATACTAACCTCTAATGTCAAATTCCTTGCAACTAGCCCAGTTATATATCTTATATTATTCTCTTGTATGCCCACACTCAAATGATGAATGTTCATCTATGGAGTTTTAAATTTGCCTTTAAGTACATCTTACGTTGTGTTTAAGCAAACAATTATATCAAGATTTACCATAACCAGAAAACATGATATCTCACAGTCTCAGTGCAATTAAAAGTTGTAATCGTTATATTAAAACTCAGTTCACCCCGTAATTAAATCTTATGATACATCCATTCCCTCTACAAATATGAATGTTGTCATCATCAATTGGTTTAAAAACAATCTTACATTAATCAATTAATCTTGAGTTCTTGACACAACATGATTAATTGTACCAAATAACTAGCTAGCTCTTTCCTGATTACTTCTCATCTTCACAAAACCTGACTCAGCATGACAATGTGTCCATAAATAAGAAGTAGAAAGACAATTTGGTTAGCTGCAAATACTTTAATTGGGGTCCACATGGGATTGAGTGATTGATAATTGGGCATAATTTGACGGAACTCTAATTGGTTCAGAATATTTGTCTGTCTAACCTTATAGAGTATATGCAAATGCATGGTATACTTCTCTTTTCTTCTTCGTTTAGAGCAAAATAGTCCTTATCATCATCACATATATAAAAAATCACTAATTCGGATCATAATAAAGTTTATTGAAATGTTAGTACCAACTGATGTTTTGAATAAGTCATTCAATCGATCTTGCTTAATGTCTTACAACAACTTACCCGCCATCACCATATATGATAACACAAACGATAAATAATTAACTACATAATAAAATTTATTTTCGTGGACAAGAAAAATTGAGCTTGTATATGAGGTTGATTTCCTCCTCCTTTTCATATTGACTACTTAATTCAGCCTAATTATGTTTAGGTGAAATCTAAGTGTGATCGTACTTAACTATCATGTTCTAGATTTCTTATTAACTTTTGAATTTCTAAGCGAGTCGTTTTGACGTTGTCTAACACCAAGACGTATCTAAGCTCATACCTAAACACGCCTTTTTGAACTCTGCTCTTAACTATACTACACAAAGAAAATACATGTACCAAACACCCACCTCCATAACATTATTTGTAAATCAGAATACAGGCACGACATATTACACAAAAAAAGGTTGAATCTATATGATTAGTACCTTCATTTTGCTCCTTCCTCAATTCCCCCATTCCCATAATTTACATAAAAAAAAACAACCACCTCGATAATTAAGCATAGGATTTCCCCAAATTGCAATGTTAAACTACAACATCACTCTTTATATCTAATAATTAAGCGGGAATGCTGACAACCAACCTGGCTCTCAAATCCTTCCTCAAAATCTTCCCCGATGGAGCTTTAGGAATGGAGTCCGTGAAAAACACCCGATTGATTCTTTTGTAGAATATCACCTGTTTGGAGATGTACTGTCTGATCTCATCCTCGCTGATTTTGGAACCATTCGATCTCACCACAAACGCCACAGGGACCTCTCCGGCGCTCTCATCTTTCATCCTGCCCCAAAACGACAACAACCCCTGTCGTTTAATAATTAACGTTCTCTTGAAGACACTCTCTTCTTTTTAACTCTTAGAAAACAAAACAACTTACGGGACAACGGCGGCATCGGAGATATTGGGATGCGCGAGCAACATGGCTTCGAGTTCCGCCGGAGCAACTTGGAACCCTTTGTACTTGATCAGTTCTTTCAGCCTGTCGACGATGAATAACTCGCTGTCGTCGTCGATGTAGCCTATATCGCCGGTGTGTAGCCACCCTTCCTTGTCCATCGTGTTCGCCGTCGCTTCCGGGTCATTCAAGTAGCCTGAAACAAACAAACAAACCCATTTACAACTTTGGACCGCTAAAAAACAGCCCACATTTCTTGGGCCACAAGCGGCCCACGCATCATGTCATGTGGTACACCCTTCCTTTTTGGGTATATCGTTACGTGGTACAAAACTAGTACAAACTTGTTTTGGGTACGCGTTGTTGTATAGCCTAACGACCTCGAATATTGCTGGGTAGGGCGACGTGGTCGGCCCAGGTCCATTAGGAAAAAACAAGCGAGAAAATAAAAAGCCCAAAAAGAAAATACGAACCTTTCATAATCTGGCTGCCTCTAATGCAAATCTCGCCGGCCTGGTTCCGGGGAAGAGATGTGCCGGTGGGCGGGTCGACGATTTTCATCTCGGCGTTCCTCACCACCGTCCCGCAGGCGCCGGACTTTATGTCAAACGGCTCCTTGGCAAACGCCAAGCACATTGATAGCACTGGACCCGCCTCCGTCATTCCGTAACCCTACAATCGCCCCGCCAAAACATCAGCCATACCTTATTACTTAGTAACAATTAATAATTCCAACCATGAAATTGATTTTATGTAGAGTGAAATGCTACCTACCTCCAACATGAACGTCATACGTCCACGTCGATAGCAAACAAATATCAAACACATAGTTCAAAAAATAAAAATTTTGATAGAGAAATTTTTTCAAATTAAGGTAGTTGTCGAAGTATACATGACAAAGATTTATGATGGTAACGAGTGATAATAATGAGCACGTTGAGATTTTGTTAGAACTTTATCAAAAAACTATTTTGCGTTATTGCAAATTTTCAACTTACGATTTGATCATTACAAATATAGAATACGAACTTTTTTTCGGATTCGGTTGTTGATGTGACTAAATTTTGTGATCCTGACCCATAAGATCGTTAGAACATTAAGATTTTACTACCATCTCATCACGAATTTTTTTGATTTAAAGATAGATTCGTAATGGTTCAACTTCTCACCCCGATCTTTAACCAAAATGACAATGACAAAATTGAAATGCACCATTTAATAGGTTTTTTATACCTGTCCAAGCGTGGCATTAGGCAGTTTGGCTCTAACAGCATCCTCGAGCTCCTTCCCCATCGGCGCCGCGCCGGACATCACCATCCTTATCGACGACAAGTCGTACCGGTCAATCTCCGGCGACTTCGCAATCGCCAGCACGATCGGCGGCACGAATGGCGCGATCGTCACCTTGTACCTCTCCACCAGCCCCATCAGAGCCCCAATCTCAAACTTGGGCATGATCAGAATCGCCGCCCCGACCCTCAGCCCGCATAGCATGATCGAATTCAACGAATAGATGTGGAACAGCGGCAAAACGCAGAGTATCACGTCGTCCCGATGGAAATACAGATTGGGATTCTCGCCGTCGACCTGCTGCGCCACGCTCGTCACCAACCCCCTGTGCGTCAGCATCACGCCCTTCGGCAGCCCCGTCGTCCCCGAAGAATACGGCAGCGCCACCACGTCGTCGGGATTTATCTTCACCGCCGGCAGGATCGGATCAATTCCGCCTCCCTTCACCAGATCCGAGAATTTCAAAAACAGAGCATCGTCGATCGTGACGATTTCCACTTCCGATTTGATTTTTTCGGCGAAATTGGAATGCGTGATGACGAGCTTGGCCTTCGAGGCCGCGATCTGCTTGGCGATTTCGACCGGCGTGTAGAAAGGATTGGCGGTGGTGACGACGGCGCCGAGGTGCGAGGCGGCGAGGAAGGAGAAGACGAATTCAGGGGAGTTGTGGAGGAGGAGCATGATGACGTCGCCCTGCTGGATTCCGAGCTCGTTGTGGAGGCCCGCCGCGACGCGGCGGGAGGCGAGCTCGACGTCGGCGTAGGTGTGGGTGGTTCCCGTGGCGCCGTCGATGAGGCAGGGCTTGTCGGCGAAATGGGAGATGTTCTGGAAGCAGTAGGAATGGAGAGGGAGGTGGTGGGGGATGTAGATGTCCGGGAGCTTGGATCGGAAGATGAATTCGTCGTCGTGGTGGTGGTTGTTTTGGGATTCCATCGCCGCCGTCGCCTGAAACGGAGGAGGAAATGTGGGATTTCAGGCGGCGGCGGAGGAAGGAAGGAAGAGGGGAATTGGGTGGGTGTTTGGTAACGGGAGTTTTCTTTAGTTTTTTCTTTCTCCTGGGTTTGGGTAATTAAGGGGCGTTGGCGGGAGGTTAAATATGCAGGGTAGTTGGTTAGGTGATGGTAGAGGAGAACCGGTGGACACGTCATCCATGGTGGTTTTCATACAACCACGATGGGGACGTTCGATGATCGGCGGAGATCAAAACGGTGAAACGGATAATAGACATAAATTAGTGGATTATAAGTTACAACAATACGTATTTTCTTAAAATTCAATCACTTATTAAATCAAATGATATGATTGACCTTTACACGATCAAAAGTTAGGGAGTGTCTATATTCATTAGAAATGATAATAGTGTAAAATTAGCTAAAGGAAAATGTATACACGTCTTGATGGCTAATACGAGTTTAATATTTGATTTAGAAGGTTCAAACTGATGGGTTCATCACATGCTAATAAAGTCTTTGTCAATCACCAAAAGCCTCTTGTATACTGAATGTTTTGGACCTCCTAGAGTATAGAAAGAACGACGTCTTTATACATCGTCTTTTTAGTCGCGATTTTCATAGTGTTGTACAGTTCACTTTCTATGTCTTCTGTTCGCATTTCAAGAAACTAATCTTTAACCCTTATGAACCATCATGTTTGGAGTCTTCAAAGTGGTTTTTGTTAGGGTCATTTCTTACTTCTCCCTCTATTATTGAGTGGCCTTGCTTTGAAGTTTGAAGAGATAATCCCAAACCCACCTACTAATCCCAAATGGGGACATCTTGGTTTGACTCCAAGGGAGAGCTGACAATCATCTACCTAACACAGATTGCCTGGTCAAGAGCTCTATAGTAGCTAGCCGTGGGTCGAGCAAGACAACAGCATAAGTTGATTGCAAATTTAAAACTAGCTTAGACAGAGGAGAAAGTCCTTTATGGTGGCTTTTTGCAGGAGAGAATGAGAATCGAATCGATTCATTCATTTGTCTACACTACCAAACCCCATAATATACTTAATTATTAATTAAGAAATACATAATTAGCTGTAGTTTTGTTCTAAACTTGTGGCGTTTATTAGTAGTTTAACTGTTTAAGTAAAGTGATTCTAAGCTTCTCGCTGGGCTTAATCTTTGATAAAGACCAGAAACTTTGGCAGTGGCAGTAGTGCGGCCCATAAACTCTACTAAGTAATTGTTGCACAAAGCCCATTCAGGAACCCAAAGGAAGGCATAGGTAGGTGCTGGGGGATGATCAAGTCTGGTGTAGTACTTGGAAGTTAGAAGATGAAACAAATCGAGAATGAATGCAAATCCATTATTTGGAATGAGGATTATGCTGATCTTGGTTCAATATGTATGCATTTGTTTTCTTAAGAAAGTAATTTCATGGAATTAAAATCTAATAGGTTGTATTATATTCAATTTGATCTGATTTCATATGTTAATTACATCTGAAATCATGAGAACGAAGTTATATCGTTGCTCATCTTTGAATCTCTTTTTTCATCACACGAAAAAAAACTCCAACCAATCGAGTACTTCTAATTTGTAACTAATAACCGCGCGTAAATCTATAAACAGTAAATCACAATATAAATATATTATTATGTCTAACTTCACCGATGACTTGGATCCCAATCTCCAAGTCTCACTTCATAGGAATGAGTCGAACTCTCTCCCGTTAAACACAATCAACTGCTGGATACATAAACGTGCAAATGCACTAAATGCATAGTACTATACCCCCCTTCTTCCCACTTTGTCTTAGCTAGAGAAGGAATCGAAAGTCAAATTGGTGCTTTCTATCCAAGTAAAAGCCACCAAAAAGCAACTTCCCCCAACTCCTCCATTTTAGTCTAAACTCTCAACCGGCCCCCACTTTTCCCTCTTCTCTCTCACCATCATTCTTCCCCCACGAAACTCAAAAGAATAATGAAGCTCCTCACAAAGGCATACTCCCGCCATGTCCACCACCGCCCTTTCATCCTCTCCTCCATAGCCTTCATCCTCTTCTTCTGCCTCTTGGCCTCCATCAACGAGGTCCGCTTCGACCGCCTCCTCCACCTCGGCCAATGCGCCATCTCCAAGCTCCAATATCCCTCCATCTCCATCTCCACCACCACCACCACCAACTCCTCCTCCTCCTCCTCAAACGCTACTAATAATCTCGCCGCCGCCGACGATGAGATCCGGATCCTGATCGGCATCCTGACGCTGCCCGACCAGTACCCTCGCCGCCACTTCCTCCGCATGGTCTACGGCACCCAACCGGTTCCAAAGGGCGCCAAGATCGACGTGAAATTCGTCTTCTGCAACCTCACCAAGGACGACCAGACGGTGCTCGTCGCCCTCGAGATCATGCGGTACGACGACATCATCATCCTCGACTGCAAGGAGAACATGAACAACGGCAAGACCTTCACCTACTTTTCCAGCCTCCCTGACATGTTCTCCGACGAAAGTCAGAAAATGTTGAAATCAGGTGTGACGTCCTTCATTTTAATTAGAATGTAATTTATTCCAATTGAAGATTCATTAATAGTGTAATGAAATCAATTTTATCATAAATGAGATTTATTGAAGTGATAAAATACTTTTGCCTTTGCATTTTTTTTTCCTTCAAAACAATGCAGTCAAAATCGCGTTTTAAAACTTAAAAACTTACGATTTTACGCTTTTAGGTCACCAAAACGCTTTCGTTTCCATATAAAAACTTAAGTGTATAAAATCGGACTAAATCGCGCTTTAAAGCTTAAAAGCTTACGCTTTTACGCTTCTAATTCACCAAAACGCTTTACGTTTTTACGTTTTTAGTTCACTAAATGAGTATTCTTTTCATGAAATTAATTATAAAAAGTATATTTTAAAAGTAAATCACCAAGAATATGATACATTTGAGATTAAAAGATACATACCATGTACTTGAATGCATTCTCAACTTCAATAGAGTAATCTAATTCACCAGCTAGGCTCTTCCCGAATTCATTAACATAGAGAAAAAAGTGGCTTATTGTTAAAATTAATGTTTACGAACTTATTATTAAGATGCTACAAGTTGCTCTACCTGAGGCATGAATTGTATGTATTTATTAACTTATCTAAATTCCGTGCATTCATATTTTACATAGTATATATCCTAACTTTTTAGTTATTTTTCAGTATGCTTCAAAAACTTACGCTTTTACGCTTTGATTCTACGCTTTACGATTTTACCCCTTTTCCGCTTCTAGGTAGAATCGCACTTTTGACTGCATTGCTTCAAAATACAAGAGTTTGGGACAGGAAACTGCCTCAAACTCTTGTTTTTTGGATAAATGTTTTGCGTTTATATAGAAATTATTTTTTTATATCCCAAAATTTACCTCTGTCTCGTGACACAAGCAGATGATGGCAACGGTACCAGCGAATCTTCACCTTCTCCTCCATCCCCGCCGTACCACTACGTGATGAAGGGAGACGACGACTCCTACTTCCGGCTGGGGAACTTGGTGTCGTCGCTGCGACCACTGCCGCGCGACGACCTGTACTACGGGTACGTGATCCCGTGCCCGAGCATGGACCCGTTCGTGGAGTACATGTCGGGCATGGGATACCTGGTGTCGTGGGACATCGTGGAGTGGATTAAGGAATCGGAGATTCCGAGGAACCACCTGGACGGGCCCGAGGACAAGGTGTTTGGTGCGTGGCTCAAGGAAGGGCGGCGGGGGAGGAACAGGCACAATGCCAAGTGGTCGATGTACAACTTCCCGGTGCCGCCGTCGGGTTGCACGCATGAGTTCTGGCCGGACACGATTGCGGTTCACTTGTTGAAGAACCAGCCCAAGTGGATCGAGACCTTGAAGTATTTTAATGCTACCAAGGATCTCAAGCCTTCCAAGTTGTATCATATTCCTTGAATTGCTACTTTCGCTTTTTTTTTTGGTTCATCACTTTTTTTTTTTTGGGTTTAATTTGGCTAGTTAATTATTTGCAATATTGGAAGAGTTATATATCACGATATATACTAAATAAAAAGTTCTAATTAAAGGATGCTTGATTTTGCATACTAATCTACTAAGCTCTGGTCCTCTTGTTTCATTAAAGAAAATTCGTGTTTGATGTTTTGGTGGAAAGACGATCTTTGTATGAAAATCTAGCCATCCAGGGAGATTGAGTTGTTGTCATCTTTTATATTCATAGAGGATAATAAATGTGCTCATTACCTAATTAGTAGCACGAAGTCACTTATTAATTTTGGGTTTGCATTGGATTCACGTAGCAGGTACTATGCTTTGTTATTGATCTTTGATTCTGGCTGGTTTTAAATGAAATTTTGGGTACATTTGTATTACCAAACACAAAAGTCTAGCAACATAGGTGTACATCAAGTTTCAATATATCAACATCCGGATTACAACATTCATGTTTCAAAATTGTCTGATACCATGATATAATTAGTTACTCTCAATAACCATAAAGTCGTTAGTACACGACGACGAAAGTAATTTATACATTAATTGGAATTTATTAGCTACTTTGTAACCTCTCTCGATCTTTTTTAGGTTAGGCTAGGTTGTTTGCAAGAGACATAAAGTTGTTGGATATTGAATGGCTTTAATGTTGTATACTTAGGTCGCTTTGCACCAATTGCACTAAACCGGTCACTTTATCGCAAGCAATGTGACCACCGATCGAGCTCCACTTTCCTTCCAAAAGCGGCCACCGGAGCGAAGTCTTTCACATGGGTGGCTACTGGCTAGCATTTCCCACTATCCCACGCCACCACCAAGCCGTCGTATACTTCCCCAAATCGATAAATCAAGGCAACAGGACATGGATGGGCTTCTAAATTCCTACGTTGGGCTGGAAGAAAATGAAGATCTACCCATTGACTGACATATGGCCTTTCAGAATTTGGTCCTGGAATTGTGGGCTGCAAGCCCAACCATAATACATGACACAAACAAAAGTTAAGCAAAAGGTCATTTTCAAGAGGAAAGAGAGACGATTCATCCAAGAAGTGAAATTAATTAGAAGAAGAGAAACAATTTGTGGAAACATATAAAGATTTGGCAAAATACACTCGCATAGCCACAACTTTCCACTTTGTGCCAACAATAGCCAAATTTTGAAAAATACAGAGAAATAGCCAATCCGTCTAATACTTTAACGGACGAACTTGAACTGCTGACTAGGCTAACGGTTCGCACTGATGTGGCACATCTCCAACGCTATTGTTGCCAGATGGAATTGATGATTTTTAATTTTTTTTTTATTTAAAACATATAAAAACGAAAAAAGGCCCCTCCGTTTTCGCCCAGCCCCTTTTCGTCGATCTCTAACCCTACCAATTTCACTTTCCACCCGACGAAACCCTTTCCTTTCTTTCCGATCCCATTCTTTCTGATCGACGGCCCACTGCTGTTGACAGAGACGATTTGGTGCGGCCTCCGCCGACTGCTACCTGTCGCGACTCGTTTATTGGGCGTCCTTTCCACTTCCTCTCATCTGGGCGTCTTTGCTCCCAAATCCGACATGCATCCCGACGGCGGATAAAACCAACACCGCCGACCGGACTTCTCTTCGCTGATGCCGCTGCAAGTCCTCCAGCGCACACACAGACGCAGCTCTGTCGTCAACGAGAAGTCCAGATCTGGAGATAGGCTCAGCCGTCACCGTCACCGTCGCCGTTGAATCCCGACCACGGGGACAACAACCCCACTTCACTTACGCCGCTGCTGCCGCTGCAAGTCATCGCTCAGTCACCACTCCGCCTTCTCTGTAGATGGGTGGCAAATCTGGCTGACGAGAGCTAAGATACAACGCCCAGTCTGAGCGATGTACGGTACTTCTCTACTCGCCGGTGAGCGAGGATTAGAGGGAGGAGGAGGAAGCGACAGTTGATTTATGGTCCTTCATTTTGGGTTTTTGCAGCCGAGAAGCATGGGTGGAGAATTTTCTGGGAATGAAGGCGGACATAACAGGGGAACAGGAAGAGGGAGCTCGAGGGGAGCAGATTTTGGGTTTTATTGAGATTATTTATTGGATCTGATTTTTGGGAGATTGACACAATTTCTTCGTCTTCTTCTTCCCGCTATGTCATCCCATCACCTGGATCTCCGGCCTCTGTCGCCGTTCCATTCTCCTGACGAATCTATGCTGGTGAATGGCTGCTGATTCAAAAGCTTGTGGAGAAGAAATCTGGGGATTCCTGGATGGCTGGATACACCCATGGAAGGGGAAGGTAGAATTGAGTGGTAGGTATGAGTTGTTTATTAATAAAAATAAATTAATGAATTTTTTTAATTAAAATGGGACGTGGCGTTCAGGTGGCATTGTGTGTCTTGTTGGAGCTGATGTGTGAGCTGATGTGGCATCCATCTCACGGAGTCACTAACGGTGTTAAAGATTTTAACATAAATGGCTAAATCTGTCAAATTACTTTTCCAAAAGTGGCTATTTCTCTGTATTTTTCAAAATTTGGCTATTGTTGGCACAAAGTGGAAAGTTGTGGCTATGTGAGTGTATTTTGCCTAAAGATTTTGGTTCCCTTCAAAATAACGTGAAAGCGACGCCGTTTTGCGCCTGATAAACGCCTGCACCGGTCCGAGATTTTGCTTCGGATTTTTCATCCCTACGCAGATCTATCTCCGCTGCAGGAAAATTTCCCATCACTTTGCCGGGAAAATTCTCAGAGGGGGAAGAAAGCGGTGAATCGAGAGAAAGAAGGAAAACAAAATGTCGCACAGCGACACCATCCCTCTCCACTCATCCTCGCAGTCGGACATCGACGAGATCGAGAATCTAATCAACGCTAGCGTCCAGTCGGGCCCGGCGACAGTTCAACCCGCCCGCCCACCGAGTCCACCGCGGATCCCCGTCTCCTCCTCTCCGTTCCTCCAGTCCAACCTCCCACCACCGTCGACGGCGGCAGCGAAGCTGCCCCCTCTCCCGTCGTCCTCCGCGCCGCCTTCAGTGCTTCCCGCCACTGTCCCCGGGCCCGCGCCCCCGCCTTCGAACTCAGCCGGATCGAACAATTTCGCGGCATCTGGATTCGGCCCAGCTCCGAACACGTTGACGGAGCCCGTATGGGACACGGTGAAGAGAGATCTGTCGAGGATCGTGAGTAATTTGAAGCTGGTGGTGTTCCCGAATCCGTTTAGGGAGGATCCAGGAAAGGCGTTGAGGGATTGGGATCTTTGGGGCCCGTTCTTCTTCATCGTGTTCTTGGGGCTCGTCCTCTCTTGGTCCGCCTCTGTGAAGAAGGTCAGCTGAACTTCCTAATCGTGGTTTTGACTTCGATTTTGAGATTTTGCTTGGTTAGAAGCTCTTTATCTGCTAGGATTTGAACGAACGAGCTGTAATCATAGGCTTAGGTATCCTAGTACGAGAAATTATAGAAATTTCTGATTGGCGATCGTGCCTCTGCATATGTAGTGATCAAATGTATTGCTCTCGCAGCTTGGCTTCCAAAGGCATCATTTGGATTATATTCTGTTTGTATCTAGTTGCTTTGAAGGTGAAGGGATTAGTTTGCTTTTGGCCTTTAACAAGCATCTACTACAATGCTAGTTACTCTGGTGAACTTCTGGAAATGAAATGGAAGTAGGAAGGAATGAGTTAGATTGTAGTTAGATCATTCCCTTCTACTTTTCTGGTTTTGGCTACATCTTGTTGCATTGATGGTTATTGGGGTTTATGATGCACAACTTGTTTCCTGGTTAAGTTGTTTCTTTCTAGCTGCCAAAATGATTTGGTGGCTTGGATATCAGTATCACAATGTTATCGGCAAAGTTACTTTTAATGGGGCATGGTAGAGGAAGAAATGAACTTGAACCTATCCCACCTGAAGTCATACACTTATGATCCAGTGTAGTCTATTTGCAGTTACATAAAGGTGCCTTACTTTTCCACTAGAAAACCAGGGTAAATGTCTCTACTGTTGTACGTGAGAGTTTTCTGGTGATCCGATATTGAATGATTGGACTAACCATAAAAGTATGCAATTCATCACGAAGCGTTCCAGGTTTAAGTGCATCTGTTTGCTGCAAGGATTGGTGTTTGTTATGGCAGCCCTAACAAATTCTCTGTTTTGTTTGCAGTCTGAGGTTTTTGCTGTTGCATTTGCTCTACTTGCTGCTGGTGCTGTCATTTTGACTTTGAATGTTCTGCTACTGGTAAGCTCTTCATTCCTCCCACTCTATTCTCTTCGAGATTCCGTCACTTTAATTGCGTCTCCCCGGATTCCAAATTATAGTTATCTGAATCTTGGATGCTAAGAGGGGTCTTGAAATATTTCTATTTTCTGCAGGGTGGGCACATTATCTTCTTCCAGAGTCTTAGCCTTCTAGGTTACTGTCTGTTCCCTTTGGACGTGGGAGCCCTAATTTGCATGTTGCAGGACAACGTGATCCTGAAGATAGTGGTGGTCTGCGTTACTTTAGCTTGGAGTTCCTGGGCAGCATACCCCTTCATGAGCTCAGCAGTGAATCCGAGGCGAAAGGCCCTCGCACTCTATCCCGTCTTTCTCATGTACGTATCTGTCGGGTTTCTCATCATTGCCATTGATTGAATGCATTGGCAGCTCCCCTACTATGGGGATGCAACATGAATTGAAATCCAAAACCCCCCCACAGTATATAGGTTTCCTATTAGGATCGTTAATTTGGTGCTTTCGTCGACTGGGAATTACTGTATTTCTGCTGTGGCTACTCTTCACTGCTGACGTTATGAAACCTTGATGTCGTTATTGCACTTAAAACTTATTACATCAGCTTCATGAGAGCGTTCGATTTTGAGAGGGAAACTGGAGTCTAGAGTGTTACGTCGGATCTCGCTGTAGCTCCTTTTCCTTTTGGTATGCTAGTTCTGAGAAGGGAAATTTTCCAAACTGTTTACTGTAAACCATCATCCATATTTGGTTGAGGGTTCGATTGGGAGATCTTGGTCTGAAAGTCTCCAAGTTTGGAGTCTGGGATTCAAGGTTGAGGTTTGGTTTGGGTATTGGTTAAAGACTTGAAATGGTCCGTCCATGTTATCAAGTTTTCTTAGTTCTCTCCACATTTGGTGCCATCTTATGTGACTCCAACAAAACGTCGATTCTAAACGGTTGAGAAAGTACAAGTATACGACTGAGTGTGCAATTCCAAAATCCTGTGCAAGATATACAACTAAAATCGGAGAACATTGCCCGTCATGTTCGAAAATAATGGAACATGTATTAATTTTGAATTTGATATAATTCAAACATGATATGATCCCTACATGTAATGACCCACATTGGTGATGAATGATCGATGATCCAATCCAATTCCATTAGCTACGGTGGTCTCATTGTCTTGTTTTTGGTTCATTTATGATTCGAACAAAATCGATAATCGATCGAAGAATAAGTCGATCGATTACCACCTCTGGTGTCGAATCATAGTAGTTGAGTATAAGAAGACACATTACACTACACAACAGACTAGAGGGCCTCGGATGTTTGCTTTGGATACACTCAAAAGCCTCAGATAATGCAGTCTGCAGCTAATAAAGCCAAACCTACATTGCTTGTCAGTGTGGCCAAAGCCCAAGCCCCAAACCCTCAACCAAACCATTTGCTGGCGCCATCTGAACCCAAAAATTGGCCTGTGCATGCCTTGCCAGTTGCCACTGCGATTTGAGAAACGTGCACAAAAAATTTCTGGGGCACTGGTCCTCCAGAACAGAGAAAAGGGCTCACGGTAACGACATCCAAAGAGGATCTCTTTCATCCTTCATTAATGGCCACCCAAAACAAAATTTATTGTACAGAACAATGGCGATAGAGATGGAACACATTTCGTTCTTTTGGGATTATGAGCCCAGCCACAGCTACAGCAGGAGTATTCATGTATTATTATCCCCTCTCTCACACATTTCGATTTTGTTAGTTTTTCACATCTGAGTTTTGTTCAGGAACCCGTTAGGTACAACCCATTCACATGATTGAGATTTGAGAGTGAGGAAGGTACTTAATCATTACTTTGTGAATGATTATGTTTCACTATTTGGGGTTTGGGGAGTACCATCGTGATTTCGAATCACACATATGCAGATAGAAGAGGCAGCTTGGCCGATTGATAGCCAAAGAAGTGAGTGATGTTAAAAATTGGAAGGGGGAAAAGGCCAGGCAGGGGAAATGTGGGATAGCTAAAGCAGGGCAACAAGGGGTCCATTGACAGTTGGTAGAGTAGCAAATCCGTCTGGAATTAGGAAATCAGCCACATCATAGCATTGGGTTCTACAATTCATAGCCTCCCACTGGCCATTTGCCTTGCTGGCCAGCCACCGCACATACATATGTAGACGAGCTAACCCAATCACCCGACAGTTGAGCCGCGGTTTCAATATAGATCCGATACACACGATAACGATCTATGCCTACCGTGCTAATAAATGGTAACGACATTATTATTGTAGATTGTAAAACGACGTACTTGAATGAATCGAACTGTCTGGACCGTTGCCTCGAACCAAGCTACAACCACTTGTCAATTGTCATAAACTCATGAAAAATGCAACATGTTGGGCTTTATGGGAATTCGAGGTCTTTAGGTCTTTTCTTCTGCCTCACCTGTCCATCAATGGATTCAGGAAACCAGAGGTTAGCTCTTATTATAACAACAACTGTTTTCCTTTGACCTCATTCATTGTCGTCAACTCTTCCTTCCTCTCCAGTCTCCATTGGTTCCCTTTCCTTTCCTCTGCGCTCTTCTATCCAAATTTCATATCTCTCTCTCTCCCTCTCATTTCACAGTCTTAACCTTTCACTCTTCTTGTCAGCTCTCTCTGGCCTCAGCCCTGCTAGCTAGCTGCAGGGGCAGAGCAATCCAAGCACAGCAAGCAACCCACCACCCACAACAACAAAAACGAATCTTTCCCCTTCTTCTTCTTCTTCTTCTTCTTCTTCTTCTTCTTCTTCTTCTTCTTCCCTCCCCCACACTGCTGGTGAACAAAACCCCAAAACCTCCTGCCTTACAGCTGCAAAGGATATATATATATATGCGTATATAATAATAATGCATTAGAAACAAAATTAGATACTCTAAATCTTTTCATAACAGAACAGAACAGAACAGGGGAGAGGGAGTAGTAGGCTTACAGTACAGATACAGGGGGGAGATGGTGGTGGACAAAAGGTTCCTTCCACCCAAACAACCAACTCTATTGTCCACACCACCAGCACCATTGGTCTTTCTCTCCTAGTAGGTGTTGGCATTTTGTGTTAAATTTGGATAACAAGCCATGGATGGACACAAAGCTAATGTATTATGTATATGGTGACACACTAACACATACTTAAGTGTACCCTCGTGATGAATAGTGGCAGGGCACAAGTTGTCATTCATCTGGTAGTACATGGTGCTAATTGGAGGGGTAGTCGAATTGGTTGAGATAACGTACTCGTTTCAGATAGGTTCAAGAGTTTGCTTATCTTGAACTCGGCATTTTTTGTGTTAAATTTTGATAACTATTCATGGATGGGTATATGGTGACACACTATCACATACTTTTGAGTGTACCCTTGTGATGAATAGTGTCAGGGCACAAGTTGTCCTTCTTGGGGGTACATGGTGCTAATTCAATGTGTAGGTGAAAGAGGAGGGTAGTCGAGTTGGTTGAGATAACTTACTCATTTCATATAGATTTTTGGAGTTCAATTGTATTAAACTCGTATGGGGTATTCTTCATTTTCGTTGTAATGATGTGAAATTTTAAGTGAGACATGAAAAATCTTTGGATATACGGCTGCATATGCATTTGCTGCTCAAAATTCATCAATGAGTGAAATGATTAGATGGTAACACAATTCCCGTGTTTGAAAAATCAAGTGTAGTAGATGAAAAAATAACAATAATGTGAGTTGAGAAAAAAAATTGAAACAAGTGAATATTTGTAAAATGAGTATTATATGGTTGTCGAATTTATCAATAATTTTAGAACATAAAAAGCTTACTAGAAAAATATGATGATATGTACTTGTGTGAAGTGATTAGAGAGTCACACGATTCACTAACCTTTTGTGGTAGATGGTAGATGAAGTTATGAATAAGAATGTGAGATTTATGAGTGAGTTGACTCAAATCACCTAATCACAATATAGTATAGATTGAAAATAAAAAAATTTGAATAAAAATTTGATATCATAATTTATTTTGTCAAACAAATTCCGAAATTCGATTATTTGATCAACCGACTATTAATTAATAAAATGAAGGTATATATATGGAAGTTACATATTTCCGAGTCGGCTGTGCATTTCTCTTTCCCTCCCTTTTCCCCTCCTCACTTCCCCTCCCTCTATAAATACAGCTCCCAAACCTCTCTCACAAGGAAAGGAACAAATAAACACTCTCTCCACCAAAAAAAAAAAAAACTCCATTTTCAAACAAACAAAAGAAATGAAAGAGTACTGGACTTCGCTGGCTTCCTTGCTCGGCGTCCTCGCCTTCTGCCAGAGCATCGTCAGCTCCATCTTCCCGCCGGAGCTCCGTTACGCCATCCTCAAGCTCACCGGCCGCCTCTTCAGCCTCTTCTCCTCCTACGTCTACTTCGACATCACCGAGATCGACGGCGTCAACACCAACGAGCTCTACAACGCCGTCCAGCTCTACCTCTCCTCCTCCGTCTCCATCTCCGGCACCCGCCTCTCCTTAACCCGCGCCGTCAACTCCTCCGCCGTCACCTTCGGCCTCGCCAACAACGACTCCATCGCCGACTCCTTCAACGGCGCCGCCGTCCTCTGGGAGCACGTCGTCACCCAGCGCCACTCCCAGACCTTCTCCTGGCGCCCCTTGCCCGACGAGAAGCGCGGATTCACCCTCCGCATCCGGAAGAACGACAAATCCCTAATCCTCGACTCCTACCTCGATTACATTATGGAGCGGGCGGCGGAGATTCGCCGCAAGAATCAAGACCGATTGCTGTACACGAATTCTCGCGGCGGATCTCTGGACGCGAGGGGACATCCGTGGGAGTCGGTCCCGTTCAAGCATCCGAGCACATTCGAGACCCTGGCCATGGATCCGGCGAAGAAGCTCGAAATTATGCGAGATCTGAGGGATTTCGCGGAAGGGCAGGAGTTTTACCAGCGGACGGGGAGAGCCTGGAAGCGAGGCTACCTCCTGTACGGTCCCCCGGGGACGGGGAAGTCGAGCATGATCGCCGCCATGGCCAATTTCTTAGGTTACGACATTTACGACCTCGAATTGACGGAGGTCCACAACAATTCCGAGCTCAGGAAGCTGCTGATGAAGACGAGCTCCAAGTCGATTATCGTGATTGAAGACATCGACTGCTCGATTAACCTCGGGAATCGGAAGAAGAGCTGCTCAAACGGCGGAAAAAGAGGCGGCTCGTCGAGTTTCTACGAGGCGGCGGCGGCGGAGATGAGAGGAGGAGGAGGAGCCGCCGGCGACGAGTCAGGGAATTCGATTACGCTTTCCGGATTGCTGAATTTCACCGACGGATTGTGGTCGTGCTGCGGCAGCGAGCGGATTTTCGTGTTCACGACGAATCACGTGGAGAAGCTGGATCCGGCTCTGTTGCGGAGCGGGAGGATGGATATGCACATTTTCATGAGCTACTGTTCGTTCCCGGCATTGAAGATTCTCCTGAAGAATTATCTCGGCGTCCAAGAACCAAACGCCGCCGGCGTTTGGAACGAGATCGAGGCGGTGATTGATAAGGCGGAGATGACCCCGGCGGACGTGAGCGAGGTGTTGATTAAGAATCGGAGGGATAAGGACAAGGCAGTGGCGGAGCTGCTGGAGATTCTCAAGGTGAGAGCGGCGACTCGCGGCGGTATCGGCAGGCATTACGAGACGGTGGAGGAGGAGCAGGAGAAGAGAGCGGTGGAGGAGAGCAAGGAAGGAGAAGCAGCAGATGAGTTCAGTGGTGAACAGAGTGAGGAGGAAGAAGAAGAAGATGACAAGAAGAAGATCAAATGAGGACATAGGGGAATTATTTTGTCCTCGTTTGTTAGGAAAAAAGTTGCAGGGGGCGAGGAGGAAAAAGTCCATTAGAGAGGTAAGTGAAAGAGAGGAGAGGTGTAGTGAGGGAATTGGGGGACGGGAAGCGAATATTTTTAATTGGATGTTTTTTTTGGGTTCCCGAAAAAACATTATATTAATGGAATTGTATAATCTAAAGTATATTTCTAAACTAATGTGTCATTGGACAAAGAAGGATAAGCTCACTTGGCATTTTGGGTACCAATCCCCATGTGATAGTTGTTTAAGTTTCGCATCTTGAGATTAGATTAGAAGAATGTTCAACCATAGGTTAATCTTCTTGTTATATTATTTATAAGAAAAAATTTCAAGACATATGTATGTCATTTGGCTAATGTCATTTTGTTCAAAGTTTGACTGAAGTTAGTTGCAATTGCCATTGATTAATGCTCAACAAACACATTTTAGATGACGACGAATGTTCGACAATTTTTTATTTAGCTTATTTTATCAAACTAAAAGAATTTATATATGTCTTCTAATCGTCTTTTAACGTGTCTTAGTTATTTAGGATTTCGTAGGGTCGAGTCTAGATGATGTTGGAAGAATATATATGGTGATATTAATATATTTATGCTAGAGTTAGATATGTACATTGTATATGACTTGGAAAGTCATTAGAAATGTGCTTATTAAGTATTGATGGGTGGTGCTAATCTAGGTGACTCGCATGTCATGTATGTTGAAAAATACATTCCTTACCCTTCAATTGGTCTCGGGGCTCAATACCTCCTCTCATTTATAACATATATGCATTTGTCGATAGGACTCGAAAAGTTCGAGTTCAATTAATAATTTTCAGAATATAATAAAGTGGCGAGAATAAGATTTATAACGTATATGACTTGTGATGTTAGTTGTAATAAACATACTTATGAGTAACGAATTCATATGAGACTTTTAAATTTTAACGTAGAGTCTAATTAGAAACAGATAACTAAATGTCATAATTTGTTTGAAACACGTAACATTAGAGGATTGGATTGTTAAAATAAAAGTAGTACATGGACTAACAAAGCTATTCACCCTAAATTCTATCCAGTTCTCCAAAATGAGAGTGGAGATGACATGGGAGAAAAGAGAAGAAGAAGGTGGTGCTTTCTCTTCCTTTTTCCGAATAGTTTCGTTCCTTTTTCCTTTTTGTGGAGACTCGAAGGGGAAAATATGGAGAGCACTAAACAGCAGAGATTTCTGGCCGCTTGCATGGATTTTGCACATGGAAACTTGGCTGGCTGGCTGGCCGGCCATCCACATTGCTAAATGCTAAGTAAACATCAACAATGGCCAATTTGCCTTTTTCACCTTTTTTTTTGGTATTTTCATTCTCCTTTTTTTCAATTTGATGTCGAGATTAGGACGGAAAATCAGTTTTTCTCAATAATAGAATCTTTTAGGAAGCGGCACAATAATAAATCTCTTATACTATTTGGTGAACAAGGATCTTTGTGATCGATCAATGAAGTTACTATGATAATATTAAGATTCAATCCATCTGGTAGTGGAGCTATATACATGACATCTCGCGAGATAACAATTGCCCCTCTTCCTTTCAAAATACAAAAACTCAATTCCAACAATCTATTACAATTTTTTGTATTTAACTCGACGATTCTAAAGAATATTTTGCCCCCAAATTTCAAGAAAATGAATGCTATACCATTCATTTATAATTATCTTCAATCTGACTTTTGGAGTTAGGTCATCAAATTGGTTTTTAGTTGTGCTTAAGGGCCACTATGTCTTTCTTTATTTGTCTCACTTGCTTGGAGTTGGAGGTATAGATCTAACTTATAAATTACAAAATTCTCTTTAACTCATCAAAACCTAATTAATTAATTGGACTCTAGTGGTACGGGTGGTCTCTCTTCGTCGCCTATTATATCTCGTTCTTCCTTCCCATTTGTTTATTATATGTGGGCTCCGGAAAGGATTGTGTAAAATGAATTTGCAAATAAGAAATCAGTTAATTTTAATAATTTAATGGTTGTGAGTGATTTAATAATAAATTATATACTATATACTAACCCACTTCTCATATGAAAATCAGTTATTTGTATAAGTTTTGAGTATAAGAATATCACGTGTTTTCACAAATGAGGGTCATTTGAACTTGAACAAAAAATTCATCGGTTTTAGAAGGCTCTGATATCATAACAAGTATCAATTGATCTCAATAACTCGAGTTGTTGAGTGATATTCAATGATTGAACTTCTACCACACACTCTTAACAAAACCTATAAAATCTTTAATCTTGTATCCTGACATTACCGGGTAAGATTCTTACTAATTTAATAAGATTTGTATAAGAAATGATGTAGCAATACTCTTAGCAAAGATTGTCAATCGTATGAGGAATGATAAACACAAAATTTCTTATATCTTCTGATGATATATGATAATTATTTTTCTTCCTTTTCATGTTAATATGACGAGTTTCACGTGGAATTGGAAGGAGATTAATAAAGAGACTTGGACAAGAGTGAGATAATGGTGGTCATTATTTACCATAATCACAATTTTCTTCTCTTAACGACACAATCACGCGTTATTTTTACTTTTTGAGAATTCTAAGCACGGGATTAATTCATTATTAATGATGATGGATTGTGATAGTTACCACGATCATGTTATTGGTGGTGTGATTAAGTGGATAATTAAGTAGTGGACGTGACAATCCGACGGTGAACGAGGGGAATGATTATGATACCATCATACCTATGTTGAAATAAGTTCTTAAAGTTCCAAAAGAGGTTATAGGATTAGTAAGTTAATTGTTCAAACCCAACTAGACATATTGCATCATGGGCCATGACTTCCTTCATTAGTCTAATTCAATCAATGTGGTTTACTACATTGTTTTGCTAAATA
Organism: Linum tenue; assembly: GCA_946122785.1. Lineage (NCBI taxonomy): Eukaryota > Viridiplantae > Streptophyta > Magnoliopsida > Malpighiales > Linaceae > Linum > Linum tenue. The sequence goes on along the minus strand of CAMGYJ010000006.1, from coordinate 1,291,392 downwards.
ATTACTAGTTCAAGTTGATATATTTTAATGGATGATTGGGTGGGAAGGGAGGTGAAGAGGAAGAAAGGTGGGTGACTTTTAACTTTAGAAATTTACAAGGGTGATATATGTTTGGTATTTAATTAGGTGTTAGTTAAGAAATTCAAACGTGAGATTTTCAAGTTCAAAATAGGTGATATACCACTAGATTAATTATCTTATTCTAAAAACTAATGAATAATAACTCTTTACTTTAGAAGAAAGATCTCAAACACATATGTTCGAAACTACCTAATCTCATGAATACTTGACATATCCATGAAAGCTGACTAAGCTATTAGCTAAGCATATTTTTCAAGTTTTGGGGTGTAAGAAATTTTGAAGGAAAGTGGCTTGTCATGCCATTGCCCACCTACCACTTCTCTTGCAATTTTCTTTCACAACCCTTTATTGAAGCTGAAAAGTAATGAGATACTCATAGAAGTTTTCATACAAACAAAAAAGAAAAAGTAAGGATTCATATGTAACTTTCATTTGCCTTCACACAAAGGCACACACAAATGTTTAAAAATGCAACATAAGAAAAGAAAAGGGTCACTTGTCAAAATGTAGTAGGCCAAGGGATCTCTAAGGTGGCTAGGATTGACACCCAAGTGCCCTTTCCAACTCATTTGTCTGATAAATCAAACAACCCCACAGAACAAAGAAACAAAAAACCCATCACAAATGTCGTACTTTTCCTTCATTGCAACAAAAGACTTCCTTTCTCCCCTCTTAAATTGGCTTTTCATTTCACCAACTTAGTTCCTACTAGAAAACCCCTTCTTTTCCCTGATCAATTACATAAATGGTCACTGAAATCTGGGGTCAGTCATGAATTGGTTATCGAGCTTTGTATCGTGCTCAATCTATCATAAGGATTTGGAAATCACTTACACATTTTAGAAGATTTTTCATATGAACTGTTTGTATTACGGTTGTCTTAACTTCAGGTGTAGAAAAGGTAATGTATACCCTTTAAAGCTATCCAGCAGGTGGGTGGGGGAGGGGGGACGCACTAGGGTTTGAATTGTAGGAAGAGGTGAGAATTTCTATGGGTAATGTGAGTCACAAATTGGATCGAGTACCGAGTTCGATTTGGATATAATTAATATTGATTAAAATAGTTCATCGATTTTAATGATTATGTGAGTATATACACTTATGTGGACAATTTAAACAAAAAAACCTAATACCAATAGGCGAAGTGACTTTTACATGAATTCTTCAAACTTCAATGACAAAACAAGTAAAAAATAAAAAAAATAGTGACCATATCTATAATTTCTCCTTATTGTCCTCCCAACATGAAAGTCTCTAGCCTCTTTTCAACCCTTTTCAATTCCCACATACATTTCTGTTGGCCCCTACCCCTACCCCTACCTCTCCAATCTTATCCATAAGATGTGTCATTTTAAGGGCAATAGCTTACAAAAATATTGATTAATAATAATTCTATGGTCTCCACTTTATAAAATTAGTAACATACTTTGACATGATTACCTTTTCTCCCTCTCCTCTAACCACCAATTGATACGCAAATGTGATGCTTGAGCTTTATTGGATATTTCATATTTGTAATCCATAGTTCTCATTTTGCCATAATTAAAGACCTCCACTGTAATTTTGTTACCTAAATTGATGATCCCGTAAGCAAAACAATGATTGTTTAGTGTACTTAACCATTTTTAATACATGTGATTGGGTCCCACATTGTGTGTGATTAAACATTCATATCACTGGTTAATGTAATCAAGGACCATTATTAGATAGTGACCAAGAAAAATATGAATTGATAATTTGAGATTATATGCATTAATATAGTGACTAATAATGACGATTTTCCCCCTAATTGTAACTTTATGAAAAGTTTAGTGAAAAGGGTTACTCACTCTACATATCCATCTCCCAAAACCAGTCTTATTCCATCTATTGTGCCCTTTATTAACTCCTGAGGTTGAACAAGAGGCACCCAATAAATGTAACCTATATGGGTCCTTCATTGGATAACTAATGATTCACAAATAGCAAAGTAGATTTTGATAATCAATAATTAGGAGGATTATTAGGGAAGCTACTAGTTTAGTGGATCCCTAACTACATACAATCTCAATCTTGGGTGGAGATTTTGGAACGATACATACATGTACCTATGCAACATCGACCCCAACAACATATTAACGCAACACATACGTCATCTCAAAGTTCGTTGAGACGGGATGCATAAACCTGTTGTCGGCGAAGCTGATATAATGACCAAAGCCAAAAAAATTTACTATCTCGTGTTCCGAATTAAGGTATGAAATTGAACCTATAAACCACTTATTTCCTCAATATTTTATGGGTTCATCTCATTCTCATTACAAAGACAACGTATGAGCTTTTTATCTCAAATCTAATAAATAACAATATGATTAGTTAATTTGAGTTAATAATCATGAGTAAATATCAAACCTCTTATATACATACAGCAATAGAATTATGCATGCACGGGAAAATAGAGGAATAAAATAGTCTAAAAATGAAAAGAAATTTAGAGGATCTTAAATTTTTTTAAAACCCTCTAGTAGTATATCTTAAAAAAAACTTTAGTACATTTTTTTTATCATATATGAACAATGAACTTTTTTAGAAAAGAACAAAGCAGGCAACATTATTTATGTGCATAATATGACCAGGCTGGCTGAATATGCGTTAGGGCAGCGAAAAAGTGAATACCAAATAATCCAATAAAGAAAATTTGATGATACAATTGTGAAAACCATTTGGTATTCAAGTTTTGAATTGTTGGTAGTAGTTTGAAAATTTTTATTTTATATATTTGGAATATAGATATATAAACCATGCACAATATATCATACTATACATAATTTAGAAAATATATAATATGCTAATCCGAATCAAAATGTCAAAAGATAAACCAATTTCGATATGAAATTTTTAGGTTAAAACAATTTGGTCATATAAATAGCATGAAACATATATTAGTTCATTTTGTTCTGGAATTCAATTTCATCCTAACTTATTTTGGCGTGGATTTATTGTATAAACTAAACCCTCACTACTGATTATAAGATTAAGGTTGTTTTCGTGTATGGAGATAGTAACAAATAGGTATTATTATTGTGTTGCTTTTATATTATTGTCTCTCATCCCCTTTTATAATATGCCATTAAAATAAATCTAGAAAACAAAAGAGAAGGTGAAAGGAAACTCAAATAGTAATGAGGGAACACAATCAACATCTTTAGGAGGAAAAGACAAATGCAACAAAAGAATATATATTTAGTTGAAGAATGGCTAAGGCGCCTCTCCATCTAAGCTATTTGCCTCATCACCATCCATGCATATGCAGAAATTCACACATTATTATATATCAGAAAAATCAAATTATATCTATATACCAATGCAAATGTATGATTGTGAAAATTTCCAGAGGCCCTTTTCCCTTTTGGTTTCATATTCTTTTTGACTAGAACATCAACAACAACAACATATATTTTCTTTTGCATATATGCCTTTGAAGTTTCAATTCAAACCACAAAGTGATAATTGGTATAAGTAATACCAACTTGGGTGAATAGTAAAATGATATGTATAGAAATGAATAAGATGGTACAAGTAGTACATATGCTATGAGGAATTTTTTGTTTGAATGGGTAATCTGGTATAGATAGAAATGGTTTGTTCAAGTAACTGGCATAATCACGCAAAAGTTCTAAGATATTATTCTGGTACTATTCACTTAGGCAATGCTGTAAAAAAAATTCAATGACGAGCTTAAGCAGTTGAGCAAGCCTTTCAATCATGTGCTTAATCAAATTTCTTAGAGTGGAGTAGGTACCGAGTTTCTAGACGCACAACCTTATGGGCCGTTAAATGTTAAAACCTAACACCACAACAATACTAGATGTGTCGTAGGTTGAACTAGCTTTTGACATTGAATCAGAATCGTAAATGGCTGAACTATTGTGTGGCATGCAGGAGTCGAGATGAAAATTAATTAAATGTACGAGTATAATGAAGTTTTGTAAATCGGAAAAATAAAGTAACTAAATGTATAGTCAATGCTATGTGAACCGTTCTTGGAGGGGATCGAGAGTTCTATATGAATAATTCCAAAAGAATAAATTTAGTTGGACTTATATTATATGCTATATACTATACGTAATAAAAACCCATGAGGGGTTATTAATGGTCGTAAATTTAGAATATATCCATTATATTCTTCTCTTTGCTTCGACGACCATCATTTTTTCAACCGATAATAAACACTAAATTTCAATCGTACACCATGGAAATTGGTATACCAATGAATGGCCTAAAACTTACGAAGAAGAAGAAAATTTCAGTTGATGAATAATTAGGGAATATATGTGATGATATAGAGTCTTTGCTTTATACTTTTCATTGCATGATTCCCTATCAAGTTGAAAGTACCAACTAAATTAGATGATGAAATGATCATTCTAGGAGATTAACTACCACCTATCTATCTATAGTTGGTTTATTGAAATTGAAAATTGTATTACGAATTTATAGCCATTTATCTGGTTTTAAGAAAGTTATATCATTCGATTTTTTTTCCAGCCTACTTTGATACAAGGACGACATTAGGCGCGTTAGCTCTATCATGTTCTCATCAACTCATCGTCTTCTAACTCAATATTTTGTTGAACATTTTAATCGATAAATAATCAACCCAAGTTTAAAAATATGTATTTACGTTCTATCATCGTAACGACTATGCATATTCAAGTACATACCATTTCCCATCTACATGCCTATTCTCAATCCTATATGCATACCATTCCCCATTTACATGCCTATTCTCAATCCTACCCATGATAGGAAAATGGTGGTATCGTGCAAACGAGTAGCAAAGGACGACATGCAAATAATTACTAGCTATCACTAGATCAATGGAGTACAATCATACTATGGCTTGGGACCATATAACAACTAACAAAGTTACATCAATGGAATGGAAACTGTAGTACTACACTGTTCTTTCATTTCTAGTGGGAATATATATTGCAAACAAAAGGACACTTATTTTGTGTAATGCACCAGGAAATGTGGGCTAAATTACACGTTTGGTCACTCAAATTATATAAATCTTTCATGTTTGCCACCTGAATTACTTTTCTTTCTTATACGCCACTAACTTTACGAATCGTTGCATCGTTAGTCACCGGCCATTACACTCCGTTAAATTTGTCCTACGTGGCAGTCAACTATAAAGTTTGACTGTTAACTAGATGACGTGGAAATTAAAAAAAATTAAAAAAATTAATTTAATTTTCCACCTCATCATTCCACTTACTTTATTTATATGATTGATCCTATTAATTATTTAATAAAAATTAATTATATTAAAAAAATAATTATGAACGACATTGAGGAGGAGGAATCTCTCCAGCTATGACAAGTGCCTCTCCCACGATCAAGCCCGCAAGGTCGCGGCTGAGGCTCAACAACCTGTTATGGAATGGGACTGGGATTTGCCCCGCACCCGCGAAGGGTTCTGCCGATTCAAAGGTTCGTTGATGGCTGAAGTGGTCCGAGGCAGAGCATTCGCTTCCCTTACGGATGTGATCCGGATGGAGACATCGAGCCCCGATTTGGTGGAGTGCACGGATGAACACAGACGCCAAAAGCACCGACCAGAGCACCACAATCGTCGGCGTCCTGTTCTGCCGCCCCATCAAACCTTCAAGAACGGGTACAAATGGAGTATAACCCAGAACGCGAAGAACACTTTCCCGAACAATGGCCCCCAAGCCTCGTAGCCTTTGTTCAACGCGTCAAAGAACCCTGCCACCACCCCGACAATGTTCACGATCAAGAGGGTCGTCGGAGGGATGAGAACCGTCGTCCATTTCACCATGTAGAGCTCTCCAAACTCGGCGTCCTCTGCCGCCTTGGTCGTGACCGTGAAGTTTGTGTTGATTCCGGCTAGCATTTTCAGGAAGTCTTGGAATACGGCGAAGAGATGTGCGGATACGCCACCGATCACCCAGAATTGCTCGTTGCGCCATAGATCCTCGATGCTCACCCCGCTCCATCGCAGCTCCAGAACCGCGGTCAGGATGATGGACATGAAGAGGCCCAGGAAGAGCACGCTCGCCAGGTTCGACAGCTGCAATCAGTTCATCAGTCACTCTCTTACCATTGAATTGAGAACTAGCCATGGTAATCACTGTAAATTCAAATCATTGACTCCCCTGTTTATAAATCCTTTCATAACCCATGTAGTAACGCGTTTATGTAGATTTGACTTAGTAAAAAGACACGTTCTTTTATTATTTATTTTCCTTGGTAATAAAGTTATTTTTAATATAATTAATTTTTATTAAATAATTAATAGGATCAATCATATAAATAAAGTAAATGGAATGATGAGGTGGAAAATTAAATTAATTTTTTTTAATTTTTTTTTAATTTCCACGTCATCTAGTTAACAGTCAAACTTTATAGTTGACTGCCACGTAGGACAAATTTAACGGAGTGTAACGGCCGGTGACTAACGGTGCAACGATTCGTAAAGTTAGTGGCGTATAAGAAAGAAAAATAATTCGGGTGGCAAACATGAAAGATTTATATAATTTGAGTGACCAAACGTGTAATTTAGCCGGAAATGTGTTACCTCATTCATGCAAAGGCTCCAGGTGGGTTTATAATGAGTGGCCATGGCTGCATGATGATTGATGCCTGCATGCAGTAGTGATCAGTAAAAAATGAAGACTGTGCAGTAACTTCTCCTTTTTTACTATGCTATATCTCTCTAGCAAGAATATGTGGATCGAGCTTAGCCAGAGGATTGGTGATCATCATCATCATCATCATCATCATCATGTCAAAACTCTTATAAGGAGAGGGCCAACTTGCTGTTGAGAGGACCTATTTCAGATTGGGACAGACATTTTAGGATTGTACAGACACAGAAATAATTATGTGTTTCTTTCACCAACATGTTACTATGTTGTAGTGGCAATGTCTTTGGTGGTTATTTAGTAGGAGGGCAGTGTGTGGAGAACAATGAATTTCGAAGATATAATCACAACTTACGGTGAATCTAATATATTTGTATTTAGGTATTGTAATAGAGTATACTGTACAGTCTCACAACTTTTAATTGAAAAAATTTGCCCATCAAGAAAATAAAGAGTTTAATTTTACAAACGTATTCATGATGATACGTACGTGAAGTATTGAAATGCACAATTTCCCTTAATTTCAAACAAGCAAAATAATTGACTATCAGAACTGAAATCCCAAAACCTTATTACTTAAGTTATAATGAACCGAAATCGCAAATCAGAAGATGATTCATGAACTTAGAAAAACATTAATATTCAATCTGAGCCACCCACAAACCACAATAAGAATGAGACACGTAGCATAGTACCAATTGAAATATAAGATGCAAATTGAAAATCCATTGATATTGTGGTATTATTTTAGATTATAATAATTAAATGAATTATAATCAAGTTGATCCCTCTACTAATCAGAAATGGCATCTGTAATGTTATGGTTCATCGTATCTCTCCCTTTTTCTCTTTCGGATCAAACATTTATTGGTTCGTTATATAAAAATAAAATTGCCCCCAACGAAGTGGGAACCTTAGAAGTTAGAACCGCACATTCCATATTAATATTTATTTTCATAAATTATGAATTATTATTGCAGCCAGCTAATTAGTTGAATAGTTATGATACATCTTCGACCGTCCAATCCCTTCATTGCTGTTGTAGTGTTGTCCAAGCGACTAATGCCAACCCCTAGAGATTAATTAAGCTTTAATTTGCTAGAACAATTGCGGCGCTTAATAGTTAATTTACTAACTAATTAGGTAGGAAAATCCCATTGTTAATTGTTTAATCTTAAACCTAATTTACTCGAGAGTGCTATAGTAGGTACATATCTCAGCTTAATACATGCTAACTAATGGATACAGGCCTAGAGGTGGCAATTTCAATCCAATCCACCAATCCAATCCATCAATCCATTAAAAATATCCACCTAATCCAATCCATTTAAATTCAATCCATTTGATCCAAATCCAATTGGATTGGTGGATTCATGGATTGGATCCATGGATCATTGGCAAATTACGGTTTAGTACCTATAATTTTTATTTTTTACATTTTGGTACCTAAAATTTAAATTTTTATACGAAAAATATCATTGGAAAATTACGTTTTGGCACCTAAAATTTTTCATTGTGGCATTTTAGTACCTAAACTTTTTACATTTTACATATTGATCCTTGGTTGAGGATGTCATTTGGATTCATGGATAATCCACCAATCCACTTGATCCAATCCATAAATCCACCAATCCATTAGATCCAATCCATTTGATCCATGGATCCACCAATCCAATCCACCAATACAATCCATTTGCCACCTCTAGATACAGCCTAGCTAGTTGTGATCTTCACAAATAATTTTCTATAATTTTATGTCGATAAGTCAATCGCACGATATACAGGTTCAAGCCTAGCTATTAAGTAAAGCCTTCATAACCTATTGGAATTTGGAAGCCCTGAATATATAATGGATTGAAGTTTGAACATTAACATATTTCCTATAAATTATGGCCTATACCATTACTCGACACTCGTTATACTAATTCTACAAATAAGAATCATAATTATGATTAATAATTATGCCAATTGGTACAAATGTTTAGTCTGAAATTTAAGAAATTGTTCAGACGAAACTTCAAGTCTTCAACCAAGACCCGGGTTTGTAAATGACATTATCTCGTTCCTAGAAAAACATGCTAGTGATCGAGTGGGGCTAGCTCTCGATCTAACTAATGATCACGACCAAAACTTGTGAATGGGGATAAGGGACACTTAACAATAATTTCCATGACCGCCGTTGTTGTTATTGATATCAAACATTTATGATTCGCGGATCTTGAATGACCGCCGGATAAAACCAAAATCAGTAGCATTGGAGAATTGTCAAGTTGATCCAATATTTTTTGAATTAATATATAAAAAAATGCATATAGTGAAAATGATAAACATGCATGAAAACTACAAGGGATGCAACTTGCAAGCGGGAGAAGGGCCAAACACCATTCAATTGATCGAGGGTGTTGTTGATCCCTCTATTCGATGATTGGTTTTGGTTAGGGCTTGGTCATGTATAGTGTTATTGGAAGCCGAAGTTAGTATCAAGACGGGTTACAACAAAAGTAGTTGGAGATGTTGACAGATTAAAAGCTCTCCCAGACAACGTTAGTTCTGCATCACATTCTCTCCTTTTCGACTCATTATCTGTCATCGAGACCAGCATCCTAACCAGAGGGTGAAGAGATGCTTGTGGAAAGATGTTCCCGTCTTAAACATGGTTGTAGATGCATTAAAATGGTTGCCATAAAATTTGAAAGAACACTTTAGTCATTTCAGTTTCCATTGAAAATGTTTCAAGATTTTTGTATATTTTCTTTGGGCCTAACTTACCAAATAAGTCAACTAGTCATGAAGTGAACCATATATATGTCTCTCATAGCCAAAGTATGATCAATTGGCGACTTTCTTTGAATAGTTAACGATTAAATTTCAGTCCATCTCACAATGTATACATTAGAACCAAAAAATGTCCTTTTGATTTTCTTATTCCATAACGTTCTATTGGCTTACACTGTACATCTGCAGACTGCAGTTCTCCACTGGGCTTGGTTTCCAGGCCCAATTCTCTTAACTAACTCAGAAAAAGCTCTAATTGAAGGGCTTTAGGCCCATCATCTGACCAAAACTAATTAACCTCCCCGTCTCAACAGCTTCAGGCTTTTAGTCCACTTCGTTGACAATTTCTTCCCCAAGCTCGGGCTCGATCGCAGGGCAAACCGCGACCTCGGCGGCGATTTAACCGACGACGACGACGAGGAAGAACCACCGCTGCCGGAACCGGAGAAATCCGAGAAAGAAGGAGAAATCTCCGGGCGAAACTTCGCGTTTCTGGAGAAATACTCCCTGAACCCCCGCCCGCCTCTCCCCGAACCACCATCACGCGGCGATCCCGGCGAAACCCGAGCCTTCACCTGCCGGAACTTCCTCCCGGCGATCCTCAGCTTCCTGTGCGCGCGATTCACGTTCCTCCAGAAAAAAGCTCTCACCATTTCCTTCTGCCCCGCGGTCAGCCGGGTCGGGACCCGACCCGGTATTTTCCTCAATTTCCCCGCCACCAGATCCGAAATTCCCGATGCGAATTTCTTGATCCGCTTCGCCAGGAAGCTCCTCTTCCGCCCGGACACTCCCGGCAGGTTCCTCAGGCTGTGCGACGACGACGACGACAGCCGCGGCGCGGTGGTCGGAGATTTCCTGGAGGAGAACCGCCACCCCGGCGGCGGCGGGAGCAACGATTTCGGCTGGATCCGCGGCGTCCCGGGCTGAATTTCCCAAATGAAAGGAACCCCGCCGCGGGAGATCTGGTCGGAGCTGCTGGCGGAGGAGCTCCGGGAGACGATTTTGTTGTAGAATGATGGGTTTAGCTGGTAGAGTGAGATGATGGTTCTCTTTTCTCGTCTCGATTTGTTGTTGATCAGCTCCATCGCCATTTTTTGCTTAGAGCTTGGTGGATTTTTTTTTTTATAAAAATATATGATGTGATTCAGAAAGTGATTAAGAGAGAGAGAGGGAGAGTGATTAAGAGGGCTAATAATCCAGATTAATAGGCAGGAAAATCTCTAACTTTCTGGAATTGGTTATGAACTGAGAAATAGGGCAACATTGTAACTGTGTAGATAATATATATCCCGCAGGGGAGGAAGTTACAAAGACTTGGGATTTGGGGAATCCCACTTGTCGTGGATTTCATTGCCTACTTTTAGTATCCAAAGATGTGGATTTTTCATTAATGCTTGTAGAATATTATGGCCACTGGTTAATTGCTTCTTTGCATTTTGAGGTTAGTTTCTAATTAAGATGCCCTAGTAGTTATCTAGTTGGGATGGGGATAAGATAGAATTGAAATTATACTATTTCTATTTATTGCGTATTTAACGGATTTTTTCACGCTCTTATTAATCACGTGATGCATTCAACGTGCAGAGAGAATATGGAATAATGTGAATGATTTCTAATATTTTTTTCTTCCAAATTTATAAAAAGATTAAAGAATAAATTATCGTTATGTGTGTCAGTTATAATTTTAGTATAAAGACATGATTACATCCTGCATGATATAGCTCGCTTTGACTTTGATTCTATCATGTCCTATTTTAAGGTTACAAATTAAACTCGAAACTTAATCATGATCTTTAAGCTGATACAATGTACTTCAATTCAAAGATTGCTTAGTTTGATTCGTGGTACGGTGTTGACCCAATCGATGTCTACTCCAACATTTGGTTTTCAAATGTCAATCTTAATATTAATCATGATATTATTTTTGGAATATTTTTGCTATCACTCAAAATGATTATACCTAGCTATTAGTTCTTCTTATTGTTTGACTACAACTCATAGTTTATTCATAACACGTTTTTATGCAAATTTCATTTTTTATGGGAATTTTCTGTCGTTTTGTGTTTCCGTCAATAGTTAACTCCAGTTACGACAAACAACAACATAGAACACGGAATAATATAAAAAAATAGCTGTTGTGCAACTTTATTAATGATGAAGGTACAATAATAGGAAATACAACTACCATTATGCTGTGTAATCTCTATAGTACATTTTTCTTTCAATGATATAGTTAATACATATATAGATATTGTGCCCTTGCCATATAAACATATAATCTTGGGTACATTACATTAACTATATAAATATAATACTACAAAAGGCCATCCATGAATCCAATAGGTTTCATGACAAGTATGCCTATATAGGCTAATTTTTTTACAGGGCTTCTATATATATATATATATATATGATCATATTAGTTTAATTAACAGTAATTAATTTACAGAAATAGACATTTAAAAAACTCAGATCTCAGTCGAGTCAATCGGGTCAGATCTTGCCAGAAACACAAACGAGCATAGAATTGATGTTCCACGGCCGACCACTGCCACAACCACGGCCGTAGTAATTTCTGCTGTTGCCGGTCTCCCTCCGGCTCCTAGTGCTGCCGGAGCTCGCATCGGAGTTCGACGATATCGGGGATCGGTCGTCGTGGGACGAAGAAGGGGACATCGTCGACGATGAGAAGCTGGAATTGCATGAGGAAGCTATGATATCCCCTGCCTCATCCCAACTCCTCCTTCTTGTGTTCATATTGTTGTTATTATTACTATCGTTAACGTTCTCCAAGCTCCTTGCCTGCAAAAAGAGAATATTTCTATTCACACGTCAATCAATCAAACATTCACCTGAACAATTTTTTTTACGGTTGTAACAAATTGTAAAATCGATAATGTAAAAAAGTAAAATTATATGGTTATGTCTTCGGTGCACTCACTTTTTTGGGTGCGTTCAGTGCACTCACTTCATAACCATCATTTTAAACTTGCGATTTATGTAAAAATGATGTCAATCATCACTTATGATGTGATGAACAATAACGCACATGAATTTGCACAAAAACCATTGAAGATTTACTTTAATTTGAAGGATTTAGAGTTTAGAGATTTAGGGTTAGGGTTTAAAATTTGTGATTTAGGGATATAACTCAAAATTGGAGGTCTAAGGCTTAGGGTAATCGGCTAATTAGTTGTTATCATACGTTATATCATCATATTACACTGATTCTACAAATTAAAATTCAACATCCGACACCTTAAGACTAGTTTTTGAGTTGGGTGCATTGAACGCACCCATTTTTGTGAGTACACCGAAGTAGTCACCATATATATATATATATATATATATATATATATATATATATATATATATATATATATATATATATATATATATATATTCACATAAGAGAGATCAGTTGTATTATACTTGATAAGATGCAAATTACAAACCTTCTTAGAATTTAGATGGACTAATCCTAATCTAACCTGAAAGGAAAAAAATTAAACTAGACCTAAAATAATAAAATTTATAATCTATCTTCAAATCATAGCAACCACGACGGACAATTTAACCTTGTAAGTATACCTGGGTGTGACGATGGCCGTACCACCGGCGTCGTGGTGTCCCGAGGAGGAACTTCCACAACAACTTGAGCTTCCGAGCATTATGGTAGGCAGCACCGGCGTGGTGGTTGATGGACGGTTTAGGGAGGGAGAGGCTAAGGCGGGCGGGCGGAGGGGTGATGGGGGGAATGGATTCCTCTTTGGGAGGATTGTTCTTAGGCGTCCCGGGCTGCGTCTCCCAATTGAAGGGCACCCCTTCTGCGGCCGACCGGTAATAAAATACCCGGCCGGAAGGGCAGCGGACGGAGGATGTGGAGGAGGAGTCACGTGAGATGACGCGGTTGTAGAACGTCTCGTCGCCATGGAGGACCGACGACGTCGACCTCGTTTCGGCACGGCGGTCGATCTCCATTGTTGTGTGGTGGTCAAACTTTGAGGAGTGGAATGGGATTTGAAATGAATTTTGGATTGTTGGAATGCATAAGAAGGGGAGAAAATTAGTGAAGGAGCTTTAGAGAGAGAAAGGGGTAAAGAGAGAGAGCGCTTCGACAAGTGATGATTTTGAGGTTCATTCATATATATATATATATATATAGGGAGGACTGAGGAGTAAGGGTGGGCAACAATCCGGTTCATAAAAAACCAAATAGTACCGAACCATATCAGAACGGTCCATGGATGAATGGTTCCCCTCCTCGGAAAAGAAGCGAGCATGAGGTTACCCAGTAGCTCGAACTTTGTGAGAGGAGTGAAGGAAGATCAGACAGGCTAGCGGTACGTAGGGCGTAAGGTAAAAAAAAAAGGTAGGGGATAGTGAATAACGCGTAGGGCTAGGGACTAAATAAGTTTGAAAGATAGCGTAAGGGGTGTGGCTGAACCATATCGTATTAAATATATTTTGATTCGGTTTGGCTGAATTATTTTAATTATGAATAAAAATGGATAGAAATTGAACTTGGATGGAACCGAATCAAACCAAATGAACCAAACTTACTTTTAATATAATTTTAGTCCGCTTTTTCTTTTATTTTTTGTCAGATCCTATCTCAATTCGATCCGGTTCTAGACACCCAATCGACCTATTCCCATCCTAGGGAGGAGGGGGACAATATCCTTGTTTTCTTGAATGACTTATATGATTGAATGATCATAGAGCTATTTGAGGATGTTACTAATTACATTTTTATTTTTTATCAGGATAAAAGGAGTGAAGCAAAAGGAAGGGTTATTTGAAGCTGAATTTCTATTTAATGTCCTAATTATTTAAATTTTTCGCCCTAAACTTACCAAAGGAGACAATTTTACCCTTAATTTAACCTAAATCCTAAAACGAGCTGCCGCTCAATTCTCTCCCTCTCCCGTTCCTTCGCCCCATCCTAGAAACAGAGGCGACCGCCCTGCAAACTCAGCAACAAGCCACCGCTTCTTCCTCATCCCCTCTTCTTCCTTAATGTGAAATCTGCTGCATAACAAGCAAAGTTGAGCATTAAGATGCCCCATTGTTGCTGGACACGATGATGTGCGGTTGACATGCTTTTATAGGCGACGGCAGAGGTGGGGTTCTCCTTCCAACGCCAACTAGGCGCTTGAGGTTGGTGATGATGGCGAAATCCGTATCAGAAGGGAAATCAACATTCCCAACAAGCTTGCAGCATCAAAGTAGCAGCGGTGACGGGAGAAAAATCCGGTCTTTGATTGCCGGCGGCATTTTTTATTTATTATTATTTGTGACCCGGCGGCATTCTTACGGCGATAAAATTGGGGCTAGGGCAATTTTGTCTATATATATTAATTAGGGCGAAAAAATTTAAAAATTTAGGCCGACAAATAGTATCTCTCGATTTGAAGAGTGTAATTTGCAAGCATCAAAATTCTTTTAAGGTGGTATATTATTCTAGCTTGAATTTTGATTGACTTTTTTGTTGGGGTTGTTTCTTTTGCATTAGCAAGTTAAGGACTTTTTGTTGCGGTTGTTGTTGCAAATGGGGGATTATAAATGGGTTTAAAACAAATCGCATATTTCCTGCCGTTGTTTTTGTAATAAGTAATGCTAGAAATAAAAATACTCAACTGATAATGAAGTCTATTGATCCTATTCTTCTTGGGTGCTAATTCCATTAAGCACCGATTTGGGCAAATTTATTTTCAGAATGCATTTTCGTAATTTTTTGTGCGACGAAAGGCCATTTTTTTTGGATTTTGAAGGCTAAAAATCACAGATTCGGCGTGAGGCTACTCTTCAGCGATGATTAAGTCCATTAAGCACAAATTTGGGCGTATTTATTCCGGGTCAATTTTTGTCAGATTCCAAAGGGGTACCATCACAGATTTTGGGCGATTTTTCCGAAATGCCATTTTCTTTCGATTTTGGATGATGCAGATCATGGAATCAGGCCGAAGATATTCTCCACTGATAATGAAGTCTATTGATCCTATTCTCCATGGGTGATAAGTTATTAAGCACTGATTTGGGCCAATTTATTTTCGGATGACATTTTCGTAATTTTTGGGCGACGAAAGGCCATTTGCTTTGGACTTTGAACGCTACAGATCACGGATTCGGCTTGAGGCTATTCTTCAACGATGATTAAGTACATTAAACACCAATTTGGGCACATTTATTTCAGGTCCATTTTTGGCAGATTCCAAAGAGGTACCATCACAGATTTCAGGCGATTTTTCCGAACTGCCATTTTCTTTCGATTCTAGAGGGAGCAGATCACGGAATCAGGATGATGCCATTCTCCACCTATAATGAAGTCTAGTGATACTATTCACCACGGGTTATAAGTGTCCATTAAGCACCAATTTGAGCCAATTTTTTTCGGATGACATTTTCGTAATTTTTTGGGCGACGAAAGGCCATTTTCTATGGATTTTGAAGGCTACAGAGCACGGATTAGGATTGAGGCTATTATTCAAAGATGATTAAGTCCATTAAGCACCGATTTGGGCGGATTTATTTCAGGTCAAATTTTGGCAGATTCCAAAGGGGTACCATCACAGATATCAGGCGATTTTTCCGAAATGCCATTTTCTTTCGATTCTGGAGGCAGCAGATCACTGAATCAGGCCGAGGCTATTCTCCACCGATAATGAAGTCTAGTGATACTGTTCTCCACGGGTGATAAGTCCATTAAGAACCGATTTGAGCCAAAAAATTTTCTGATGGCATTTTCGTAATTTTTGGGCGATGAAAGGCTGTTTTCTTTGGATTTTGAAGGCTACAGATCACGGATTCGGCTTGAGGCTATTCTTCAACGATGATTAAGTCCATTAAGCACCGATTTATGCGGATTTATTCCGGGTCAATTTTTGTCAGATTCCAAAGGGGTACCATCACAGATTTTGGGCGATTTTTCCGAAATGCCATTTTCTTTCGATTCTGTAGGCTGCAGATAATGGATCAGGACGAGGCTATTCTCCACCGATAATGAAGTCTATCGATCCTATTCTCCATGGATGATAAGTCCATTAAGCACCGATTTGTGTTAATTTCTTTTCGGATGGCATTTTCGTAAATTTTTGGGCGATGAAAGGCGATTTTCTTTGGATTTTGAAGGCTACATATCACGGATTCGGCCTGACGCCATTCTTCAAGAATGATTAAGTTCTTTAAGCACCGATTTGGGCAAATTTATTCCGGGTCAATTTTTGGCAGATTCCAAAGGGGTACCATCATAGATTTCGGGCGATTTTTCCGAAATGCCATTTTCTTTCGATTCTGGATGCTGCAGAACACAGAATCAGGCCGAGGCTATTCTCCACTGATAATGAAGTCTATTGACCCTATTCTCCACGGTTGATAAGTCCATTAAGCACCGATTTGGTCCAATTTATTTTCGGATGACATTTTCGTAATTTTTTGGGCGACGAAAGGCCATTTTCTTTGGATTTTGAAGGCTACTGATCACGGATTCGACTATTCTTCAACGATGATTAAGTCCATTAAGCACTAATTTGGGCAGATTTATTTCAGGTCAATTTTTGGCAGATTCCAAAGGGGTACCATCTCAGATTTGGGGCCATTTTTCCGAAATGCAAATTTCTTTCGATTCTTGAGGCATCAGATCACGAAATGAGGCCGAAGCTATTCTCCACCGATAACGAAATCTATTGATCCTATTTTCCACGGATAATAAGTCCATTAAGCACCGATTTGTGCCAATTTTATTTCGGATGTAATTTCCGTAATGTTTTGGGCAACGAAAGGCCATTTTCTTTGGATTTTAAAGTCTACAAATCCCGAATTCGACCTGAGGCTATTCTTCAACGATGATTAAGTCCTTTAAGCACCGATTTGTGCGGATTTATTCAGTGTCAATTTTTCCAGATTCCAAAGGGGTACCATCACAGATTTCGGGCAATTTTTCGAAATGCCATTTTCATTCGATTATGGAGGCTGCAGATCACGAAATCATTCCGAGGATATTCTCCACTATTAATAAAGTCTATTGATCCTATTATCCACGGGTGATAAGTCCTTTAAGCACCGATTTGGGCCAATTTATTTTCGGATGACATTTTCGTAATTTTTTGGGCGACGAAAGGCCATTTTCTTTGGATTTTGAACGCTACAGATAACGGATTTGCCCTGAGGCTAATCTTCAACGATGACTAAGTCCATTAACCACCGATTTGGGCGGATTTATTCCGGGTCAATTTTTGGCAGATTCCAAAGGGGTACCATCACAGATTTCGGGTGATTTTTTCGAAATTCCATTTTCTTTCGATTATGGAGGCAGCAAATCACGGAATAAGGCCGAGGCTATTCTCCACCGATAATGAAGTCTATTGATCCTATTCTCCACGGATGATAAGTCCATTAAGCACCGATTTGGGCCAATTTATTTTCGGATGGCATTTTCGTTATTTTTTGGGCGACGAAAGACCATTTTCTTTGTATTTTGAAGGCTGCAGATCACGGATTCGGCTTGAGGCTATTCTTCATTGATGATTAAGTCCATTAAGCACCGATTTGGCAAGATTTATTTCAGGTCAATTTTTGGCAGATTCCAAAGGGTTACCATCACAGATTTCGGTCGATTTTTTCGAAATGTCATTTTCTTTCGATTGTGGTGGCAGCAGTTCACGGAATCAGGCCGAGGCTATTCTCCACCGATTATGAAATCTATTGATCCTATTTTCCACTGATGATAAGTCCGTTAAGCACCGATTTGGGCCAATTTATTTTCAGATGACATTTCCATAATTTTTTTAGGCGAGAAAGGCCATTTTCTTTGGATTTTGAACGCTATAGATCATGGATTCGCCCTGAGGCTATTCTTCAACGATGATTAAGTCCATTAACCACCGATTTCGGCGGATTTATTCCGGGTCAATTTTTGGCAGATTCCAAAGGGACCATCACATATTTCGGGCAATTTTTCCGAAATGCCTTTTTCTTTCGATTCTGGAGGCCGCAAATCACGGAATCAGGTCGAGGCTATTCTCCACTGATAAAGAAGTCTATTGATCCTATTCTCCAAGGATGATAAGTCCATTAAGCACCGATTTTGGCCCATTTAATTTCGGAATGCATTATCGTAATTTTTTGGGCGACGAAAGGCCATTTTCTTTGGATTTTGAAGGTTACAGATCTTGGATTCTACGTAAAGCTACTCTTCAACGATGATTAAGTCCATTAAGCATTGATTTGGCCAGATTAATTGTGGGTAAATTATTGGCAGATTCCAAAGGGGGTACCATCACAGATTTCGGGCGATTTTTCCGAAATGCCATTTACATTTGATTATGGAGGATGCAGATCACTGAATCAGGAGGAGGCTATTCTCCACTAAAAATGAAGTCTATTGATCCTATTCTCCACGGGTGATAAGTCCATTAAGCACCGATTTGGGCCAATTTATTTTCGGATGGCATTTTTGTAATTTTTTGGGCGACGAAAGGCCATTTTCTTTGGATTTTGAACGCTACAGATTACTGATTCGCCCTGAGGCTATTCTTCAATGATGATTAAGTCCATTAACCACCGATTTTGGCAGCTTTATTCTGGGTCAATTTTTGGCAGATTTCAAATGGGTACAATCACAGATTTTGGGCAATTTTTCCGAAATGCCATTTTCTTTCAATTCTGGAGGCTGCAGATCACGAAATCTGGCCGACGCTATTCTCCACCGATAATGAAGTCTATTGATCCTATTCTCCATGGGCGATAAGTCCATTAAGCACTGATTTGGGCCAATATATTTTCAGATAGCATTTCCGTAATTTTTTTGGGCGAGAAAGGACATTTTCTTTGGATTTTCAACGCTACAGTTCACGGATTTGGCCTGAGGCAATTAATCAATGATTATTAAGTCCATTAACTACCGATTTGGGTGGATTTATTAAGAGTCAATTTTTGGCAGATTCCAGAGGGGTACCATCACAGATTTCAGGCGATTTTTCCGAAATACCATTTTCATTCGATTCTGGAGGCTGAAGATCACAGAATCAGGCCGAGGCTATTCTCCACTGACAATGAAGTCTATTGATCCTATTCTCCACATGTGATAAGTCCATTACGCATTGATTTGGGCCAATTTATTTTTGTTTGACATTTTCGTAATTTTTTGGCGACGAAAGGCCATTTTCTTTGGATTTTGAACGCTATAGATCATGGATTCGCCCTGAGGCTATTCTTCAACGATGATTAAGTCCATTAACCACCGATTTCGGCGGATTTATTCCTGGTCAATTTTTGGCAGATTCCAAAGGGACCATCACATATTTCGGGCAATTTTTCCGAAATGCCTTTTTCTTTCGATTCTGGAGGCCGCAAATCACGGAATCAGGTCGAGGCTATTCTCCACTGATAAAGAAGTCTATTGATCCTATTCTCCAAGGATGATAAGTCCATTAAGCACCGATTTTGGCCCATTTAATTTCGGAATGCATTATCGTAATTTTTTGGGCGACGAAAGGCCATTTTCTTTGGATTTTGAAGGTTACAGATCTTGGATTCTACGTAAAGCTACTCTTCAACGATGATTAAGTCCATTAAGCATTGATTTGGCCAGATTAATTGTGGGTAAATTATTGGCAGATTCCAAAGGGGGTACCATCACAGATTTCGGGCGATTTTTCCGAAATGCCATTTACATTTGATTATGGAGGATGCAGATCACTGAATCAGGAGGAGGCTATTCTCCACTAAAAATGAAGTCTATTGATCCTATTCTCCACGGGTGATAAGTCCATTAAGCACCGATTTGGGCCAATTTATTTTCGGATGGCATTTTTGTAATTTTTTTGGCGACGAATGGCCATTTTCTTTGGATTTTGAACGCTACAGATTACTGATTCGC
The DNA here is from genome assembly GCA_946122785.1 of Linum tenue. Classification (NCBI taxonomy): domain Eukaryota; kingdom Viridiplantae; phylum Streptophyta; class Magnoliopsida; order Malpighiales; family Linaceae; genus Linum; species Linum tenue. The sequence continues at coordinate 1,271,004 of CAMGYJ010000006.1, read as the reverse complement.
CCTGAGGCTATTCTTCAATGATGATTAAGTCCATTAACCACCGATTTCGGCAGCTTTATTCTGGGTCAATTTTTGGCAGATTTCAAATGGGTACAATCACAAATTTTGGGCAATTTTTCCGAAATGCCATTTTCTTTCAATTCTGGAGGCTGCAGATCACGAAATCTAGCCGATGCTATTCTCCACCGATAATGAAGTCTATTGATCCTATTCTCCATGGGCGATAAGTCCATTAAGCACTGATTTGGGCCAATATATTTTCAGATAGCATTTCCGTAATTTTTTTGGGCGAGAAAGGGCATTTTCTTTGGATTTTGAACGCTACAGTTCACGGATTTGGCCTGAGGCAATTAATCAATGATTATTAAGTCCATTAACTACCGATTTGGGTGGATTTATTAAGGGTCAATTTTTGGCATATTCCAGAGGGGTACCATCACAGATTTCAGGCGATTTTTCCGAAATACCATTTTCATTCGATTCTGGAGGCTGAAGATCACAGAATCAGGCCGAGGCTATTCTCCACTGACAATGAAGTCTATTGATCCTATTCTCCACATGTGATAAGTCCATTACGCATTGATTTGGCCAATTTATTTTTGTTTGACATTTTCGTAATTTTTTGGCGACGAAAGGCCATTTTCTTTGGATTTTGAACGCTACAGATCATGGATTCGCCCTGAGGCTATTCTTCAACGATGATTAAGTCCATTAACCACCGATTTCGGCGGATTTATTCCGGGTCAATTTTTGGCAGATTCCAAAGGGGTACCATCACATATATCTGGCAATTTTTCCGAAATGCCTTTTTCTTTCGATTCTGGAGGCCGCAAATCACGGAATCAGGCCGAGGCTATTCTCCACTGATAAAGAAGTCTATTGATCCTATTCTCCAAGGATGATAAGTCCATTAAGCACCGATTTGAGCCAAAAAAGATTTCGGATGGCATTTTCGTAATTTTTTGGGCGACGAAAGGCCATTTTCTTTGGATTTTGAAGGCTACAAATCATGGATTCTGCTTGAGGCTATTCTTCAATGATTATTAAGTCCATTAAGCACTGATTTGGGCAGATTTATTTCAGGTGAATTTTTGGCAGATTCCAAAGGGGTACCATCACAGATTTTAGGCGATTTTTCAGAAATGCTATTTTTTATTTATTCTGGAGGCAGCAGATCACGGAATCAGACCGAGGCTATTTTCCACCGATAATGAAATCTATTGATCCTATTTTCCACGGATGATAAGTCCAGTAAGCACCGATTTGGGCCAGTTTATTTTCGGATGACATTTTCTTAATTTTTTGGGCGACGAAAGGACATTTTATTGAATTTTGAACTCTACAAATCACGGATTCGCCCTGAGGCTATTCTTCAACGACGATTAAGTCCATTAACCACCGATTTGGGCGGATTTATTCCGTGTCAATTTTGTCAGATTCCAAAGGGGTACCATCACATATTTCGGGCGATTTTTCCGAAATGCCTTTTTTCTTTCGATTCTGGAGGCAGCAGATCACGAAATCAGGCTAAGGCTATTCTCCACCGATAATGAAGTCTAGTGATACTATCCTCCACAGGTGATAAGTCCATTAAGAACCAATTTGAGCACAAAAAAATTTCGGATGGCATTTTCGTAATTTTTTGGGCGACGAAATGCCATTTTCTTTTGGATTTTGAAGGCTACAGAACACGAATTCGGCCTGAGACTATTCTCCAACGATGATATAGTCCATTAAGCAACGATTTGGGCGGATTTATTCCGTGTCAATTTTTGGCAGATTCCAAAGGGGCACCATCTCAGATTTCGGGCGATTTTTTCGAAATGCCATTTTCTTTCGATTCTGGAGGCTGTAGATCATGGAATCAAGCAGAGGCTATTCTCTACCGATAATGAAGTCTAGTGATACTATTCTCCACGGGTGATAAGACCATTAAGCATTATTTCGGGACAATTTATTTTTGGATGACATTTTCGTTATTTTTTGGGCGACGAAATGCCATTTACTTTTGGATTTTGAAGGCTACAGAACACGGATTCGGCCTGAGACTATTCGCCAACGATGATTAAGTCTATTAAGCACCGATATGGGCAGATTTATTCCGGATCAATTTTTGGCAGATTCCATAAGGGTACCATCACAGATTTCGGGAGATTTTTTTGAAATGCCTCTTTCTTTCGATTCTGGAGGCTCCAAATCATGGAATCAAGCCGAGGATATTCTCCACCAATAATGAAGTCTAGTGATACTATTCTCCACGGGTGATAAGTCCATTAAGCACTGTTTTGTGCCAATTTATTATCGGATGACATTTTCGTAATTTTTTCGGCGACGAAAGGCCATTTTCTTTCGATTTTGAAGGCTGCAGATCACGGATTCGGCCTGAGGCTATTCTTCAACGATGATCAAGTCCATTAAGCAACGATTTGGGCGGATTTATTCCGTGTCAATTTTTGGCAGATTCCGTAGGGGTACCATCACAGATTTCAGGCGATTTTTTCGAAATGCCATTTTCTTTCGTTTCTGGAGGCTGCAGATCATGGAATCTAGCGGAGGCTATTCTCCACCGATAATGAAGTCTTGTGATACTATTCTCCACAAATGATAAGTCCATTAAGCACTGATTTGGACCAATTTATTTTCGGATGGCATTTTCGTAATTTTTTGGGCGACGAAAGGCCATTTTCTTTCGATTTTGAAGGCTACAGATCACGGATTCGGCTTGAGGCTATTCTTCAACAATGATTAAGTCCATTAAGCACCGATTTGGGCGGATTTATTCCGGGTTAATTTTTGGCAGATTCCAAAGGGGTACCATCACAGATATCGGACGATTTTTTCGAAATGCCATTTTATTTCGATTCTAGAGGCTGCATATCATCGAATCAAGCCGAGGCTATGCTCCACCAATAATGAAGTCTAGTGATACTATTCTCCACGGGTGATCAGACCATTAAGCACTATTTTGGGCCAATTTATTTTCGGATGACATTTTCCTAATTTTTTGTGCGACGAAAGACCATTTTCTTTGGATTATGAAGGCTACAGATCACGGATTCGGCCTGAGACGGTTAGTCAAAATTTGATAACAACGGGTTTCTATCTTTTCCCCCATAATCCATTAGTTGAAGCCAAAGTTCAAAAGTTTGCATTGATGCTTTAGTATTAACATATATAGGGTTAATATTTTTGTATGGCCTGATCTTTGACCAAAATAAACATCATGGCCAATCTTTTCGATCTATAACATCCTAGCCCGAACTATACACCAAAATAAACAATTTGGCCAAACCCGATGTTCATCTTTTCGTATTATATTCTCGATTTGTGCCCTATCATCAATCCTTGAGCAAGGGCAATGCTAATATTTCGTATTATTGCCTGTGTTTTTATTTTGGGGGGGGGGGGGGGGGGGAATTGATCGAAGGTGGGGGTGTACGTGACGTTTGTGGCGACATTAGCAGCTGTGCAACAATGTATGTTCACTAGTGATGACGGTGCCGAAAGAGCTGCAATGGCTGAAGTGGTGCAACAAGTTCACCAGATTCTGCGTTCAGATCGGCGGCGGCCGGCCTCTTCTGCAGCTTCATAGCTTACATTCTCATGGCACTAATTTCCTTCATATCGGGGTTCCACTTGTTCAGACTCTACTCTCCAACCCGCCTCAAGGAGATCACGACCCCTCCGCCGACGCCGGCAACGGCCACGGAGGCGGCTTCATGATGAATACATGTGCATGTGTATATATATATACATATTTTTCCTGATCGATCAATGTGTGGAGAATTTTTCTTAATAATTAATCTGAGGTATGTGAAGCCATGGTGAAAACATTATTTAATTAATTTGTCACAATAATGTAAAACGATTATAAAATGTGTATTATTGTTGTTTACCGACAGCTTCTCACTACCAAATAAGGCTACACATCACATGAAACAAGTCAAGTAGTCGACCCAACCTCTCTCACGAAAGTAAAGGGTTCTCTCTCTCAAACGGATCACAAGAGGTCAAGAGCAAAGGAATGGCCTCATCCAAAACCTTGTGGGCTTTGCACGTAAACGAAGACCAGGAAATTTCGTTGCGTAGTCAGGCCCGCCCACTTGCCGCCCGCCAAAGTTTGCTACGAGAGATGGGTACATAAAACCAGTCCGACCAGACCAAAAAACAAAGAAAACCAAGTGTGAACTGAATTGGATCTCTCAAGAAAAATGCTCCTCCTCTTCGTTACATTTGTCTTTTTTGACTGTTTCCTCTCTTTCTTTGAGAGGCTGTTTTTACCTTCTATTTTCCTACAAGTTTAATTATTGCAAAACTATACAATACAAATGTCTAAGCTCAATATGCATGGAAGACCTGAATCGGCCATAAAATAAGAAAGAAAGGAAAAAAAAAAAAAAGGGAAAGAAAACTAAGAATAATTATAAATCTATGGGCATATGATGTAGTCGTCGGTATGAACAGCAACACTAGTGGGTTGGCGGTGAAGCTGGTAAGGTCCGAGCTTGTGGTGGCACAGCGACGGACCAGAAGGAGGCACCAACCCCCGCGGCAGCCGGCTTTCCAGCAGCAACAACATGTGCCTCGCACGGTTCTCCATCCTCAACCCTCTCGAACCTTCCACCGAAGAATGATGGGGCGCCATAGTTGCTAGCTGAACCAAGACGACGAGAAAGAAGATCGCAACGACTCTCAAGCACTTGAAAAACGACGTCGTAGTTTCCGACATGATGGCCTCCGCCTCGATTTGGTAGGTTGGTGATGATCACTGATGTGAATGAAAGAGTACCACCAAAGGAGCGCGCGAGAGACCCGTGTTGAGAGGGATTCGATCGTTGAATCCCCTTGACACGGAATAATGAGTGCCTAAAAGCACTCAAGATGTAAATGATGTCGAGGAGATCAACACCAGTCTTAAGAGAGTTGGTCTTTCATGGACTTTTGATCCCAATAACGAATATGCACCTCAATATGGACGCTGAGAAGATTGATCTCACTCTAATTTTGGTCGAGAGCTTGTTATATTGTTGGAACTTGGATGGGAGGGGAAGGTGAGGAGTAGATCGATGAAGACAAATTAATATTGGGAGGGAGGGAGCTAGGGGTATATATTATGGCATGGGAGAAGAGTTTGACCAAAGTAAGAGATTGCGGTTGAGTTGGATTGCCGGCTGTGTTGGACTATAATTCATCCAAATTGTAATTGTGGGAATTTTTAAAGATCTATTTGGCAAAATGAGGACAAAAAATAAAAAAGAGAGGATTTTCTCCAGTAAATTAAAAAGGGGTATATTGGATTGGAATTGACAAGTGTGAGGCCTGTAGGAAGGAGGGTATTAGGTAGGTGGGATGTTTATATGATATATTGTGGGAGGAAATTAGTCATGGGTTGGAAAACTTAGCAAGCTAGCATACCATCTTGGAACAGAATTTTCTTTTATATGGAAGCCAACCTTTTTGGTTCCCTCTCATTTTATAATTTTGTCTACATAGCTCTGCCATCTCAAATCAGCAAATTTGATCCATGCAATATGCATGTTAACTTTAGAATTTGATCCATACTCTTCATGTTTCATTATTTCATTTTAAATCATATGAGAGAGTTAGTCAAGTATGTGATCGTAATTAAGATCATAATGCAAACATGTGGTACCTCTATCGATTATTCATATTATATTCAATCGTGACGTGTATTGACATAGTTGAGTAATTTTTAAAATTTTGTGGTTTATATACCCCTTGACTTTCTTTCGATATTGAGAAGGTACTGCATGTGTATAACATAATTTAACTTTTCGATGCCCAATGTGTGAACGTAAGAGAATAACATAAGGTTTGTTTATCTAACAAAAAACCTATCAACTATAGTTATTTTATTTATTTAAACATGCACGTACCTGATAACCACGACATGCATGCATAAATAAAATGAGATAACAGGACACTGATGTGAAAACCAATCCTCATAATTCGAGCTCAAAGAAATTTGCAAACTGTTAATAAGTCACAAACCTTCACAAGTCCATACAACTCTGTCGTGGCGTCTACCAACTCGAGTTATTGATTAGAATGAACGGAATATATACAAATCGATATAGTTATATAAATACCGCAACACATTACGCAGAACCAAATATATAATTGACTTTTCGTGGGAACATGCAATTAAAGGGAAATGTTAATGCAGCCAAGTAAAATTTACAAAACGAATAATTCAACTCGTGGTGCCGACTATCACAAAAGTAATCATTTCCTAGCTAGCTAGTTCTATATACATCGTTAATGTTAATGGTTCAAAAATTGATGCTTTGCAGCCATTAGTTTACGGTCAAAATATGGATGATTATTAATAAACTACTCCACGCCGATAACAAGTCTGCTTAGCTAACATTTAATTAAACAATAGTAATGTTTGGTCATTGGGTGTGGACGTGTGGTTAACGTTGTTGTTGTCTTCAAAGGAAAGCACTAACTACCGCCCAAAATCAAGTACAAACAACCCAACAACAATATAAACCAATTTGTCTGTAAAGCAAAATATAACATTATTATTATTATACCAATTTGGACAAATTAGACTGCCATATTGCATGCAGTGTCCCATTGTGATTTGTGAGTGGTTGCTTCTATTTTCTTTTCTGTTTTCAGTAGTGAAGGAGCTAGCAATTATTATTTTCAATCGCTATATTTATACAAATTATCAGAATGAACACTGAAATTATATATATATAAAAAGATAAATGGTGAATTGATAATTTAATTTACATTTGAGTCGGCGAGGGAGACTGAAAGACTACCATATTGCTAGCTAGCTATTTGGAAAAGTGTGAACAATCCACGTAGTTTAGCATTGATTCGAATCATGTTTATACATTCATATATAACTATATAACACGTACAGTCAATGCTTTTGTTCGGTTCTAATTGTCAATTCCTTTCTACTTTAGTATAGCTAAACGTTGAATAGAAGGAGAATAATATATCTAAGTAGGCAGCGTCATAGAAACTAAAACGAAATAACGAACAGTGAAGGATAATTTTTTCTTCTTCCACTTCCACAACAACAAGGACAATCGCTGAAAAGACTATGCTATTTATGGTTAGTTGAGAGAATTTGAACAATTCAAATGGTTTAACATTGATGATTTGGATTATATTTATATCATCATATGTCACCATTGATGCTTTTGTCTCATTGCCAATTCTTTTCTTCCTTACGTAGTGCTAAATGTTTGAACATGAACGACGACAATGTAGCTAGTTAGGTAGCTTCATGGAAACTGAAAAACGGAGGCGTACATGATAGAATATATAATAGAGTTTATAACATATATAATAATTAAAATGAGTTAATTAATTTTAAACGTGATGATTCTTTTCTTGGTCGTAATTTGACGTGTCATCGTCTACATTATGGTCCATATCTGTGTATATATATACACTTATATTTCTCCTTCGTTTTTGTCTGCTCATTCCAAATAAAAGTCAGTTTTTTACCCAACAATTAATAATTTAATACGATTTATTAATTATTAGATGGTTTTGACTGCTGGCTGCTGCTCTGTTGGCTGTACGCGCGTCGTTTTCTCAAGACCCACGACCACATGTACCAGAATACATGTACCGATATAATTAGTCTCGAGACTGGTCTCAGAGAGTGAAGTTAACTTGGACAGAGTTTATGATACATGGATGGAATTCGAGCAAACTATATAAGGATTCCATATATCGCACCAATTCGTGTAAAGCCGTTGATATTGTTGGTTGATTTAACGTAGAGGTCATCAAGGTGGTAATGAAAACTATCTATGCATGCACAGCCATTTTGGATTCTAGACACATGGCATGTATTCTTCACACTCATCATTCGAGTTGTTGGGATAATAGACGTTCAATTGTTTATCCTATATAATTTGCTATTACATTCATCAAAACACGGCTAATTTATATGAACTTTAAGTTTGCATAAATAGAAAAATCATATGTTTAACAAATCGAGAAAATCATGAATCAAATACAAGACATATTGATTTTCAAAGACTTTAAGAACCAGTTGATCACAATAAATCAATCAAGTTGTTTGGAAATATTCAATATATTATGAATCTTTAACAATTTACTAACGATGGAGACCAGTTGGTTTCTTGACATAGATGTCAGATTCTTCCATATATGACCATGCCAAGAGAGGTCTTGTATTCCAATCTTGACGACCTTCATGTTCATTATATTAGACAGTTAGTGGCTGAAGGCGTGATTCAGATTGGTTACCTATCCACAGAAGATTAGACTGCAGATTTACTCACAAAGGCAGTGGCGTCGAGTCGCCATTGATTCTTGTCTTCCAAATTGATGTTGCGCACCTCACATCAATTTGAGGGAGGGTGTTGATTTATAATGTTTGGGTACCAATTTGTAAATATAACTAGCCACGTTATTTACTGTCTAATTAGGTTTAGTGTCTATCCCTATATATAGCCATCAGTAAGTCGATCTCTTGAGTTTTTTTTATTGATTTTATTAGTCAAGTCGATATCATGTACTTTTTTCATTTTAAAAGTATATTTTCTCAACTTTTTTCTTCCAAGAATTGAATTATTATTTCTTCGAAATCATATATGAAAATACAATTTTTACCGACTCAATCCTCATTCTAAATTTTCAATACAAAACGATTATGAGCACTGAGGTACTAGCTCTTCCATTAACCATTCATTTCATAAATTCGTCATCCTGCTCAGGTTGGGTTGAGTTGGGGTCGGGACAGTGTACGCTATAGACCTTTCTCGTTGACGAAAATTAAGCCCATTTCCTTTGGACCAAGGCGCAACAGAATCTTATCCAATATAAATCAAGTTATCTAAGCCCATTAAGGGAACTTGGGGGAGAAGAGCTTCAATATATCAACACTAAAAATGTTAGGCTTGATAGGGATAGTTTCACTGCAATTCAGTTTTGAATTTAGAGAAACTTTTAGACCTTTGTATGTAGAGCTAGGTTTTATTAGCGTTGGATTGTAAATCAACGAGCTTTTAGCTTAGTACTGCCGACACAACAATACGCATAAGATTTAAAATTGATGTAGACTGTCAACTTCTTATTTCTTCTCTTACATTTCGTTCCTCATAGTTATAGGTATCCAATTTAAAAACAAGTGTGGATTCCAAAACTTAGATCTAACATGTTAAACAACGCTTTTAATTTTGATACATTGAAAAATAAGACTTGTGATACGTGATGAAAAGATTCTCTATTTAGATGATACTACTCAACCCAACCTGAATAACATTTGTGGCTATGAGGAAGGGAGAAAAACACGAAATACCCTAACACAAAAAGATGTACTTGGAGCAACTAAATTCACTCATTGGTGTAAATAAATGTGGGGTTCATCACTATAAGTACTACACATGAGTTTTAAGTGCATGTACTTCATGGTTAATCAAAATCAAGTATACATCACCCGAGCTAAGAAAAAGCATTAGTACTCTCAACAACAACTAGGAAAGGACGTTTTTGGTGGGACCTTAGCTTTGTCCATATTGTTATATGGAGATTACGTGATGGGAACTTTGCCTAATCCTTGTGTCATTGAACTAAGCAAGCAAGTACCCAACCAAACCCAACTCTCTCTTCTTTTTCTCTTCCTAATGAAAACTCTCATCATCATCATCATCATAATAACATAAGAGAGATCAAATCATGGAGGAAAAGAATGTTGGAAGTGGGAGTGGAAACATTATCTCCATGGAGTCATCCCCCTGGCTTGCCCCAATTCAGATAACAAGTTAATTAGTAACCTATAGCTACAAGTTAGGACAGTCCTATAGTGTGTTGTTATATTAATTGCGGGCTTACTGGCTAGTTAGAGTAGTTTACATCATGTTTTTCAAGTTGTAATTTGCTACTAGCTAAAGAGTTAATAACATATAGAGGGGTCACTTTCTTAAGGAGATAACCATGTTTGGTCAAATCGTGTTTACTTAAGCGTGAAAGTACGAGATAAGATGAAGGATTGATGCGTACAACACAACTCATGAGTTGAAAAAGTATGTTTGTTCTTAAGTGATCTGTAAAACGACCATGCTTGGTGAAACCAACGAAAAGTGGTTGGGAGAGGTTTCAACGAAAGTCTGCCTGCCTACCCACTAGCTTTGAAAATAAGGCTTTAATAATTCAAACACGTAAAATTGATCATCTCTCTCGACCATCAATAATAATCGTTTGATATCATGTTAAGAATCGGTCCGTACGTACCAATAATTCGATAAAAAAGCTATGTGATTAATTGTTCAATCTTTTTTCCTTGGGAAATTTGTTAGCTATATTATTCTAGTACGTAAGTTGGTCCGTTGGTAAAACGGTTTCTTTGACAAAGTAACCAAACGTGTCGTTGGTTCAATGGAACAAGTTTCAATGATGATGACCAATTTGTGAAACCGGCCATCGATCAGTTACAAAACCTCTTTCTGCTAAACTGTCCACTCATCTTCCGGCAAGAATCAGGACACATTCACACCAAGGCTAACTAATTTCCTGTTACAAGTCGCACGCACTTAATTTCGATTGAATTACAAAAATAGCATCATCTCTATGAAACTCGAACCCAACACGGTAAGTTGAAACTTATTATTCAACTCTTTTTTTGGATCATCTTTAAGATAAACATATAACAATATAATATATCGATCAATTTGATTCGGTCTACCGATGATCAAATTAATCATAAACATGCAAAATTAGGGGGGAAAGAAGAAGAAGAAGAAGAAGAAGAAGAAATTAGTTCCTCGATCATGCACTGGTAATAACACTATGGCGCATGTGTTTAAAGTCTCAAGGACAAGTCGAGGTGGGTACTGAACTCTTCCTCAACATGACTCTCTCTGTACCCCATGGACACATACCACGAATTTGGATCACGATCATCCACAAAGTTCCCTTGTTGATCTTCTTTGTAATGTTCTTCTCTCAGCTGCATGCCCTCCACCGCCTCTCTCGAGCCAGCGCCACGTGCAGAGGAAGACTGCACGTGGTTGCTACTGCTCCATGGAGCAGTAGCAGACGAGCTCGAACTGTAATTATTATTAGCTCCCCGCCTGGCTCCACCAGCAGCAGCATGATGAGCCGCGGTGGTGATGATGTGGCGAGTCTTGTTGGCGAGGGTGCGCTCCAGCTTGTGGGCGTTCTGGTGGCCGCCCAGTGCCTGCGAGCTGTAGAACTTGCGCTGGCAGTAGTTGCAAGAGAACACGCGCGCCTCCTGATGATGAGCTCGTGGCGACCAAGTGGCGGTAGAGGAAGATGAGGTCAAGTTATTATGAGGGTCGAGAACGAGGTCAAGGTTCACTACCTGGCCGCCATAGTAGTCAAGATGCTCCATTGGCTGGTGATGAAGGCTCAAGTTGAGGGAAGTGTTTGGTAATTGGAAGTGATGATGAGCATCCATTTTTTTTTCTTGGTAACGAAGAACTGAAGCTATATATGGAGAACTTGGAGAGAGTTGTGTATGCAAGTGTTTATATAATGGAAGTAGGGAGGAGAGGGGCACTAGCTAGTTGGTTAATTTGATGTTCCTACAACCATATACGTATGCACCCTAACCCTAGTCCCTACTACTTGCAGTCTTGAGTAGAGGAGCAAGTGTGAAGGACAAAGTGGTGGCACATATATATATTGGCATATTAGATATAGATAGATAGATTGAGAGAGAGAAAGAAAGAGACATAGGGAGAGACTAGAGAGAGAGAGAGAGAGGAGGATGTCAAGTGGGGAATCAAAGAGGCTGTCGCCTCTATTAACGGCAACATTGTTATCCCCTGTCGGTCCATCAAATTTTCCAATGCCTCCCTCCCATTGCATTATTAATTAATTTTACTCTCTTCTTTTGAAGGTGGAAATTAACTCAAATCCTCTAAGCTTGAGATTTGCTGGTTCATTGTTAGTTTGTTGGGGTTACGAACCCATTCATTCTATATAATTCTGAGTGGTAAGAATTTATGGGTCAATCCATACCTTACCTTGTGTACGTAAATTTGCCCATCATACCGAGAATTACTGATGAGATTCAAAAAAAAAAAAAAAAAAAAAAATTCTCTCAGTCCAGTAATTCAATAGCATGTTAAAGTATGAGTGCAATTAATCAATTATTCATATAGTATCAAAGTATTTGATAAGAAGTTGATTTTCCTCAACAAATTTCAATATCGTGAATTAATTGTATATTTGAGCTCATAACAAGATATTTGACATAATCACATAAGATCTTATTTGAGATATCTCTCAATAAATCAAATTACTCGAAAGAACTAATCTTAATAATTCATACATGATAATACCCAAGACCCATGTATATATAGATCTATATATCTTTCATGCTCGATCTCTCGCCTATTGAAAATTATTGTGTTTTTTTTCCCCCTTACACATGATATGTTCACCCCCCCCCAAGTCCCAAACTCTCTTTTCTTTCCTAAGCAATCGAATAATTAAGGAATTGGGATTTTTGTATAGTTACATGAAGAAACGGGGAAAGGTCAACATGACATGAGGGATACAGTGAACAGAAGCAAGCGTGGTTGATTAGAAAAGGTCCCTCTAGTCTCCCATGAACTGATCATCATCGATTAATTGCACCATCACCGGCCACTGACCACCAGCCTGCCCCTGGCCTGAATCAAATTAATGTTCCCAATCCCATACCAAAAAACCCACTAGTAGTAGTAGTGGCAGCAGATTTGATTTGATATCTCTTGCAGAGCACTACATATTATATATGTACGTATCCCTCTTGCTAGCTAGTAGTGGTTGGGATGGGAATGGGATTACATTTGGGGAATTCATCATGAGGTACGTACGTACGTAAACATGCATGTCTGCAGGGCGAGGGTCACGATGATCATAATCGATAATATACACTATATGTTCATTTGTTGGTAGACATATATAATATTCAATATCTCCGGCTTTCATATCACGGGGTTAGATTCCATTTTCATTACTTAGTACACGAAATGTCGCAGATAGGTGAGTGTCTTCTTAATTAATTTCTAGTCGGGTCCGTCCAGTTGAGTCATCTGGTGTTAACATATATGCACGTCTTGAATATTCGATCCGTTTGTATAAAGAGATCGATCTTAATCCTGATCAAATAATTGTAACAACCTTTTATCGCACTTTGAGTTCTTCAATCAAGCAAGCAACATCGTGTATGTATACATGAGTCCATTGCAGTTCCTGCTCGTTCATGATGGTCACTCTTTTGGGGATCTTTTGGTCCACGGACGGATGATTCATAGAAAAGGTACTGTTGTGGAATTCATCAAGTAGTCATGGAATGCTTTATGTTGGGACTTCCAAGTCTTACTATGTACGCAACGCAAGAGAGCAAAAGATGGTGTCATGTCCCGATCGAGACATGCAATATTTTGCTAAGGTAAAGACTGACCATATATACATAACCCCAATAATCTTAGTATTAATTACATATGCGCGAAGTCAAAAAGGAGGGGCTCTCCCGACAGTGGGAAGAAGAAGCATTTTTGTTGAGGCATTGATTCAAATATGGACTCAGAAATGACTGCACTAGCTAGCTGCAGTAGAGGACCATAGTATTAGTATATTCCCCATCACAGACCAACTTATATATCCTGCCATCACAATCACATTGAACTTATTCCAACCGTCCATCGCATCCACTAGCTAGCTAGCTACTTCCAATCTCCATCAATCCAACCAGCTGGTTATTGAAAGAAGAAGAAGAAGAAAAAAAAAGGAAAGGCTATAGCCAGCCAGCCAAGTTGCCAAAGTTTTCAGCGCAATGCTGTGTTGGACTTGGAAGTTGCCATACCCCAATTGATACTAACTGCCCGATTTAAGTGTCATCTATACTCTATAGTTACAACTAATTACAAGTCTTTATGAATTTCAAACTCTATAATTGAATTTTCATTTGAAGCAACACGCCGTTTGTAAATGTACAATATAAAATTTATTTTTTAGATTTAATTTTATTTTCCCAAAAAAAATCTCGTTATAATTATATTTATTTTATTCTTATATGTTGTTAAGGCCTAAGGGCGCCCACAAGGGACCTCTTTTCTATAGAAAGGCCACCGAGGTTTCAGATTAAATACTCTTCTTATTCCTGACTCCTATGAATCATCATCTCCTTCTTCTTCTTCTTCTGCTATGTCTGGCTGTGTCTGCTAATTAACTGAGACAGATCACATGGGGGCTTGAGATATATATGAAAACTGTTGGATAGTTTAATTTACGACTTAATTATATAATCCATTCTGTTCACTTCTGAACAGACACTCTGTGTTTCTGTATTACGTCCTCAACTTAATGTTTAGTAGTTATATATGTATGTTCATCTTCTCCCTAGCTAGATAGTTTGCAACCAAATATTAATCAATATCCACAACATCATGTATTATGAGTTCTGATATATTTTTTCCATTATTAATTTGGGTGAATTGTTACAAGATGAGTTAGATGAATTGTTACACAAAGTTGTCGTCTTCAATTAATTAGCTATTAGGGGTTGTTTTGTTTGGATGAACACTTCTAACGAATCGATGTGACTCAATTATCTCATTTTGAGAAAATAGACCTAAATTGACTCGTTTTGCATCATAAAATTTGGATTGAGCAATTTGACCTGACAAATTTTGAATCAACTCATTTTGAGGCAATTATAATTGTCTAGGCTAAGGCATGTAATTCAAGTTTACTTATTTTAAATGATTAATGTTGTAAAATGAGCAATTGACCAACTAGTCTTTTTCAATTGATCCAATTCTAACAAGTTCATTAAGAATCAGTTTATTGATTGCTCTATCAATAACCCTATAGTACTTAGAGTCTATCCTACAATAAAGTTACATGTAAATCGTAACAATTACGTGGACAACTTTTTTTATTATCATTCACGCTCATATGTTATCGCCCATATGAGTGAGATGTTTTTCGAGCTACTTATACCTATCGCTAGGGTAATCCAACATATCAAGTAGTAGATTGTACATTTTTCTTTTCTTTCCTTTTTTCCCTATAGAATTCATCTCCACTAGACCAAATTGATGAGTTTTTAGGTGACACAATTTTTGTTTGATGACCTCCATTCCATGTATATTTTAAGTTAAGTATAGAGCCCCCAATCATAAGATAATTGATATTACGTTATATGAGTACGTGAAGGTGGCGGGGGGATCAAGATCTTACAAAGTCGGCTATGATTGCGCCGACCGGCGTGTTCTGTTCTGTTGATGACAAACACAACATAACATGAACAAAACAACAACTTGACAAATCCCATGCATGAACATGAAATGATCATCGATGATGACAATAATCACAGGATCGATGATGAGAGGGAGGGAGGTTAGGTTTAGAGAGAGAGAGAGCTAGCAATCAGCCACCAATGAAAGATTCCCTATCTACTTGGGTTCGAGGAACATTGATTCTCTCGCTGATCCATTCCATTTCATTCCTTCCACAGGGCTGAAATTACAAGGAACAAATATTAGACCAAATCATCAGTCGAATAGGGGAATAATGTAATGTGCCCTACTTTGGTTTTTTTAAATGCGGTTGTACTGGGAGAGATTAGCTGTAACACCTTAGGCAAATACTATATCGATAAAGTATGGGAGAGATTCATGGTTCATAAGTAGGAAACCGATCTTAATTGACAAGACGCGTTTTGGGGTGAAATAGAGGAGTTCTTGTGAAAACTCTAAAGTTACATTGAAAGACTCAAAACATGTTAATGTGATCCATTATTTATGAATCAATACTAACTAGGGGTGGCAGTCGGTCGGTTTCGGTTTAACCGAAAACCGAAAACCCGGTTATCGGTTAAACCGAGCCACCACCTATAGCTGCCGACCACCGACCGAAGAGAGGTCACGGTTAGCCGGCCGACCGACCGGTCAGTTCCGGTTTTAGGCTCGGTTAGCCGGCCAACCGAAAAAAATACAATTTCCAAAAAAAAAAAAAAATTAGATAAAACAGAAAATTTCCCCACCACTCCTTCCTTATCTCCTCCTCCTCTCTCTTTCCTTCCTCCACATCAGACCTCTTCTCTCTCCTTCCTTCCTTCTTCTCTCACCTTCTTTCTCCATGGAAAGAGATCTGCAGGGGCGGCGACGGGAGGCGAGGCACGGCGACGGGCGGCGGCGAGGCGCGGCGCCGGGAAGGAGGCGAATCAGAGGGTGCGGTGCCTGTGCCGGCTGCTGGAACAGTCCCTCCTCTTCTGGTTCTCGTACCGGCTGCTCGTCGCCGCCGCCGCGGTGCCTGTGCCGCTGCTGGAAGGAGGCGGTGTGGTCATCATCACAAGCTGGCTGCCGGCGTGCATATCCATGGCTAAAAATTGAATTGGTTAGGCTTTTTTTTTTTTGTGGTGGGGAAGAGGGACAGTGCTATTTTTGTTGCTTCTTCTGGTGACTGCTTGGTTTCTTTTTTGTGGTGGGGAAGAAGGACAGCAGCAGCAGGGAGGGATTGATTAATAAGGCTGGATAGCAAAGAGAGGCCTTTTGATTTAAAGATGGAAGCTGCAGGGAGAAGCAAAAGTGGGAATTTCTTGCATGGTAAAATGGGGTAAAGAGAAAAAAAAATTAAAGATGGATGATGAGATTTGTGAGGGAAGAGACCAGACGAGTGATGAATGGATGATGGGTGTACTGGGAAGTGGGTGTACTGGGAAGATGGATGATGGGATCAGTGATGAAGAGACCAGACGAGCTGTGTGAGAGAGAGAGAGATATGGGGAGGTGAAGGTTGACTGCGAGGGAGGAAGGGGAAGGGGTTGGGGAGCTAGGGTTAGTGGGAATTAGGACTGGGGGCGGCCTCGTTTTGGGGGAGGGGAGGGGGGGTCGGTTAGCCGGTTAACCGCCGGTTTTCGACCCCGGTTAGTCGGCTAGCCGAACCCCTACCCTTCCCCACCGCCAACCGACCGATGTCATTGGAGTCGGTTTTTCGGTTAGCCGAAAACCGGTCGGTTCGGTTGAAACCGACCGGTTAGCCGCTAACCGGAAAACCGTCCGCCAGCCCTAATACTAACCATGTGGCTAAGTTGCCTGTGTTGAAAGTAATCATGTGGACTATATACAGTCTGTACTAAATACTCGAATCCGACTACTTTATGTGTCCATGAAGATAGCAAGCTCTACATGAGTAATTAAGTAAAACAAAAAATTGGTTTTTCATTCTTGGGGTTGTTTTGAGTGTTTCTCTTTGCTTCGTGAGATCAATTCTTGTGATCTCCGTAGCTAGTACAGTTTATTTTTCGTTTCTTAATAATTCTAGTTTATCGTCATTATAAAAAAAGATCATTCACACACGAAAAAAATACTTTATATTGAACCATACTAACCTCTAATGTCAAATTCCTTGCAACTAGCCCAGTTATATATCTTATATTATTCTCTTGTATGCCCACCCTCAAATGATGAATGTCCATCTATGGAGTTTTAAATTTGCCTTTAAGAACACCTTACGTTGTGTTTAAGCAAACAATTATATTAAGATTTACCATAACCAGAAAACATGATCTCTCACAGTCTCAGTGCAATTAAAAGTTGTAATCATTATTTTAAAACTCATTTCACGTCGTAATTAACTCGACGTGGTCGAGGAATAAATCTTATGATACATCCGTTCCCTCTACAAATATGAATGTTGTCATGCATCATCAATTGGTTTAATCAATTAATCTTGAGTTCTTGACACAACATGATTAATTGTACCAAATAACTAGCTAGCTCTTTCCTGATTACTTCTCATCTTCACACAATCTGACTCAGCATGACAATGTGTCCATTAATAAGAAGTAGGACAATTTGGTTAGCTGCAAATACTTTAATTGGGTTCCACATGGGAGTGAGTGATTGATAATTGGGCATAATTTGACTGAACTCTAATTGGTTCAGAATATTTGCCTGTCTAACCCTAAAGAGTATATGCAAATGCATGGTATACTTCTCTTTTCTTCTTCGTTTAGTGCAAAATAGTCCTTATCATCATCGCATATAAAAAAATAAATTCACTAATTCGGATCATATAAATTCACTAATTCGGATCATAATAAAGTCTATTGAAATGTTAGTACCAACTGATATTTTGAATAAGTCATTCGATCGATCTTGCTTAATGTCTTACAACAACTTATCCTCCATCACCACATATGATAACACAAAGCGATAAATAATTAACTACATAATAAGATTTATTTTCGTGGACAAAAAAATTGAGCTTGTATATGAGGTTGATTTCCTCCTCCTTTTGATATTGACTACTTAATTCAGCCTAATTATGTCTAGGTGAAATCTAAGTGTGACCGTACTTAACTACCGCATTCTAAATTTCTTACTAACTTTTGAATTTCTAAGCGAGTCGTTTTGATGTTATCTAACACCAAAACGTACCTAAGCTCATACCTAAACACGCCTTTTTGAACTCTGCTCTTAACTATACTACACAAAGAAGATACATGTACCAAACACCCACCTCCATAACATTATTTGTAAATCAGAATACAGGCACGACATATTACACAAAAAAAGGTTGAATCTATATGATTAGTACCTTCATTTTGGTCCTTACTCAATTCCCCCCATTCCCATAATTTACATCCACACAAAAACAACCACCTCGATAATTAAGCATAGGATTTCCCCAAATTGCAATGTTAAACTACAACATCACTGTTTATATCTAATAATTAAGCGGGAATGCCGACAACCAACCTGGCTCTCAAATCCTTCCTCAAAATCTTCCCCGACGGAGCTTTAGGAATGGAGTCCGTGAAAAACACCCGACTGATTCTCTTGTAGAATATCACCTGTTTGGAGATGTACTGTCTGATCTCGTCCTCGCTGATTTTGGAACCATTCGATCTCACCACAAACGCCACAGGGACCTCTCCGGCGCTCTCATCTTTCATCCTGCCCAAAACGACAACAAACCCTGTCGTTTAATAATTAACGTTCTCTTGAAGACACTCTCTTCTTTTTAACTCTTAACAAACAAAACAACTTACGGGACAACGGCGGCATCGGAGATATTGGGATGCGCGAGCAACATGGCTTCGAGTTCCGCCGGAGCAACTTGGAACCCTTTGTACTTGATCAGTTCTTTCAGCCTGTCGACGATGAATAACTCGCTGTCGTCGTCGATGTAGCCTATGTCGCCGGTGTGTAGCCACCCTTCCTTGTCCATCGTGTTCGCCGTCGCTTCCGGGTCATTCAAGTAGCCTGAAACAAACAAACAAACCCATTTACAACTTTGGACCGCTAAAAAACAGCCCACATTTCTTGGGCCACAAGCGGCCCACGCATCATGTCATGTGGTACACCCTTCCTTTTTGGGTATATCGTTACGTGGTACAAAACTAGTACAAACTTGTTTTGGGTACGCGTTGTTGTATAGCCTAACGACCTCGAATATTGCTGGGTAGGGCGACGTGGTCGGCCCAGGTCCATTAGGAAAAAACAAGCGAGAAAATAAAAAGCCCAAAAAGAAAATACGAACCTTTCATAATCTGGCTGCCTCTAATGCAAATCTCGCCGGCCTGGTTCCGGGGAAGAGATGTGCCGGTGGGCGGGTCGACGATTTTCATCTCGGCGTTCCTCACCACCGTCCCGCAGGCGCCGGACTTTATGTCAAACGGCTCCTTGGCAAACGCCAAGCACATTGATAGCACTGGACCCGCCTCCGTCATTCCGTAACCCTACAATCGCCCCGCCAAAACATCAGCCATACCTTATTACTTAGTAACAATTAATAATTCCAACCATGAAATTGATTTTATGTAGAGTGAAATGCTACCTACCTCCAACATGAACGTCATACGTCCACGTCGATAGCAAACAAATATCAAACACATAGTTCAAAATATAAAAATTGTTGGAGAAAACTTTCTCGAATTAATGTAGTTGTCGATAGATACATGACAAAAATTATAATGGTAACGAATGATAGTGATCAATACGTTGAGATTTTGTTAGAGCTTTATCAGAAAACTATTTTGAGTTATTGCAAATTTTCAACTTACGATTTGATCATTACAAATATGGTATACAAACTATTTCCCGAATTTAATTATTGAAATAGATACTAATGATGTAACAGAATTTTGTGATCCTAACTCATGATGGTCGTTAGAACATTGAGATTTTACTACGAAACTTTTTGATTTAACACAAATTCATAATGGTTCAACTTCTAATTTCTAACCCGATCTTTAACCAAAATGACAATGAAAAGATTGAAATGCGCCATTTAATTGGTTTTTTATACCTGTCCAAGCGTGGCATTAGGCAGTTTGGCTCTAACAGCATCCTCGAGCTCCTTCCCCATCGGCGCCGCGCCGGACATCACCATCCTTATCGACGACAAGTCGTACCGGTCAATCTCCGGCGACTTCGCAATCGCCAGCACGATCGGCGGCACGAATGGCGCGATCGTCACCTTGTACCTCTCCACCAGCCCCATCAGAGCCCCAATCTCAAACTTGGGCATGATCAGAATCGCCGCCCCGACCCTCAGCCCGCATAGCATGATCGAATTCAATGAATAGATGTGGAACAGCGGCAAAACGCAGAGTATCACGTCGTCCCGATGGAAATACAGATTCGGATTCTCGCCGTCGACCTGCTGCGCCACGCTCGTCACCAGCCCCCTGTGCGTCAGCATCACGCCCTTCGGCAGCCCCGTCGTCCCCGAAGAATACGGCAGCGCCACCACGTCGTCGGGATTTATCTTCACCGCCGGCAGGATCGGATCAATTCCGCCTCCCTTCACCAGATCCGAGAATTTCAAAAACAGAGCATCGTCGATCGTGACGATTTTCACTTCCGATTTGATTTTTTCGGCAAAATTGGAATGCGTGATGACGACTTTAGCCTTGGAGGCGGCGATCTGTTTGGCGATTTCGACCGGGGTGTAGAACGGATTGGCCGTTGTGACGACGGCGCCGAGGTGCGAGGCGGCGAGGAAGGAGAAGACGAATTCAGGGGAGTTGTGGAGGAGGAGCATGATGACGTCACCCTGCTGGATTCCGAGCTCGTTGTGGAGTCCCGCCGCGACGCGGCGGGAGGCGAGCTCGACGTCGGCGTAGGTGTGGGTGGTTCCCGTGGCGCCGTCGATGAGGCAGGGCTTGTCGGCGAATTGGGAGATGTTCTCGAAGCAGTATGAATGGAGAGGGAGGTGTTGGGGGATGTAGATGTCCGGGAGTTTGGAGCGGAAGATGAATTCGTCGTCGAGGTGGTGGTTGTTTTGGGATTCCATCGCCGCCGTCGCCTGAAACGGAGGAGGAAAGGGTGGGATTTCAGGCGGCGGCGGAGGGAGGAAGAGGGGAATTGGGTGGGTGTTTGGTAACGGGAGTTTTCTTTTGTTTTTTCTTTCTCCTGGGTTTGGGTAATTAAGGGGCGTTGGCGGGAGGTTAAATATGCAGGGGTAGTTGGTTAGGTGATGGTAGAGGAGAACCGGTGGACACGTCATCCATGGTGGTTTTCATACAACCACGATGGGAACGTCCGATGATCGGCGGAGATCAAACCGGTGAAACGGATAATAGACATAAATTAGTGGATTATAAATTACAACACGTATTTTCTAAATATTCAATCACCTATTAAATCGAATGATATGATTGACCTTTACACGATCAAAAGTTAGGGAGTGTCCATATTCATTAGAAATGATAATAGTGTAAAATTGATTAAAGGAAAATGTATACACGTCTTGATGGCTAATACAAGTTTAATATTTGATTTAGAACTAGCTTAGAATGGGCCAAACTTCATAATAAGAGGAGAAAGTCCTTTATGGTGGCTTTTTGCAGGAGAGAATGAGAATCGATTCATTCATTTGTCTACACTACCAAACCCCATAATACACTTAATTAATTAAGAAATACATAATTAGCTGTAGTTTTGTTCTAAACTTGTGGCCTTATTAGCGGTTTAAGTAAAGTTATTCTAAGCTTCTCGCTGGGCTTAATCTTTGATAGAGACCAGAAACTTTGGCAGTTTTAGTAGTACGGCCCATAAACTCTACTAACTAATTGTTGCACAAAGCCCATTCAGGAACCCAAAGAAAGGCATAGGTAGGTGCTGGGGGATGATCAAGTCTGGTCTAGTACTGGGAAGTTAGAAGATGAAACAAATCGAGAATGAATGCGAAATTGCGAATCCATTATTTGGAATGAGGATTATGCTGATTTTGGTTCAATATGTATGCATTTGTTTTCTTAACAAAGTAATTTCATGGAATTAAAATCTAATCAGCTGTATTATATTCGATCTGATCTAATTTCATATGTTGACTACATTTAAAATTATGAGAACGAAATTAGATCGTTGCTCATTTTTTAATTTCCTTTTTCATCACATGAAAGAAACTCCAACCAATCGAGTACTTCTTTGTAACTAATAACCGCGGGTAAATCTATAAAGAATGGATCACAATATAAATATATCATTATGTCTAACTTCACCGATGGCTTGGATCCCAATCTCCAAGTCTCACTTCATTCATAGGAATGAGTCGAACTCTCTCCCTTTAAACACAATCAACTGCTGGATACATAAACGTGCAAATGCACTAAATGCATAGTACTATACCCCCCTTCTTCCCACTTTGGCTTAGCTAGAGAAGGAATCGAAAGTCAAATTGGTGCTTTCTATCCAAGTAAAAGCCACCAAAAAGCAACTCCCCCCAACTCCTCCATTTTAGTCTAAACTCTCAACCAGCCCCCACTTTTCCCTCTTCTCAAAATCATTCTTCCCCCACGAAAACAAAAGAATAATGAAGCTCCTCACAAAGGCATACTCCCGCCATGTCCACCACCGCCCTTTCATCCTCTCCTCCATAGCCTTCATCCTCTTCTTCTGCCTCTTGGCCTCCATCAACGAGGTCCGCTTCGACCGCCTCCTCCACCTCGGCCAATGCGCCATCTCCAAGCTACAATATCCCTCCATCTCCACCTCCACCACCACCACCAACGCCGCCTTCAACTCCTCCTCCTCCTCCTCAAACGCTACTAATAATCTCGCCGCCGCCGACGATGAGATCCGGATCCTGATCGGCATCCTGACGTTGCCCGACCAGTACCCTCGCCGCCACTTCCTCCGCATGGTCTACGGCACCCAACCGGTTCCAAAGGGCGCCAAGATCGACGTGAAATTCGTCTTCTGCAACCTCACCAAGGACGACCAGACGGTGCTCGTCGCCCTCGAGATCATGCGGTACGACGACATTATCATCCTCGACTGCAAGGAGAACATGAACAACGGCAAGACCTTCACCTACTTCTCCAGCCTTCCCGACATGTTCTCCGACGACAGTCAGAAGATGTTGAAATCAGGTGTGACGTCCTTCTTTTTAGAATATAAATTATGTCAATTAGAGATTCATTATTAGCGTATAAAATTGATCAATATTAAGATAACTAACAAGAACTGAAATTTAGTGCAAGGAAGTTATTATAAGAAAATCTCACTATATCCCAGTTTGCAATTTTTTCCCCTTCAAAATACAAGAGTTCGAGGCAGTTCTTTGGAGAAATGTTTTGCGTTTACCTCTTGTATCCCAAAATTTACCTCTGTCTCGTGACACAAGCAGACGATGGCAATGGTACCACCACTAGTAGCGAATCTTCACCTCCTCCTCCATCTCCGCCGTACCACTACGTGATGAAGGGAGACGACGACTCCTACTTCCGGCTGGGGAACTTGGTGTCGTCGCTGCGTCCTCTGCCGCGCGACGACCTGTACTACGGGTACGTGATCCCGTGCCCGAGCATGGACCCGTTCGTGGAGTACATGTCGGGGATGGGATACCTGGTGTCGTGGGACATCGTGGAGTGGATAAAAGAATCGGAGATTCCGAGGAACCACCTGGACGGGCCCGAGGACAAGGTGTTTGGAGCGTGGCTCAAGGAAGGGCGGCGGGGGAGGAACAGGCACAATGCCAAGTGGTCGATGTACAACTTCCCGGTGCCGCCGTCGGGCTGCACGCATGAGTTCTGGCCGGACACGATTGCGGTTCACTTGTTGAAGAACCAGCCCAAGTGGATCGAGACTTTGAAGTATTTTAATGCTACCAAGGATCTCAAGCCTTCCAAGTTGTATCATATTCCTTGAATTGCTACTTTCGCTTTTTTTTTTTTTTTGTTCATCACATTTTTTTTTTGGGTTTAATTTGGCTAGTTAATTATTTGCAATATTGGAAGAGTTATATATCACGATATATACTAAATAAAAAGTTCTAATTAAAGGATGCTTGATTTTGCATACTAATCTACTAAGCTCTGGTCCTCTTGTTTCATTAAAGAAAATTTGTGTTTGATGTTTTGGTGGGAAGAGGACCTTTGTATGAAAATCTAGCCATCAAGGGAGATTGAGTTGTTGTCATCTTTTATATTCATAGAGGATAATAAATGTGCTCATTACCTAATTACTGGCACGAGGTCACTTATTAATTTTGGGTTTGCATTGTATTCACGTAGCAGGTACTATGCTTTGTTATTGATCTTTGATTCTGGCTGGTTTTAAATGAAATTTTGGGTACATTTGTATTACCAAACACAAAAGTCTAGCAACATAGGTGTACATCAAGTTTCAATGTATCAGCATCCGGATTACAACATTCATGTTTCAAAATTGTCTGATACCATGATATAATTAGTTACTCTCAATAACCATAAAGTCGTTAGTACCACAACGAAAGTAATTTATACATTAATTGGAATTTGTTAGCTACTTTGTAACCTCTCTCTTTTAGGCTAGGTTGTTTGCAAGAGACATAAAGTTGTTGGATATTGAATGGCATTAATGTTGTATACTTAGGTCGCTTTGCACCAATTGCACTAAACCGGTCACTTTATCGCAAGCAATGTGACTACTGACTACCGATCGAGCTCCACTTTCCTTCCAAAAGCGGCCACCGGAGTGAAGTCTTTCACATGGGTGCCTAGCTACGCACCGAAGGATTGGCATGGCAACATTTCCCACTATCCCACGCCACCACCAAGCCGTCGTATACAGTATACTTCCCCAAATCGATAAATCAAGGCAACAGAACATGGATGGGCTTCTAAATTCCTACGTTGGGCTTGAAGAAAATGAAGATCTACCCATTGACATATGGCCTTTCAGAATTTGGTCCTGGAATTGTGGGCTGCAAGCCCAACCGTAATACATGACACAAACAAAAATTAAGCAAAAGGTCTTTTTTTTTTGAAGAGGAAAGAGAGACGATTCATCCAAGAAATGAAATTAATTAGAAGAGAAACAATTTGTGGAAACATATAAAGGTTTTGGTTCCCCTCAAAATGACGTGAAAGCGACGCCGTTTTTGCGCCTGATAAACGCCTGCACCGGTCCGAGATTTTGCTTCGGATTTTTCATCCCTACGCAGATCTATCTCCGCTGCAGGAAAATTTCCCATCACTTTGCCGGGAAAATTCTCAGAGGGGGAAGAAAGCGGTGAATCGAGAGAAAGAAGGAAAACAAAATGTCGCACAGCGACACCATCCCTCTCCACTCATCCTCGCAGTCGGACATCGACGAGATCGAGAATCTAATCAACGCTAGCGTCCAGTCGGGCCCGGCGACAGTTCAACCCGCCCGCCCACCGAGTCCGCCGCGGATCCCCGTCTCCTCCTCTCCGTTCCTCCAGTCCAACCTCCCACCACCGTCGACGGCGGCAGCGAAGCTGCCCCCTCTCCCGTCGTCCTCCGCGCCGCCTTCAGTGCTTCCCGCCACTGTCCCCGGGCCCGCGCCCCCGCCCTCGAACTCAGCCGGATCGAACAATTTCGCGGCATCTGGATTCGGCCCAGCTCCGAACACGTTGACGGAGCCCGTATGGGACACGGTGAAGAGAGATCTGTCGAGGATCGTGAGTAATTTGAAGCTGGTGGTGTTCCCGAATCCGTTTAGGGAGGATCCAGGAAAGGCGTTGAGGGATTGGGATCTTTGGGGCCCGTTCTTCTTCATCGTGTTCTTGGGGCTCGTCCTCTCTTGGTCCGCCTCTGTGAAGAAGGTCAGCTTAACTTCCAATTCGTGGTTTTGACTTCGATTTTGAGATTTTGCTTGGTGAGAAGCTCTTTATCTGCTAGGATTTGAACGAATGAGCTGTAGTCATAGGCTTAGGTATCCTAGTACGAGAAATTATAGAAATTTCTGATTGGCGATCGTGCCTCTGCATATGTAGTGATCAAATGTATTGCTCTCGCAGCTTGGCTTCCAAAGGCATCATTTGGATTATATTCTGCTTGTTTCTAGTTGCTTTGAAGGTGAAGGGTTTAGTTTGCTTTTGGCCTTTAACAAGCATCTACTACAATGCTAGTTACTCTGGTGAACTTCTGGAAATGAAATGGAAGTAGGAAGGAATGAGTTAGATTGTAGTTAGATCATTCCCTTCTACTTTTCTGGTTTTGGCTACATCTTGTTGCATTGATGGTTATTGGGGTTTATGATGCACAACTTGTTTCCTGGTTAAGTTGTTTCTTTCTAGCTGCCAAGATGATTTGGTGGCTTGGATATCAGTATCACAATGTTATCGGCAAAGTTACTTTTAATGGGGCATGGTAGAGTAAGAAATGAAGTTTAACCTATCCCACCTGAAGTTATACACTTATGATCCAGTGTAGTCTATTTGCAGTTACATAAAGGTGCCTTACTTTTCCACTAGAAAACCAGGGTAAATGTCTCTACTGTTGTACGTGAGAGTTTTCTGGTGATCCGATATTGAATGATTGGACTAACCATAAAAGTATGCAATTCATCACGAAGCGTTCCAGGTTTAAGTGCATCTGTTTGCTGCAAGGATTGGTGTTTGTTATGGCAGCCCTAACAAATTCTCTGTTTTGTTTGCAGTCTGAGGTTTTTGCTGTTGCATTTGCTCTACTTGCTGCTGGTGCTGTCATTTTGACTTTGAATGTTCTGCTACTGGTAAGCTCTTCATTCCTCCCACTCTATTCTCTTCGAGATTCCGTCACTTTAATTGCGTCTCCCCGGATTCCAAATTATAGTTATCTGAATCTTGGATGCTAAGAGGGGTCTTGAAATATTTCTATTTTCTGCAGGGTGGGCACATTATCTTCTTCCAGAGTCTTAGCCTTCTAGGTTACTGTCTGTTCCCTTTGGACGTGGGAGCCCTAATTTGCATGTTGCAGGACAACGTGATCCTGAAGATAGTGGTGGTCTGCGTTACTTTAGCTTGGAGTTCCTGGGCAGCATACCCCTTCATGAGCTCAGCAGTGAATCCGAGGCGAAAGGCCCTCGCACTCTATCCCGTCTTTCTCATGTACGTATCTGTCGGGTTTCTCATCATTGCCATTGATTGAATGCATTGGCAGCTCCCCTACTATGGGGATGCAACATGAATTGAAATCCAAAACCCCCCCACAGTATATAGGTTTCCTATTAGGATCGTTAATTTGGTGCTTTCGTCGACTGAGAATTACTGTATTTCTGCTGTGGCTACTCTTCACTGCTGACGTTATGAAACCTTGATGTCGTTATTGCACTTAAAACTTATTACATCAGCTTCATGAGAGCATTCGATTTTGAGAGGGAAACTGGAGTCTAGAGTGTTACGTCGGATCTCGCTGTAGTTCCTTTTCCTTTTGGTATGCTAGTGCTGAGAAGGGAAATTTTCCAAACTGTTTACTGTAAACCATCATCCATATTTGGTTGAGGGTTCGATTGGGAGATCTTGGTCTGAAAGTCTCCAAGTTTGGAGTCTGGGATTCAAGGTTGAGGTTTGGTTTGGGTATTGGTTAAAGACTTGAAATGGTCCGTCCATGTTATCAAGTTTCTTAGTTCTCTCCAAATTTGGTGCCATCTTATGTGACTCCACCAAAACGTCGATTCTAAACGGTTGAGAAAGTACAAGTATACGACTGAGTGTGCAATTCCAAAATCTTGTGCAAGATATACAACTAAAATCGGAGAACATTGCCCGTCATGTTCGAAAATAATGGAACATGTATTAATTTTGAATTTGATATAATTCAAACATGATATGATCCCTACACGTAATGACCCACATTGGTGATGAATGATCGATGATCCAATCCAATTCCATTAGCTACGGTGGTCTCATTGTCTTGTTTTTGGTTCATTTATGATTCGAACCAGATCGATAATCGATCGAAGAATAAGTCGATCGATTACCACCTCTGGTGTCGAATCATAGTAGTTGAGTATAAGAAGACACATTACACTACACAACAGACTAGAGGGCCTCGGATGTTTGCTTTGGATACACTCAAAAGCCTCAGATAATGCAGTCTGCAGCTAATAAAGCCAAACCTACATTGCTTGTCAGTGTGGCCAAAGCCCAAGCCCCAAACCCTCAACCAAACCATTTGCTGGCGCCATCTGAACCCAAAAATTGGCCTGTGCATGCCTTGCCAGTTGCCACTGCGATTTGAGAAACGTGCACAAAAAATTTCTGGGCCACTGGTCCTCCAGAACAGAGAAGAGGGCTCACGGTAACGACATCCAAAGAGGATCTCTTTCATCCTTCATTAATGGCCACCCAAAACAAAATTTATTGTACAGAACAATGGCGATAGAGATGGAACACATTTCGTTCTTTTGGGATTATGAGCCCAGCCACAGCTACAGCAGGAGTATTCATGTATTATTATCCCCTCTCTCACACATTTCGATTTTGTTAGTTTTTCACATCTGAGTTTTGTTCAGGAACCCGTTAGGTACAACCCATTCACATGATTGAGAGTGAGGAAGGTACTTAATCATTACTTTGTAAATGATTATGTTTCACTATTTGGGGTTTGGGGAGTACCATCATGATTTCGAATCACACATATGCAGATAGAACTTAGAAGAGGCAGCTTGGCCGATTGATAGCCAAAGAAGTGAGTGATGTTAAAAATTGGAAGGGGGAAAAGGCCAGGCAGGGGAAATGTGGGATAGCTAAAGCAGGGCAACAAGGGGTCCATTGACAGTTGGTAGAGTAGCAAATCCGCCTGGAATTAGGAAATCAGCCACATCATAGCATTGGGTTCTACAATTCATAGCCTCCCACTGGCCATTTGCCTTGCTGGCCAGCCACCGCACATACATATGTAGACGAGCTAACCCAATCACCCGACGGTTGAGCCGCGGTTTCAATATAGATCCGATACACACGATAACGATCTATGCCTACCGTGCTAATAAATGGTAACGACATTATTATTGTAGATTGTAAAACTACGTACTTGAATGAATCGAACTGTCTGGACCGTATCCTCGAACCAAGCTACAACAACTTGTCAATTGTCATAAACTCATGAAAAATGCGACATGGTGGGCTTTATGGGAATTCGACGTCTTTAGGTATTTTCTTCTGCCTCACCTGTCCATCAATGGATTCAGGAAACCAGAGGTTAGCTCTTATTATAACAACAACTGTTTTCCTTTGACCTCATTCATTGTCGTCAACTCTTCCTTCCTCTCCATTGGTTCCCTTTCCTTTCCTCTGCGCTCTTCTATCCAAATTTCATCTCTCTCTCTCTCTCCCTCTCATTTCACAGTCTTAACCTTTCACTCTTCTTGTCAGCTCTCTCTGGCCTCAGCCCTGCTAGCTAGCTGCAGGGGCAGAGCAATCCAAGCACAGCAAGCAACCCACCACCCACAACAACAAAAACGAATCTTTCCCCTTCTTCTTCTTCTTCTTCTTCTTCTTCTTCTTCTTCTTCTTCTTCTTCCCTCCCCCACACTGCTTCTCTCCTAGTAGGTGTTGGCATTTTGTGTTAAGTTTGGATAACAAGCCATGCATGGACACAAAGCTAATGTATTATGTATATGGTGACACACTAACACATACTTAAGTGTACCCTCGTGATGAATAGTGGCAGGGCACAAGTTGTCATTCATGTGGTAGTACATGGTGCTAATTGGAGGGGTAGTCGAATTGGTTGAGATAACGTACTCGTTTCATATAGGTTCAAGAGTTTGCTTATTTTGAACTCGGCATTTTTTATGTTAAATTTTGATAACTATTCATGGATGGGTATATGGTGACACACTATCACATACTTTTGAGTGTACCCTTGTGATGAATAGTGTCAGGGCACAAGTTGTCCTTCTTGGGGGTACATGGTGCTAATTCAATGTGTAGGTGAAAGAGGAGGGTAGTCGAGTTGGTTGATATAACGTACTCATTTCATATAGATTTTTGGAGTTCAATTGTATTAAACTCGTATGGGGTATTCTTCATTTTCGTTGTAATGATGTGAAATTTTAAGTGAGACATGAAAAATCTTTGGATATACGGCTGCATATGCATTTGCTGCTCAAAATTCATCAATGAGTGAAATGATTAGATGGTAACACAATTCGCGTGTTTGAAAAATCAAGTGTAGTAGATGAAAAAATAACAATAATGTGAGTTGAGAAAAAAAATTAAAACAAGTGAATAGTTGTAAAATGAGTATTTTTAGGACATAAAAAGCTTACTAAAACATGTACATACTAAAAAATACGACGATATGTACTTGTGTGAAGTGATTAGAGAGTCACACAATTCACTAACCTTTTGTGGTAGATGGTAGATGAAGTTATGAATAAGAATGTGAGATTTATGAGTGAGTTGACTCAAATCACCTAATCACAATATAGTATGGATTGAAAATAAAAAAATTGAATAAAAATTTGATATCATTATTTATTTTGTCAAACAAATTCCGAAATTCGATTATTTGATCAACCGACTATTAATTAATAAAATGAAGCTATATATATGGAAGTCATATTTCCGAGTCGGCTGTGCATTTCTCTTTCCCTCCCTTTTCCCCTCCCTCTATAAATACAGCTCCCAAACCTCTCTCACAAGGAACAAATAAACACTCTCTCCACCCAAAAAAAAAAAAAAAAAACCCCTCCATTTTCAAACAAACAAAAGAAATGAAAGAGTACTGGACTTCGCTGGCTTCCTTGCTCGGCGTCCTCGCCTTCTGCCAGAGCATCGTCAGCTCCATCTTCCCGCCGGAGCTCCGTTACGCCATCCTCAAGCTCACCGGCCGCCTCTTCAGCCTCTTCTCCTCCTACGTCTACTTCGACATCACCGAGATCGACGGCGTCAACACCAACGAGCTCTACAACGCCGTCCAGCTCTACCTCTCCTCCTCCGTCTCCATCTCCGGCACCCGCCTCTCCTTAACCCGCGCCGTCAACTCCTCCGCCGTCACCTTCAGCCTCGCCAACAACGACTCCATCGCCGACTCCTTCAACGGCGCCGCCGTCCTCTGGGAGCACGTCGTCACCCAGCGCCACTCCCAGACCTTCTCCTGGCGCCCCTTGCCCGACGAGAAGCGCGGATTCACCCTCCGCATCCGGAAGAACGACAAATCCCTAATCCTCGACTCCTACCTCGATTACATTATGGAGCGGGCGGCGGAGATTCGCCGCAAGAATCAGGACCGATTGCTGTACACGAATTCTCGCGGCGGATCTCTGGACGCGAGGGGACATCCGTGGGAGTCGGTCCCGTTCAAGCATCCGAGCACATTCGAGACCCTGGCCATGGATCCGGCGAAGAAGCTCGAAATTATGCGAGATCTGAGGGATTTCGCGGAAGGGCAGGAGTTTTACCAGCGGACGGGGAGAGCCTGGAAGCGAGGCTACCTCCTGTACGGTCCCCCGGGGACGGGGAAGTCGAGCATGATCGCCGCAATGGCCAATTTCTTAGGTTACGACATTTACGACCTCGAATTGACGGAGGTCCACAACAATTCCGAGCTCAGGAAGCTGCTGATGAAGACGAGCTCCAAGTCGATTATCGTGATTGAAGACATCGACTGCTCGATTAACCTCGGGAATCGGAAGAAGAGCTGCTCAAACGGCGGGAAAAGAGGAGGCTCGTCGAGTTTCTACGAGGCGGCGGCGGCGGAGATGAGAGGAGGAGGAGCCGCCGGTGGTGGCTCCGACGAGTCAGGGAATTCGATAACGCTCTCCGGATTGCTGAATTTCACCGACGGATTGTGGTCGTGCTGCGGCAGCGAGCGGATTTTCGTGTTCACGACGAATCACGTGGAGAAGCTGGATCCGGCTCTGTTGCGGAGCGGGAGGATGGATATGCACATTTTCATGAGCTACTGTTCGTTCCCGGCATTGAAGATTCTCCTGAAGAATTATCTCGGCGTCCAGGAACCAAACGCCGCCGGCGTTTGGAACGAGATCGAGGCGGTGATTGATAAGGCGGAGATGACCCCGGCGGACGTGAGCGAGGTGTTGATTAAGAATCGGAGGGATAAGGACAAGGCAGTGGCGGAGCTGCTGGAGATTCTCAAGGTGAGAGCGGCGACTCGCGGCGGTATCGGCAGGCATTTCGAGACGGTGGAGGAGGAGCAGGAGAAGAGAGCGGTGGAGGTGAGCAAGGAAGGAGAAGCAGCAGATGAGTTCAGTGGTGAACAGAGTGAGGAGGAAGAAGAAGATGACAACAAGAAGATCAAATGAGGACATAGTGGAATTATTTTGTCCTCGTTTGTCAGGAAAAAAGTTGCAGGGGGCGAAGAGGAAAAAGTCCATTATAGAGGTAAGTGAAAGAGAGGAGAGGTGTAGTGAGGGAATTGGGGGACGGGAAGCGAATATTTTTAATTGGATGTTTTTTTTGGGGTTCCCGAAAAAACATTATATTAATGGAATTGTATAATCTAAAGTATATTTCTAAACTAATGTGTCATTGGACAAAGAAGGATAAGCTCACTTGGCATTTTGGGTACTAATCCCCATGTGATAGTTGTTTAAGTTTCGCATCTTGAGATTAGATTAGAAGAATGTTTAACCATAGGTTAATCTTCTTGTTATATTATTTATAAGAAAAACTTTCAAGACATATGTATGTCATTTGGCTAATGTCATTTTGTTCAAAGTTTGACCGAAGTTAGTTGCAATTGCGATTGATTAATGCTCAACAAACACATTTTAGATGACGACGAATGTTCGACAATTTTTTGTTTAGCTTATTTTTATCAAACTAAAAGATTTTATATATGTCTTCTAATCGTCTTTTAACGTGCCTTAGTTATTTAGGATTTCGTAGGGTCGAGTCTAGATGATGTTGGAAGAATATATATGGTGATATTAATATATTTATGCTAGAGTTAGATATGTACATTGTACATGACTTGGAAAGTCATTAGAAATGTACTTATTAAGTATTGATGGGTGGTGCTAATCTAGCTGACTCACATGTCATGTATGTTAAAAAAATACATTCCTTACCCTTCAATTGGTCTGAGGGCTCAATACCTCCTCTCATTTATACCATATGTGCATTTGTCATATAGGACTCGAAAGGATCGAGTTCACTTAATAATTTTCTGAATATAATAAAGTGGCGAGAATAAGATTTCTAACGTATATGACTTGTGATGTTAATTGTAATAAACATACTTATGAATAACGAATTCATATGAGACTTTCAAATTTTAACGTATTAAAAACAGATAACTAAATGTCGTAACTTGTTTGAAACACGTAACATTAGAGGATTGGATTGTTAAAATAAAAGTAGTACATGGACTAACAAAGCTATTCACCCTAAATTCTATCCAGTTCTCCAAAATGAGAGTGGAGATGACATGGGAGAAAAGAGAAGAAGAAGGTGGTGCTTTCTCTTCCTTTTTCCGAATAGTTTCGTTCCTTTTTCCTTTTTGTGGAGACTCGAAGGGGGAAAATATGGAGAGCACTAAGCAGCAGAGATTTCTGGCCGCTTGCATGGATTTTGCACATGGAAACTTGGCTGGCTGGCTGGCCGGCCATCCACATTGCTAAGTAAACATCAACAATGGCCAATTTGCCTTTTTCACTTTTTTTGGTATTTTCATTCTCATTTTTTTTCAATTTGATGTCGAGATTATCAGTTTTTCTCAATAATAGAATCTTTTAGGAAGAGACACAATAATAAATCTCTTATACTAATTGGTGAACAGGGATTTTTGTGATCGATAAATGAAGTTACTATGATAATATCAAGATTCAATCCATCTGGTAGTGGAGCTATATATATGAAGTTTCGTCTTAATATTTGTTATGTAAGGTCATAACATGCAAATTCATATTATACTGCGAAAACATTAACATTTCGCGAGATAACAGTTACCCCTCCTCCTTTCAAAATACAAAAACTTGATTTCAACAATCTATTACAATTTCTTTTATTTAACTCGACAATTCTAAAGGATATTTTCCCCCAAATTTCAAGAAAATGAATGCTATACCATTCATTTATAATTATCTTCCAATCTGACTTTTGGAGTTAGGTCATCAAATTGGTTTTTAGTTGTGCTTAAGGGCCACTATGTCTTTCTTTATTTGTCTCACTTGCTTGGAGTTGGAGGTATAGATCTAACTTATAAATTACAAAATTCTCTTTAACTCATCAAAACCTAATTAATTAATTGGACTCTAGTGGTACGGGTGGTCTCTCTTCGTCGCCTATTATATCTCGTTCTTCCTTCCCATTTGTTTATTATACGTGGGCTCCGGAAAGGATTGTGTAAAATGAATTTGGAAATAAGAAATCAGTTAATTTCAATAATTTGAATGGTTGTGAGTGATTTGTATAAGAATATAGTGTACTTCACAAATGAGGTTACTTGAATTTGAACAAAAAATTCATCGATTTATAAATATCATGACAAGAATCAATTGATCTCAATAACTCGAGTTGTTGAGTGATGTTCAATGATTGAACTTATACCACACACTGTTAACAAAACCTACAAAATCTTGTATCCAACATTACCGGGTAAGATTCTTACTAATTTAATAAGATTCGTATAAAAGATGATGTAGTAATACTCTTAGCAAAGATCGTTAATCGTATGAGGAATGATAAACACAAAATTTCTTATATCTTCTATATGATAGTTATTTTTCTTCCTTTTCATTTTAATATGACGAGTTTCATATGGAATTGGAAGGAGATTAATAAAGAGACTTGGACAAGAGTGAGATAATGGTGGTCATTATTTACCATAATTAATCGCAATTTTCTTTCTCTTAACAACACAATCACGCGTTATTTTTACTTTTTGAGAATTCTAAGCACGGGATTAATTCATTATTAATGATGATGGATTGTGATAGTTACCACGATTATGTTATTGGTGGTGTGATTAAGTGGATAATTAAGTAGTGGACGTGACAATCCGACGGTGAACGAGGGGAATGATTATGATACCATCATACCAATGTTGAAATAAGTTCTTAAAGTTCCAAAAGAGGTTATAGGATTAGTAAGTTAATTGTTCAAACCCAACTAGACATATTGCATCATGGGCCATGACTTCCTTCATTAGTCTAATTCAATCAATGTGGTTTACTACATTGTTTTGCTAAAAATAATTACTAGTTCAAGTTGATATATTTTAATGGATGATTGGGTGGGAAGGGAGGTGAAGAGGAAGAAAGGTGGGTGGCTTTAACTTTAGAAATTTACAAGGGTGATATATGTTCGGTATGTAAT
The DNA here is from genome assembly GCA_946122785.1 of Linum tenue. Taxonomy (NCBI): domain Eukaryota; kingdom Viridiplantae; phylum Streptophyta; class Magnoliopsida; order Malpighiales; family Linaceae; genus Linum; species Linum tenue. The sequence continues at coordinate 1,235,511 of CAMGYJ010000006.1, read as the reverse complement.
TAGGTTTTAGTTAAGAATTCAAATGTAAGATCTTAAGTTCAAATTAGGTGATATTACCGCTAGACCAATTCTCTTGTTATCAAAACTAATAAATAATGACTCTTTACTTTAGAAGGAAGATCTCAACACATACGTACGAAACTACGTAATCTCATGAATACTTGACATATCCATAAAAGCTGACTAAGCTATGCATATTTTTCAAGTTTTGGGGTGTAAGAAATTTTGAAGGAAAGTGGCTTGTCATGCCATTGCCCACCTACCACTTCTCTTGCAATTTTCTTTCACAACCCTTTATTGAAGCTGAAAAGTAATGAGATACTCATAGAAGTTTTCATACAAACAAAAAAGAAAAAGTAAGGATTCATATGTAACTTTCATTTGCCTTCACACAAAGGCACACACAAATGTTTAAAAATGCAACATAAGAAAAGAAAAGGGTCACTTGTCAAAATGTAGTAGGCCAAGGGATCTCTAAGGTGGCTAGGATTGACACCCAAGTGCCCTTTCCAACTCATTTGTCTGATAAATCAAACAACCCCACAGAACAAAGAAACAAAAAAACCCATCACAAATGTCGTACTTTTCCTTCATTGCAACAAAAGACTTCCTTTCTCCCCTCTTAAATTGGCTTTTCATTTCACCAGCTTAGTTCCTACCAGAAAACCCCTTCTTTTCCCTGATCAATTACATAAATGGTCACTGACATCTGGAGTGAGTCATGAATTGGTTATCGAGCTTTGTATCGTGCTCAATCTATCATAGGAATTTGGAAATCACTTACACATTTTAGAAGATTTTTCATATGAACTGTTTGTATTACAATTGTCTTAACTTCAGGTGTAGGAAAGGTAATGTATACCCGGACGGACTGGGGTTTGAATTTGTAGGAAGAGGTAAGAATTTTTCTGGGTAATGTGAGTCACAATTGAATCGAGTTCGATTTGGATATAATTAATATGAAAGAAATAGTTCATCGATTATAATGATTATGTGAGTATATACACTTATGTGAACACTTTAAACAACAAAACCTTATACCAATAGGCGAAGTGACTTTTACATGAATTCTTCAAATTTCAATGACAAAACAAGTTAAAAAAAAATAGTGACCATATCTATAATTTCTCCTTATTGTCCTCCCAACATGAAAATCTATAGCCTCTTTTCAACCCTTTTCAATTCCCACATACATTTCTGTTGGCCCCTACCTCTCCAATCTTATCCATAAGATGTGTCATTTTAAGGGCAATAGCTTAAAAAAATATTGATTAATAATAATTCAATGGTCTCCACTTTATAAAATTAGTAACATACTTTGACATGATTACCTTTTCTCCTCTAACCACCAATTGATACGCAAATGTGATGCTTGAGCTTTATTGGATATTTCATATTTGTAATCCATAGTTCTCATTTTGCCATAATTAAAGACCTCCACTGTAATTTTGTTACCTAAATTGATGATCCCGTAAGCAAAACAATGATTGTTTAGTGTACTTAACCATTTTTAATACATGTGATTGGGTCCCACATTGTGTGTGATTAAACATTCATATCAGTGGTTAATGTAATCAAGGACCATTATTAGATAGTGACCAAGAAAAATATGAATTTATTATTTGAGATTATATGCATTAATATAGTGACTAATAATGACGATTTCCCCCCTAATTGTAACTTTATGAAAAGTTTAGTGAAAAGGGTTACTCACTCTACATATCCATCTCCCAAAACCAGTCTTATTCCATCTATTGTGCCCTTTATTAGCTCCTGAGGTTTTTTTTTTTTTTTTTACAAAAGATAATCCATTAGATCAAATAAAGATAGTTACATTCTGGAAGACAGCCAGGCCTGAAAATCAAAGAAACGGCATGTAGCCGGGTACAATGACAGGGCTTTCCTAGCCACCAAATGGGCTACCCTATTGTTCCTCCGACCTACAAACCGTACACAAAAACCAGAATGGACAGCTAAAAGATTTATAACTTCTTGAAGAATCACTCCCATCTGGCTATCACGTGCATCCGCCCTATTAATTTTATCAATGATGACTTTGGCGTCGCCTTCAAAATGCACCTCTTCAAATCCCAGGTTCAGGCACCACCTAATGGCCTCACGAAGTACCAACAGCTCAACAACTGGAGGATTAGCAATATGAGGAATCTGAAATCCTGCCGCCAAGAACGGGTCTCCATTAGCATCGACCAACACCATCTCCCCCGCCGAATGAGAACCGGACCTCGTCGCCCCATCCCATCTACACGTGGCTTGCCCAGTCGAATCCATCGACTGAGGACCTTGCAGTTGGATAACTAATGGATTCACAAATAGCAAAGTATATTTTGATAATCAATAACTAGGAGGATTAACTAATGATTCACAAATAGCAAAGTATATTTTGATAATCAATAATTAGGAGGATTATTAGGGAAGCTACTAGTTTAGTGGATCCCTAACTACATACAATCTCAATCTTGGGTGGAGATTTTGGAACGATACATACATGTACCTATGCAACATCGACCCCAACAACATATTAACGCAACACATACGTCATCTCAAAGTTCGTTGAGACGGGATGCATAAACCTGTTGTCGGCGAAGCTGATATATTGACCAAAGTCAAAAAAATTCACTATCTCGTGTTCCGAATTAAGGTATGAAATCGAACCTATAAACCACTTATTTCCTCAATATTTTATGGGTTCATCTCATTCTCATTACAAAGACAACATATGAGCTATTTATCTCAAATCTAATAAATAACAACATGCTTAGTTAATTTGAGGTAATAATTAGGGATGTCAATCCAACCCGTAACCATGGGTACCCTACCCGACCGTAACCGGTCAACGAGGATAATTACCCGCTTTGACGGGTTAAGGGGCGGGTACGGGTAATACCCGGTTTCAAAATAAAGGGTAGGGTACGGGTATGGTAATCGATCATACCCGCCCCGTTATACCCGCCCCGCTAACCAAATGGTCAATTTTTCTTGAGAAATTGAGTTTAGCTACCATTATTGATGATGAAGATGTAAACGATTATTATATTTGTGTGGATTGTAGAAGCAAGAACAATTATTATGTGTTTGCTGTTTTTATTTGTGTCGATTGTTGAAGCTAGAACAGTTACAAGTATTGAGAATTTTTAATGGACAATAGTATGTATGTATGTATGTATGTATGTGCATATATGTGTCTAAGTTCATAGTTTAGGATTCGTACCCATGGTTATCCGAATACCCGTGGTTACCCGGTGGGTAGGGTATGGTTATATAATTTTCATACCCGGTGGTTATTTGGTCGGGTATTTTAGAAAGCTCTACCCAACGGGTTAGGAGTTGGTATAGGATAAACCCGCACCCGACCCTACCCATTGCCATCCCTAGTAATAATCATGAGTAAATATCAAACCTCTTATATACATACAGCAATAGAATTATGCATGCGCGGAAAATAGAGGCATAAAATAGTCTAAAAATGAAAAGAAAAGAAATTTAGAGGATCTTAAAAATTTTAAAAACCCTCTAGTAGTATTTATTAAGAAAAAAAAACTTTAGTACATTTTTATCATATATGAACAATGAACTTTTTTAGAAAAGAACAAAGCAGGCAACATTATTTATGTGCATATGACCAGGCTGGCTGAATATGCGTTAGGGCAGCGAAAAAGTGAATACCAAATAATCCAATAAAGAAAATTTGGTGATACAATTGTGAAAACCATTGGTATTCAAGTTTTGGATTATTGGGAGTAGTTTGAAATTTTTTATTTTATATATTTGGAATGTAGATATATAAACCATGCACAATATATCATACGATACATAATTTAGAAAATTTTTATTTAGAAAATATATAATATGTTAATCCGAATCAAAATGTCAAAAGATAAACCAATTTCGATATGAAATTTTTAGGTTAAAAAAAATTTGGTCATATATTCAAATAGCATGGAACATATATTAGTTCATTTTGTTCTGGAATTCAATTTCATCCTAACTTATTTTGGCGTGGATTTATTGTATAAACTAAACCCTCACTACTGATTATAAGATTAAGGTTGTTTTCGTGTATGGAGATAGTAACAAATAGGTAAATTGTGTTGCTTTTATATTATTGTCTCTCATCCCCTTTTATAATATGCCATTAAAATAAATCTAGAAAACAAAAGAGAAGGTGAAAGGAAACTCAAATAGTAATGAGGGAACACAATCAACATCTTTAGGAGGAAAAGACAAATGCAACAAAAGAATATATATTTAGTTGAAGAATGGCTAAGGCGCCTCTCCATCTAAGCTATTTGCCTCATCACCATCCATGCATATGCAGAAATTCACACATTATTATATATCAGAAAAATCAAATTATATCTATATACCAATGCAAATGTATGATTGTGAAAATTTTCAGAGGCCCTTTTCCCTTTTGGTTTCATATTCTTTTTGACTAGAACATCAACAACAAGAACATATATTTTCTTTTGCATATATGCCTTTGAAGTTCCAATTCAAACCACAAAGTGATAATTGGTATAAGTAATACCAACTTGGGTGAATAGTAAAATGATATGTATAGAAATGAGTAAGATGGTACAAGTAGTACATATGCTATGAGGAATTTTTTGTTTGAATGGGTAATCTGGTATAGATAGAAATGGTTTGTTCAAGTAACTGGCATAATCACGCAAAAGTTCTAAGATAGTATTCTTGTACTATTCACTTAGGCAATACTGTAAAAAAAATTCAATGACGAGCTTAAGCAGTTGAGCAAGCCTTTCAATCATGTGCTTAATCAAATTACTTAGAGTGAAGTAGGTACCGAGTTTCTAGACGCACAACCTTATGGGCCGTTGAATGTTAAAACCTAACACCACAACAATACTAGATGTGTTGTAGGTTGAACTAGCTTTTGACATTGTATCAGAATCGTCAATGGCTGAACTATTGTGTAGCATGCAGGAGTCGAGATGAAAATTAATTAAATGTACGAGTTTAATGAAGTTTTGTAAATCAGAAAAATAAAGTAACTAAATGTATAGTCAATGCTATGTGAACCGTTCTTGGAGGGGATCGAGAGTTCTATATGAATAATTCCAAAAGAATAAATTTAGTTGGACTTATATTATATGCTATATACTATACGTAATAAAAACCCATGAGGGGTTATTAATGGTCGTAAATTTAGAATATATCCATTATATTCTTCTCTTTGCTTCGACGACCATCATTTTTTCAACCCATAATAAACACTAAATTTCAATCGTACACCATGGAAATGGGTATACCAATGAATGGCCTAAAACTTACGAAGAAGAAGAAAATTTCAGTTGATGAATAATTAGGGAATATTATATGTGATATAGAGTCTTTGCTTTATACTTTTCATTGCATGATTCCCTACCAACTAACTTAGATGATGAAATGATCATTCTAGGAGATCAACTACCATCTATCTATCCAATATCCATAGTTGGTTTATTGAAATTGAAAATTGTGTTACGAATTTATAGCCATTCATATGGTTTTAAGAAAGTTATATCATTCGATTGTTTTTTCAGCCTACTTTGATACAAGGACGACATTATGCGCGTTAGCTCTATCATGTTCTCATCAACCCATCGTCTTCTAACTCAATATGTTGTTGAACATTTTAATCAATAAATAATCAATCCAAGTTTAAAAATATGTATTTACATTCTATCATCGTAAACGACTATGCATATTCAAGTACATACCATTCCCCATCTACATGCCTATTCTCAATCCTACCCATGATAGGAAAATGGTGGTATCGTGCAAACGAGTCGCAAAGGACGACATGCAAATAATTACTATCACTAGATCAATGGAGTACAATCATACTATGGCTTGGGACCATATAACAACTAACAAAGTTACATCAATGGAATGGAAACTGTAGTACTACACTGTTCTTTCATTTCTAGTGGGAATATATATTGCAAACGAAAGGACACTTATTTTGTGTAATGCACCAGGAAATGTGTTACCTCATTCATGCAAAGGCTCCAGGTGGGTTTATAATGAGTGGCCATGGCTGAATGATGATTGAATTGATGCCTGCATGCAGTAGTGATCAGTAAAAAATGAAGACCATGCAGTAACTTCTCCTTTTTACTATGCAATATCTCTCTAGCAAGAATATGTGGATCTAGCTTAGCCAGAGGATTGGTGAATGGTGATCATCATCATCATGTCAAAACTCTTATAAGGAGAGGGCCAACTTGCTGTTGAGAGGACCTATTTCAGATTGGGACAGACATTTTAGGATTGTACAGACACAGAAATGATTATGTGTTTCTTTCACCAACATGTTACTATGTTGTAGTGGCAATGTCTTTGGTGGTTATTTAGTAGGAGGGCAGTGTGTGGAGAACAATGAATTTCGAAGATATAATCACAACTTACGGTGAATCTAATATATTTGTATTTAGGTATTGTAATAGGGTATACTGTACAGTCTCACAACTTTTAATTGAAAAAATTTGCCCATCAAGAAAATAAAGAGTTTAATTTTGAAAATGTATTCATGATGATACGTACGTGAAGTATTGAAATGCACAATTTCCCTTAATTTCAAACACGCAAAATAATTGACTATCAGAACTGAAATCCCAAAACCTTATTACTTAAGTTATAATGAACCGAAATCGCAAATCAGAAGATGATTGATGAACTTAGAAAAACATTAATATTCAATCTGAGCCACCCACAAACCACAATAAGAATGAGACACGTAGCATAGTACCAATTGAAATATAAGATGCAAATTGAAAATCCATTGATATTGTGGTATTATTTTAGATTATAATAATTAAATGAATTATAATCAAGTTGATCCCTCTACTAATCAGAAATCGTATCTGTAATGTTATGGTTCATCGTATCTCTCCCTTTTTCTCTTTCGGATCAAACATTTATTGGTTCGTTATATAAAAATAAAATTGCCCCCAACGAAGTGGGAACCTTAGAAGTTAGAACCGCACATTCCATATTAATATTTATTTTCATAAATTATGAATTATTATTGCAGCCAGCTAATTAGTTGAATAGTTATGATACATCTTCGACCGTCCAATCCCTTCATTGCTGTTGTAGTGTTGTCCAAGCGACTAATGCCAACCCCTAGAGATTAATTAAGCTTTAATTTGCTAGAACAATTGCGGCGCTTAATAGTTAATTTACTAACTAATTAGGTAGGAAAATCCCATTGTTAATTGTTTAATCTTAAACCTAATTTACTCGAGAGTGCTATAGTAGGTACATATCTCAGCTTAATACATGCTAACTAATGGATACAGCCTAGCTAGTTGTGATCTTCACAAATAATTTTCTATAATTTTATGTCGATAAGTCAATCGCACAATATACAGGTTCAAGCCTAGCTATTAAGTAAAGCCTTCATAACCTATTGGAATTTGGAAGCCCTGAATATATAATGGATTGAACATTAACATATTTCCTATAAATTATGGCCTATACCATTACTCGATACTCGTTATACTAATTCTACAAATAAGAATCATAATTATGATTAATAATTATGCCAATTGGTACAAATGTTTAGTCCGAAATTTAAGAAATTGTTCAGACGAAACTTCAAGTCTTCAACCAAGACCCGGGTTTGTAAATGACACTATCTCGTTCCTAGAAAAACATGCTAGTGATCGAGTGGGGCTAGCTCTCGATCTAACTAATGATCACGACCAAAACTTGTGAATGGGGATAAGGGACACTTAACATTAATTTCCATGCTTTCATTTTACGGCCGCCGTTGTTGTTATTGATATCAAACATTTATGATTCGCGGATCTTGAATGACCGCCGGATAAAACCAAAATCAGTAGCATTGGAGAATTGTCAAGTTGATCCAATATTTTTTCAATTAATATATAAAAAAAATGCATATAGTGAAAATGATAAACATGCATAAAAACTACAAGGGATGCAACTTGCAAGCGGGAGAAGGGCCAAACACCATTCAATTGATCGAGGGTGTTGTTGATCCCTCTATTTGATGATTGGTTTTGGTTAGGGCTTGGTCATATATAGTGTTCTTGGAAGCCGAAGTTAGTATCAGGATGGGTTACAACAAAAGTAGTTGGAGATGTTGACAGATTAAAAGCTCTCCCAGACAACGTTAGTTTTGCATCACATTCTCTCCTTTTCGACTCATTATCTGTCATCGAGACCAGCATCCTAACCAGAGGGTGAAGAGATGCTTGTGGAAAGATGTTCCCGTCTTAAAAATGGTTGTAGATGCATTAAAATGGTTGCCATAAAATTTGAAAGAACAATTCCATGAAAATGTTTCAAGATTTTTGTATATTTTCTTTGGGCCTAACTTACCAAATAAGTCAACTAGTCATGAAGTGAACCATATATATGTCTTTCATAGCCAAAGTATGATCAATTGGCGACTTTCTTTCAATAGTTAACGATTAAATTTCAGTCCATCTCACAATGTATACATTAGAACCAAAAAAAGTCCTTTTGATTTTCTTATTCCATAACGTTCTATTGGCTTACACTGTACATCTGCAGTTCTCCACTGGGCTTGGTTTCCAGGCCCAATTCTCTTAACTAACTCAGAAAAAGCTCTAATTGAAGGGCTTTAGGCCCATCATCTGACTAAAACTAATTAACCTCCCCGTCTCAACAGCTTCAGGCTTTTAGTCCACTTCGTTGACAATTTCTTCCCCAAGCTCGGGCTCGATCGCAGGGCAAACCGCGACCTCGGCGGCGATTTAACCGACGACGACGACGAGGAAGAACCACCGCTGCCGGAACCGGAGAAATCCGAGAAAGAAGGAGAAATCTCCGGGCGAAACTTCGCGTTTCTGGAGAAATACTCCCTGAACCCCCGCCCGCCTCTCCCCGAACCACCATCACGCGGCGATCCCGGCGAAACCCGAGCCTTCACCTGCCGGAACTTCCTCCCGGCGATCCTCAGCTTCCTGTGCGCGCGATTCACGTTCCTCCAGAAAAAAGCTCTCACCATTTCCTTCTGCCCCGCGGTCAGCCGGGTCGGGACCCGACCCGGTATTTTCCTCAATTTCCCCGCCACCAGATCCGAAATTCCCGATGCGAATTTCTTGATCCGCTTCGCCAGGAAGCTCCTCTTCCGCCCGGACACTCCCGGCAGGTTCCTCAGGCTGTGCGACGACGCCGATGACAGCCGCGGCGCGGTGGTCGGAGATTTCCTGGAGGAGAACCGCCACCCCGGCGGCGGCGGGAGCAACGATTTCGGCTGGATCCGCGGCGTCCCGGGCTGAATTTCCCAAATGAAAGGAACCCCGCCGCGGGAGATCTGGTCGGAGCTGCTGGCGGAGGAGCTCCGGGAGACGATTTTGTTGTAGAATGATGGGTTTAGCTGGTAGAGTGAGATGATGGTTCTCTTTTCTCGTCTCGATTTGTTGTTGATCAGCTCCATCGCCATTTTTTGCTTAGAGCTTGGTGGAATTTTTTTTTTTATAAAAATATATAATGTGATTCAGAGAGTGATTAAGAGAGAGAGAGGGAGAGTGATTAAGAGGGCTAATAATCCAGATTAATAGGCAGGAAAATCTCTAACTTTCTGGAATTGGTTATGAACTGAGAAATAGGGCAACATTGTAACTGTGTAGATAATATATATCCCGCAGGGGAGGAAGTTACAAAGACTTGGGATTTGGGGAATCCCACTTGTCGTGGATTTCATTGCCTACTTTTAGTATCCAAAGATGTGGATTTTTCATTAATGCTTGTAGAATATTATGGCCACTGGTTAATTGCTTCTTTGCATTTTGAGGTTAGTTTCTATTTAAGATGCCCTAGTAGTTATCTAGTTGGGATGGGGATAAGATAGAATTGAAATTATACTATTTCTATTTATTGCCTATTTATCGGAATTTTTCACGCTCTTATTAATCACGTGATGCATTCAACGTGCAGAGAGAATATGGAATAATGTGAATGATTTCTAATATTTTTTTCTTCCAAATTTATTAAAAGATGTAAAGAATAAATTATCGTTATGTGTGTCAGTTATAATTTTAGTATAAAGACATGAATACATCCTGCATGATATAGCTCGCTTTGACTTTGATTCTATCACGTCCTATTTTAAGGTTACAAATTAAACTCGAAACTTAATCATGATCTTTAAGCTGATACAATGTACTTCAATTCAAAGATTGCTTAGTTTGATTCGTGGTACGGTGTTGACCTAATCGATGTCTACTGCAACATTTGGTTTTCAAATGTCAATCTTAATATTAATCATGATATTATTTTTGGAATATTTTTGCTATCACTCAAAAATGATTATACCTAGCTATTAGTTCTTCTTATTGTTTGACTACAACTCATAGTTTATTCATAACATGTTTTTATGCAAATTTCATTTATGTGAATTTTGTGTCGTTTTGTGTTTTCGTCAATATTTAACTCCAGTTATGACAAACAACAACATAGAACAAGGAATAATACAAAAAAAGAAATAGCTGTTTTGCAACTTTATTAATGATGAAGGTACAATAAAAGGAAATACAACTACCATTATGCTGTGTAATCTCCTATATATAGTACATTTTTCTTTCAATGATATAGTTAATACATATATAGATATTGTGCCCTTGCCATATAAACATATCTTGGGTACATTACATTAACTATATACATATAATACTACAAAAGGCCATCCATGAATCAACTAGGTCTTCATGACAAGTATATGCCTATATAGGCAAATTTTTTTACAGGGCTTCTATATATATATATATGATCATATTAGTTTAATTAACAGTAATTAATTAACAGAAATAGACATTTAAAAAACTCAGATCTCAGTCGAGTCAATCGGGTCAGATCTTGCCAGAAACACAAACGAGCATAGAATTGATGTTCCACGGCCGACCACTGCCACAACCACGGCCGTAGTAATTTCTGCTGGTGCCGGTCTCCCTCCGGCTCCTAGTGCTGCCGGAGCTCGCATCGGAGTTCGACGACATCGGGGATCGGTCGTCATGGGACGAAGAACGGGACATCGTCGACGACGAGAAGCTGGAATTGCATGAGGAAGCTATGATATCCCCTGCCTCATCCCAACTCCTCCTTCTTGTGTTCATATTGTTGTTATTATTACTATCGTTAACGTTCTCCAAGCTCCTTGCCTGCAAAAAGAGAATATTTCTATTCACACGTCAATCAATCAAACATTCACCTGAACATTTTTTTTTTCACGGTTGTAACGAATTGTAAAATCGATAATGCAAGAAAGTAAAAAAAATATATTCACGTAAGAGAGATCAGTTGTATTATACTTGATAAGATGCAAATTACAAACCTTCTTAGAATTTAGATGGACTAATCCTAATCTAACTTGAAAGGAAAAAAAATAAACTAGACCTAAAATAATAAAATTTATAATCTATCTTCAAATCATAGCAACCACGACGGACAATTTAACCTTGTAAGTATACCTGGGTGTGACGATGGCCGTACCACCGGCGTCGTGGTGTCCCGAGGAGGAACTTCCACAACAACTTGAGCTTCCGAGCATTATGGTAGGCAGCACCGGCGTGGTGGTTGATGGACGGTTTAGGGAGGGAGAGGCTAAGGAGGGCGGGCGGAGGGGTGATGGGGGGAATGGATTCCTCTTTGGGAGGATTGTTCTTAGGCGTCCCGGGCTGCGTCTCCCAATTGAAGGGCACCCCTTCGGCGGCCGACCGGTAATAAAATACCCGGCCGGAAGGGCAGCGGACGGAGGATGTGGAGGAGGAGTCACGTGAGATGACGCGGTTGTAGAACGTCTCGTCGCCATGGAGGACCGACGACGTCGACCTCGTTTCGGCACGGCGGTCGATCTCCATTGTTGTGTGGTGGTCAAACTTTGAGGAGTGGAATGGGATTTGAAATGAATTTTGGATTGTTGGAATGCATAAGAAGGGGAGAAAATTAGTGAAGGAGCTTTAGAGAGAGAAAGGGGTAAAGAGAGAGAGCGCTTCGACAAGTGATGATTTTGAGGTTCATTCATATATATATATATATATATAGGGAGGACTGAGGAGTAAGGGTGGGCAACAATCCAGTTCATAAAAAACCAAATAGTACCGAACCATATCAGAACGGTCCATGGATGAATGGTTCCCCTCCTCGGAAAAGAAGCGAGCATGAGGTTACCCAGTAGCTCGAACTTTGTGAGAGGAGTGAAGGAAGATCAGACAGGCTAGCGGTACGTAGGGCGTAAGGTAAAAAAAAAGGTAGGGGATAGTGAATAACGCGTAGGGCTAGGGACTAAATAAGTTTGAAAGATAGCGTAAGGGGTGTGGCTGAACCATATCGTATTAAATATATTTTGATTCGGTTTGGCTGAATTATTTTAATTATGAATAAAAATGGATAGAAATTGAACTTGGATGGAACCGAATCAAACCAAATGAACCAAACTTACTTTTAATATAATTTTAGTCCGCTTTTTCTTTTATTTTTTGTCAGATCCTATCTCAATTCGATCCGGTCCTAGACACCCAATCGACCTATTCCCATCCTAGGGAGTAGGGAGGAGGGGGACAATATCCTTGTTTTCTTGAATGACTTATATGATTGAATGATCATAGAGCTATTTGAGGATGTTACTAATTACATTTTTATCAGGATAAAAGGAGTGAAGCAAAAGAAAGGGTTATTTGAAGCTGAATTTCTATTTAACGCCCTAATTATTTAAATTTTTCGCCCTAAACTTACCAAAGGAGACAATTTTACCCTTAATTTAACCTAAATCCTAAAACGAGCTGCCGCTCAATTCTCTCCCTCTCCCGTTCCTTCGCCCCATTCTAGAAACAGAGGCGACCGCCCTGCAAACTCAGCAACAAGCCACCGCTTCTTCCTCATCCCCTCTTCTTCCTTAATGTGAAATCTGCTGCATAACAAGCAAAGTTGAGCATTAAGATGCCCCATTGTTGCTGGACACGATGATGTGCGGTTGACATGCTTTTATAGGCGACGGCAGAGGTGGGGTTCTCCTTCCAACGCCAACTAGGCGCTTGAGGTTGGTGATGATGGCGAAATCCGTATCAGAAGGGAAATCAACATTCCCAACAAGCTTGCAGCATCAAAGTAGCAGCGGTGACGGGAGAAAAATCCGGTCTTTGATTGCCGGCGGCATTTTTTATTTATTATTATTTGTGACCCGGCGGCATTCTTACGGCGATAAAATTGGGGCTAGGGCAATTTTGTCTATATATATTAATTAGGGCGAAAAAATTTAAAAATTTAGGCCGACAAATAGTATCTCTCAATTTGAAGAGTGTAATTTGCAAGCATCAAAATTCTTTTAAGGTGGTATATTATTCTAGCTTGAATTTTGATTGACTTTTTTGTTGGGGTTGTTTCTTTTGCATTAGCAAGTTAAGGACTTTTTGTTGCGGTTGTTGTTGCAAATGGGGGATTATAAATGGGTTTAAAACAAATCGCATATTTCCTGCCGTTGTTTTTGTAATAAGTAATGCTAGAAATAAAAATACTCAACTGATAATGAAGTCTATTGATCCTATTATCCTTGGGTGCTAATTCCATTAAGCACCGATTTGGGAAAATTTATTTTCAGAATGCATTTTCGTAATTTTTTGTGCGACGAAAGGCCATTTTTTTTGGATTTTGAAGGCTAAAAATCACAGATTCGGCGTGAGGCTACTCTTCAGCGATGATTAAGTCCATTAAGCACAAATTTGGGCGTATTTATTCCGGGTCAATTTTTGTCAGATTCCAAAGGGGTACCATCACAGATTTTGGGCGATTTTTCCGAAATGCCATTTTCTTTCGATTTTGGATGATGCAGATCACGGAATCAGGCCGAAGATATTCTCCACTGATAATGAAGTCTATTGATCCTATTCTCCACGGGTGATAAGTTATTAAGCACTGATTTGGGCCAATTTATTTTCGGATGACATTTTCGTAATTTTTGGGCGACGAAAGGCCATTTGCTTTGGACTTTGAACGCTACAGATCACGGATTCGGCTTGAGGCTATTCTTCAACGATGATTAAGTACATTAAACACCAATTTGGGCACATTTATTTCAGGTCCATTTTTGGCAGATTCCAAAGAGGTACCATCACAGATTTCAGGCGATTTTTCCGAAATGCCATTTTCTTTCGATTCTAGAGGCGGCAGATCACGGAATCAGGATGATGCCATTCTCCACCTATAATGAAGTCTAGTGATACTATTCTCCACGGGTTATAAGTGTCCATTAAGCACCAATTTGAGCCAATTTTTTTCGGATGGCATTTTCGTAATTTTTTGGGCGACGAAAGGCCATTTTCTATGGATTTTGAAGGCTACAGAGCACGGATTAGGATTGAGGCTATTATTCAAAGATGATTAAGTCCATTAAGCACCGATTTGGGCGGATTTATTTCAGGTCAAATTTTGGCAGATTCCAAAGGGGTACCATCACAGATATCAGGCGATTTTTCCGAAATGCCATTTTCTTTCGATTCTGGAGGCAGCAGATCACTGAATCAGGCCGAGGCTATTCTCCACCGATAATGAAGTCTAGTGATACTGTTCTCCACGGGTGATAAGTCCATTAAGAACCGATTTGAGCCAAAAAATTTTCTGATGGCATTTTCGTAATTTTTGGGCGATGAAAGGCTGTTTTCTTTGGATTTTGAAGGCTACAGATCACGGATTCGGCTTGAGGCTATTCTTCAACGATGATTAAGTCCATTAAGCACCGATTTATGCGGATTTATTCCGGGTCAATTTTTGTCAGATTCCAAAGGGGTACCATCACAGATTTTGGGCGATTTTTCCGAAATGCCATTTTCTTTCGATTCTGTAGGCTGCAGATAATGGATCAGGACGAGGCTATTCTCCACCGATAATGAAGTCTATCGATCCTATTCTCCATGGATGATAAGTCCATTAAGCACCGATTTGTGTTAATTTCTTTTCGGATGGCATTTTCGTAAATTTTTGGGCGATGAAAGGCGATTTTCTTTGGATTTTGAAGGCTACATATCACGGATTCGGCCTGACGCCATTCTTCAAGAATGATTAAGTCCTTTAAGCACCGATTTGGGCAAATTTATTCCGGGTCAATTTTTGGCAGATTCCAAAGGGGTACCATCATAGATTTCGGGCGATTTTTCCGAAATGCCATTTTCTTTCGATTCTGGATGCTGCAGAACACAGAATCAGGCCGAGGCTATTCTCCACTTATAATGAAGTCTATTGACCCTATTCTCCACGGTTGATAAGTCCATTAAGCACCGATTTGGTCCAATTTATTTTCGGATGACATTTTCGTAATTTTTTGGGCGACGAAAGGCCATTTTCTTTGGATTTTGAAGGCTACTGATCACGGATTCGGCTATTCTTCAACGATGATTAAGTCCATTAAGCACTAATTTGGGCAGATTTATTTCAGGTCAATTTTTGGCAGATTCCAAAGGGGTACCATCTCAGATTTGGGGCCATTTTTCCAAAATGCAAATTTTTTTCGATTCTTGAGGCATCAGATCACGAAATGAGGCCGAAGCTATTCTCCACCGATAATGAAATCTATTGATCCTATTTTCCACGGATAATAAGTCCATTAAGCACCGATTTGTGCCAATTTTATTTCGGATGTAATTTCCGTAATGTTTTGGGCAACGAAAGGCCATTTTCTTTGGATTTTAAAGTCTACAAATCCCGAATTCGACCTGAGGCTATTCTTCAACGATGATTAAGTCCTTTAAGCACCGATTTGTGCGGATTTATTCAGTGTCAATTTTTCCAGATTCCAAAGGGGTACCATCACAGATTTCGGGCAATTTTTCGAAATGCCATTTTCATTCGATTATGGAGGCTGCAGATCACGAAATCATTCCGAGGATATTCTCCACTATTAATGAAGTCTATTGATCCTATTATCCACGGGTGATAAGTCCTTTAAGCACCGATTTGGGCCAATTTATTTTCGGATGACATTTTCGTAATTTTTTGGGCGACGAAAGGCCATTTTCTTTGGATTTTGAACGCTACAGATAACGGATTTGCCCTGAGGCTATTCTTCAACGATGACTAAGTCCATTAACCACCGATTTGGGCGGATTTATTCCGGGTCAATTTTTGGCAGATTCCAAAGGGGTACCATTACAGATTTCGGGCGATTTTTCGAAATTCCATTTTCTTTCGATTATGGAGGCAGCAAATCACGGAATAAGGCCGAGGCTATTCTCCACCGATAATGAAGTCTATTGATCCTATTCTCCACGGATGATAAGTCCATTAAGCACCGATTTGGGCCAATTTATTTTCGGATGACATTTTTGTTATTTTTTGGGCGACGAAAGACCATTTTCTTTGTATTTTGAAGGCTGCAGATCACGGATTCGGCTTGAGGCTATTCTTCATTGATGATTAAGTCCATTAAGCACCGATTTGGCAAGATTTATTTCAGGTCAATTTTTGGCAGATTCCAAAGGGTTACCATCACAGATTTCAGTCGATTTTTTCGAAATGTCATTTTCTTTCGATTGTGGTGGCAGCAGTTCACGGAATCACGCCGAGGCTATTCTCCACCGATTATGAAATCTATTGATCCTATTTTCCACTGATGATAAGTCCATTAAGCACCGATTTGGGCCAATTTATTTTCAGATGACATTTCCATAATTTTTTTAGGCGAGAAAGGCCATTTTCTTTGGATTTTGAAGGCTACAGATCACGGATTCGGCCTGAGGCAATTAATCAATGATTATTAAGCCCATTAACCACCGATTTGGGCAGATTTATTCTAGGTTAATTTTTGGCAGATTCCAAAGGGGTACCATCACAGATTTCGGGCGATTTTTTCGAAATTCCATTTTCTTTCGATTCTGGAGGCCGCAAATCACGGAATCAGGCCGAGGCTATTCTCCACTGATAAAGAAGTCTATTGATCCTATTCTCCAAGGATGATAAGTCCATTAAGCACCGATTTTGGCCCATTTAATTTCGGAATGCATTATCGTAATTTTTTGGGCGACGAAAGGCCATTTTCTTTGGATTTTGAAGGTTACAGATCTTGGATTCTACGTAAAGCTACTCTTCAACGATGATTAAGTCCATTAAGCATTGATTTGGCCAGATTAATTGTGGGTAAATTATTGGCAGATTCTAAAGGGGGTACCATCACAGATTTCGGGCGATTTTTCCGAAATGCCATTTACATTCGATTATGGAGGATGCAGATCACTGAATCAGGAGGAGGCTATTCTCCACTAAAAATGAAGTCTATTGATCTTATTCTCCACGGGTGATAAGTCCATTAAGCACCGATTTGGGCCAATTTATTTTCGGATGGCATTTTTGGGCGACGAAAGGCCATTTTCTTTGGATTTTGAACGCTACAGATTACTGATTCGCCCTGAGGCTATTCTTCAATGATGATTAAGTCCATTAACCACCGATTTCGGCAGATTTATTCTGGGTCAATTTTTGGCAGATTTCAAATGGGTACAATCACAGATTTTGGGCAATTTTTCCGAAATGCCATTTTCTTTCAATTCTGGAGGCTGCAGATCACGAAATCTGGCCGACGCTATTCTCCACCGATAATGAAGTCTATTGATCCTATTCTCCATGGGCGATAAGTCCATTAAGCACTGATTTGGGCCAATATATTTTCAGATAGCATTTCCGTAATTTTTTTGGGAGAGAAAGGACATTTTCTTTGGATTTTGAACGCTACAGTTCACGGATTTGGCCTGAGGCAATTAATCAATGATTATTAAGTCCATTAACTACCGATTTGGGTGGATTTATTAAGGGTCAATTTTTGGCAGATTCCAGAGGGGTACCATCACAGATTTCAGGCGATTTTTCCGAAATACCATTTTCATTCGATTCTGGAGGCTGAAGATCACAGAATCAGGCCGAGGCTATTCTCCACTGACAATGAAGTCTATTGATCCTATTCTCCACATGTGATAAGTCCATTACGCATTGATTTGGGCCAATTTATTTTTGTTTGACATTTTCGTAATTTTTTGGCGACGAAAGGCCATTTTCTTTGGATTTTGAATGCTACAGATCATGGATTCGCCCTGAGGCTATTCTTCAACGATGAATAAGTCCATTAACCACCGATTTCGGCGGATTTATTCCGGGTCAATTTTTGGCAGATTCCAAAGGGGTACCATCACATATTTCGGGCAATTTTTCCGAAATGCCTTTTTCTTTCGATTCTGGAGGCCGCAAATCACGGAATCAGGCCGAGGCTATTCTCCACTGATAAAGAAGTCTATTGATCCTATTCTCCAAGGATGATAAGTCCATTAAGCACCGATTTTGGCCCATTTAATTTCGGAATGCATTATCGTAATTTTTTGGGCCACGAAAGGCCATTTTCTTTGGATTTTGAAGGTTACAGATCTTGGATTCTACGTAAAGCTACTCTTCTACGATGATTAAGTCCATTAAGCATTGATTTGGCCAGATTAATTGTGGGTAAATTATTGGCAGATTCCAAAGGGGGTACCATCACAGATTTCGGGCGATTTTTCCGAAATGCCATTTACATTCGATTATGGAGGATGCAGATCACTGAATCAGGAGGAGGCTATTCTCCACTAAAAATGAAGTCTATTGATCCTATTCTCCACGGGTGATAAGTCCATTAAGCACCGATTTGGGCCAATTTATTTTCGGATGGCATTTTTGTAATTTTTTGGGCGAAGAATGGCCATTTTCTTTGGATTTTGAACGCTACAGATTACTGATTCGCCCTGAGGCTATTCTTCAATGATGATTAAGTCCATTAACCACCGATTTCGGCAGCTTTATTCTGGGTCAATTTTTGGCAGATTTCAAATGGGTACAATCACAGATTTTGGGCAATTTTTCCGAAATGCCATTTTCTTTCAATTCTGGAGGCTGCAGATCACGAAATCTGGCCGACGCTATTCTCCACCGATAATGAAGTCTATTGATCCTATTCTCCATGGGCGATAAGTCCATTAAGCACTGATTTGGGCCAATATATTTTCAGATAGCATTTCCGTAATTTTTTTGGGCGAGAAAGGACATTTTCTTTGGATTTTGAACGCTACAGTTCACGGATTTGGCCTGAGGCAATTAATCAATGATTATTAAGTCCATTAACTACCGATTTGGGTGGATTTATTAAGGGTCAATTTTTGGCAGATTCCAGAGGGGTACCATCACAGATTTCAGGCGATTTTTCCGAAATACCATTTTCATTCGATTCTGGAGGCTGAAGATCACAGAATCAGGCCGAGGCTATTCTCCACTGACAATGAAGTCTATTGATCCTATTCTCCACATGTGATAAGTCCATTACGCATTGATTTGGGCCAATTTATTTTTGTTTGACATTTTCGTAATTTTTTGGCGACGAAAGGCCATTTTCTTTGGATTTTGAACGCTACAGATCATGGATTCGCCCTGAGGCTATTCTTCAACGATGATTAAGTCCATTAACCACCGATTTCGGCGGATTTATTCCGGGTCAATTTTTGGCAGATTCCAAAGGGGTACCATCACATATTTCGGGCAATTTTTCCGAAATGCCTTTTTCTTTCGATTCTGGAGGCCGCAAATCACGGAATCAGGCCGAGGCTATTCTCCACTGATAAAGAAGTCTATTGATCCTATTCTCCAAGGATGATAAGTCCATTAAGCACCGATTTTGGCCCATTTAATTTCGGAATGCATTATCGTAATTTTTTGGGCGACGAAAGGCCATTTTCTTTGGATTTTGAAGGTTACAGATCTTGGATTCTACGTAAAGCTACTCTTCTACGATGATTAAGTCCATTAAGCATTGATTTGGCCAGATTAATTGTGGGTAAATTATTGGCAGATTCCAAAGGGGGTACCATCACAGATTTCGGGCGATTTTTCCGAAATGCCATTTACATTCGATTATGGAGGATGCAGATCACTGAATCAGGAGGAGGCTATTCTCCACTAAAAATGAAGTCTATTGATCCTATTCTCCACGGGTGATAAGTCCATTAAGCACCGATTTGGGCCAATTTATTTTCGGATGGCATTTTTGTAATTTTTTGGGCGACGAATGGCCATTTTCTTTGGATTTTGAACGCTACAGATTACTGATTCGCCCTGAGGCTATTCTTCAATGATGATTAAGTCCATTAACCACCGATTTCGGCAGCTTTATTCTGGGTCAATTTTTGGCAGATTTCAAATGGGTACAATCACAGATTTTGGGCAATTTTTCCGAAATGCCATTTTCTTTCAATTCTGGAGGCTGCAGATCACGAAATCTGGCCGACGCTATTCTCCACCGATAATGAAGTCTATTGATCCTATTCTCCATGGGCGATAAGTCCATTAAGCACTGATTTGGGCCAATATATTTTCAGATAGCATTTCCGTAATTTTTTTGGGCGAGAAAGGACATTTTCTTTGGATTTTGAACGCTACAGTTCACGGATTTGGCCTGAGGCAATTAATCAATGATTATTAAGTCCATTAACTACCGATTTGGGTGGATTTATTAAGGGTCAATTTTTGGCAGATTCCAGAGGGGTACCATCACAGATTTCAGGCGATTTTTCCGAAATACCATTTTCATTCGATTCTGGAGGCTGAAGATCACAGAATCAGGCCGAGGCTATTCTCCACTGACAATGAAGTCTATTGATCCTATTCTCCACATGTGATAAGTCCATTACGCATTGATTTGGGCCAATTTATTTTTGTTTGACATTTTCGTAATTTTTTGGCGACGAAAGGCCATTTTCTTTGGATTTTGAACGCTACAGATCATGGATTCGCCCTGAGGCTATTCTTCAACGATGATTAAGTCCATTAACCACCGATTTCGGCGGATTTATTCCGGGTCAATTTTTGGCAGATTCCAAAGGGGTACCATCACATATTTCGGGCAACTTTTCCGAAATGCCTTTTTCTTTCGATTCTGGAGGCCGCAAATCACGGAATCAGGCCGAGGCTATTCTCCACCGATAATGAAGTCTATTGATCCTATTCTCCACAAATGTTAAGTCCATTAAGCACTGATTTGGGCCAATTTATTTTCGAATGACATTTTCGTAATTTTATGGGCAACGAAAGGTCATTTTCTTTGGATTTTGAAGGCTATAGATCACGGATTCGGCCTGAGGCCATTCTTCAACGATGATTAAGTCCAGTAAGCACTGATTTGTGCGGATTTATTCCGGGTCAATTTTTGGCAGATTCCATAGGGGTACCATCATAGATTTCGAGCGATTTTTTTGAAATGCCATTTTCTTTCAATTCTGGAGGCTGCAGATCATGGAATCAAGCCGAGGCTATTCTACACCGATAATGAAGTCTAGTGATACTATTCTCCACCGGTGATAAGTCCGTTAAGCACCGATTTGTGCCAATTTATTTTCGGATGACATTTTCGTAATTTTTTGGGCGACAATAGACCATTTTCTCTGGATTGTGAAGGCTACAGATCACGGATTCGGCCTGAGACTATTCTCCAACGATGATTAAGTCCATTAAGCACCGATTTGGGCGGATTTATTCCGGGTCAATTTTTGGCAAATTCCATAGGGGTACCATCACAGATTTCAGGCGATTTTTTTCGAAATGCCATTTTCTTTCGATTCTGGATGCTGCAGATCATGGAATCAAGCCGAGGCTATTCTCCACTGATAATGAAGTCTAGTGATACTATTATCCACGAGTGATAAGACCATTAAGCACTATTTTGGGCAAATTTATTTTCGGATGACATTTTCGCTACGAAAGACCGTTTTCTTTGGATTTCGAAGGCTACAGATCACGGATTCGGCTTGAGGTTATTCTTCAACGATGATTAAGTCCATTGAGCACCTATTTGGGAGGATTTATTCTGGGTCCATTTTTGGCAGATTCCATAAGAGCACCATCACAGATTTCGGGCGATTTTTTCGTAATGCCATTTTCTTTCGATTCTGGAGGCTGCAGATCATGGAATCAAGCCGAGGCTATTCTCCACCGATTATGAAGTCTTGTGATACTATTCTCCACAAATGATAAGTCCATTAAGCACAGATTTGGACCAATTTATTTTCGGATGACATTTTCGTAATTTTTTGGGCGACGAAAGGCCATTTTCTTTGGATTTTGAAGGCTACAAATCACGAATTCGGCTTGAGACTATTCTCCAACGATGATTAAGTCCAATAAGCACTAATTTGTGCGGATTTATTCCGGGTCAATTTAAGCAGATTCCTTAGGGGTACCATCACAGATTTCGGGAGATTTTTTTGAAATGCCATTTTCTTTCAATTCAGGAGGCTGCAGATCATGGAATCAAGCCGAGGCTATTCTCCACCGATAATGAAGTCTAGTGATACTATTCTTCACGGGTGATAAGTCCATTAAGCACTGTTTTGTGCCAATTTATTTCCGGATGACATTTTCGTAATTTTTTGGGCGACGAAAGGCCATTTTCTTTCGAATTTGAAGGCTACAGATCACGGATTCGGCCTGAGGATATTCTTCAACGTCGATTAAGTCCATTAAGGACCGATTTGGGCGGATTTCTTCCGGGTCCATTTTTGGCAGATTGCAAAGGGGTACCATCACAGATTTCGGG